>OZ005743.1:93139572-93451727 GCA_963930735.1 Dioctria linearis | reverse complement strand
CGATTTGACCAATTATCAAAGATAAATTTACCTTTTTTTTTAAATGAAAAAGCCCGTAAATAAAATTTCATCACTTTGAATGAACGTTATTTCGAGATATAGTTGGGACAGACTCACAGAGGGTGAGACAGATGGAGGGACAGAAGGACAGGCGGACATGCAAAATTTAAAATAACTTTTAACACATTATCGGCGGGAAGGGTATTAATACCTTTTTCGCAGACTGGTGCCGATCAGAGGGTCGAGTATTAATGTCTTTTATACAGGACTTGCTTTAAGTAACGCACTTACCAATGTTTGGTTTTTTATAATGAAGATTTTGTTTTGTACAACTCTGTGTAACAATCTTCAGGTTTGTTTTGGTAAACTGTAGATCCCTTTGTTGCTCTTTTCCATAAAAAACAATCTGGCTATGCAAATGCATTTCCTGGCGCAATAAATGAGTTTTAAAAGGGAAAAGATCCCCTTATTAGAAAATTGTTCGAAGACCTTACCTTTAAGGCGTTTTCGTTTTGTTTTAGAAGAGTTAGAATTTATTTTTACATCCAGAAGTATGTATTTTGAATGGATATTGTTTTCATTCATTCAGTCTCATTGTATCGTTTTAACTGTTTTTTGCAATTTTTCTAACAACTTCTAATAATTTAACGGTTTCCTTAAATATTTATCTAAAATCGATTTTGAAAACTGCGAAAGTGATAATTACATATTCGTCGATAATTTATCTTCACATACAGGTGAGGTTGATTTCCCACAATTTGATAGTGAAAATGATTTAAGTGACGACGAAATATTTGTATGCACAAGAAAGCGGGTGCTTCCGTTACAGTTTAGCGACTTTGAAAGTGAGGATGAAGAAATAACAGAGTGGTCTGAAAATGATAATCCACCTAATGTCGAGCCGTTTATGGGCAACTCTGGTGTTCGTTTATTACCTATTAATGGCGAAAATATTAGCGATATTATAAACTCGTTTAAAGGGGATGATCTGTTTCAATACATGGCAGAAGAAACTAATCGTTACCACCCACAAAATGAATTTCATGTTAAAGACAGGATTAAGTCTCTAAAGTGGAAAGACGTGACAGTGAATGAATTAAAAAAAATTTTAGGACTGTTGCACTTATGGGGAAAGTTCGCAAAGAGAATACGGACGAATATTGGTCAATGGATCTGACAATACAAACACCGATCTTTTCTCAAGTGACGAGTCGTGATCGTTTCAAATAAATCTGGGCTTTCTGACATTTTTCAAACAATTCTAACATTGTTAATAATAGTGATAGTCTCCAAAAACTTCGACCAATTCTTACATAGCTTGCATGAAGTTTACGTCCGTATATACACCTCAGAGGGAACTCTCGCTTGATAAAAGCATAATTCCATGGAGAGGCCGATTAGAGCTCAAAATTATAAAATAAAGTTTTCTCATACGAATCATATCTAAAGTTATACACCACTTGTACATGGATAATTATTGTAATAGTGCACAAATATGTTAAATACTTCTCCAAAATAAAATAAGGTGTTGTGGAACTATTAGATTATGTAGAGGACTTCCTGAGAGTTTGAAGAATATTAGCCTTAAACGAGGTGATTCTACTTTCTTCCGTCGTAAGGACATACTGTAATGGTGGCAATCAAAAATATAGATCCGAATGAGTACTACGATACATTCAGCTGAGATAATTGCAAGCCATAACATCGATTGGAACACTAAGCAAAACATCTGGAGACCACAGTGTGTTATTGCTTACAACGAATTCATGAAGGGGGGTCGATCGCGTAGATCAATATCTTGCTTATTACTCAATTGTCCGAAAAAACAAAAAAAAAAATGGTCAAAGCGGGCTATCATGTATTTACTAAACTGTACGCGTTTTAATGCGTGTTGTATATATCCGTGCTTCTTAAGACTTTCTCTATCGATCATTAACACTCACCTGTTGTTCGTGGTTAATCCAAGTTTTTTCTTCTTTTTTTTTAAAGATAACACTCTTCTGTTTATTAATCACTTTATTATCTATTTTATTACTTTTAGTGAACACATCCAAATTGATTCTTGGTACAAGGCTTTCTTAACGTTAAAACGATAACTACTAACTTTTTATGAAACCAGACATGAACATTTTATCCTCCTGTTTTTCTTTTAAACTTTCTTAAAAATAACCGAACATGAACATTTTTTATTCGGAAAAAAGAACGATAACTACTAAACCTTTTTGTTTTCAGGAACCCGGACACTTTTCTTTTACACCGCGCTTACTTCGAACCAAAAAACACCACTCCAAACGAGACCGCGCCGCTTTTACGTGCAAAATTCAACTCAATTCTTGATCACATTCATCGTGATCAAGAGCCGTTGTTCAGGATAGAAAATGCTAAATTGCATTTTCTTATCCTGAGAAAATTTTACGTTTTAATTCTGGACATGTTCAAACATGTCCAGAATTATTCGCGTGTAATGTTACACTTTTTAAAACATCAGCCACCGTTTGAAATCGCGACGCGCATATACATGCAATGCATTTGTGTGGCTTGCGTTTCTTATTACGAAAGTTTTTTGGTCGCAATATATATGTACGTATGTATATGCATATTGTATTTTTCGCGACAAATCGTACTGAAGGTACGATTTGCTTTTTTGATTTCTTTTTTAATTAAATTGTTGAAATGACAAATTTTGCTGAAGGCAAAATTTTGTCGTGGAAATTTTAAAGTAAAACGACTTGGGGTGTAAAATGAAACTTTTGTTTTTCCCAAGTCGTTTGATGGGAAAAATTTTATGACTTGTTTGGAATGTGAAGAAAATTGCTTATGCAATTTTCTTCACCCTTTTTGGACGATAAACTAATCATGTTTTGTGCATGATTAGTTTATTGAATTTTTATATTTTATGGTTTTTCTTTTATATGCCCAATTTTAGGTTTCTAGGTATATAGGGCTTATTAATTATTTGTTTTTTTTTCTTTTTACCTGTTAGGCCTTAAGGTTTTATATACCTACCTATGGTACATATATGTACCTAGGTTTTTTATACATAACATTCCATCCCCCCGCGAAAAAGAGAATTATTCTTTGAAGAGGAATAATTCTCAAGGGGATTGAGTGGGTGTATATTTTGTATGGGCGATTTATTTCTTAATTTTTGGCAAGGTTTTCGTTGTCTTGCGGTGCGTTCTTGGTGGCTTGTTTTTTGGTTGGATCTTTGCTCTTGATTTACCAAAATTTACTTATGATTTTTGGTCGCTTTTACAGGAACGTGTAATGTTTATATATATTTGTCTAGGTATTCACTAATTCTAATGGTATATGGTGGTATGGTATCTAGCTCTACTTACTTATTTATTTATGTATTTATGTATATCTACTTTTAAAGCATATTTTCTTTTTCCTTTATTTTTTTTTTTTGCATATCTAACGCCTTTTAATTTTTTCTCGGTTGTCTTATTTTTTGTTTCTTTATTGTATTATATTTATTTACTACTTTTCTATTTATAATGTTAGTACCTTATCTTTTCATTTTATATCTATTTAGCCTAGTTATTTATGTTATTGTATTTTAATATCTTATTTGCTAAATAATTATTTTTTGTATTGCTTAATGTTACTATTTATTTTTTTGTGTAATTAAATTTTGCTTATATCTTAATTGGTTATATTTTTGTTTTAGTTCTTATATTTTGTTTTTCTTTCTTTGATTTTCTTAATTCCTAGAGTTTTGTTTGTATCTTTTGAAATATATTTTTTATCTCCGAATATCTAGTTTTTTATTTCACTTATTTGCTATCAGCCAGTGTAGTAAAAGGAGAGGGACTGTGCTTGTAACAGGAGAATGAGACGGGGCCAACCAACGAGTATATATCTTTTTGATTATACTACTTGTATAGATCTCGCTCTGTGGAGACTTTGAGTACGTTTTAATTTTTCTTGGGGTGTTGCGTAAACCGGTTCCATAGGAACGTTTTCAGCTGTGGGCTGTTGTCCGCGTTTAGCAATCCATGCCATGAATGCTGGTACGACATATTTTGCTAGTGCCACCACAGATACAAGTAGCAACAAGAGTCCTGTCATTGATAGGGATGTAATAGAGAGTATATGAGGAATCTTGGCCTTTGGTCCAAAGTGGATGCTGTTCACTTTGGTACGGATTTCGTCTAGAGATTTTGTATCTAGGTGGATACGTTGGTTTGTATCATCTCCGAGGAGTAACGTTGGTTGTTTATCAAGGTTTTTAGGAGCGGATATCTTGGACATATATTCTGCCAATTCCTCTTGCGTTTCGTTTGTGCCTGGGAAGTAGGTTGGTTGGAAAACTTTTACCGGATGTAGATTTTCTGCTTCGTAATACAGAGTGTGAGACCCTATTTGCAAGGAACATGGTTCGTTGATTGTCATGATTCCTTGTCCTGCGAGACGATGAGTGAGTAACTGTTGAGTACAAGTTATATGTACTATAGTAGTTTCGGCTAAGGAGTACAGCCACGAATTTGGTCTATTGAGCTTAATTATTGTATCTCTTGGGGGAATTTGAGCTCTGATGCTACACTGTGGGTGTTCGCCCAGTGGATTGAATAAAAGTTTAATAACACACTCATCTGTTTTTGTAGCCTTGGTGAGTGGTGTATTTAGCTTACCAACCCTCGTATCCTCATCGATTCCCTTTGACATTTTTTTGAAAGATCTCAGGTTTTCTGGCTTCAGCAGCAGAAATTCCTGGGTCTGTATTTGACTTGCCACATGGGAAAATTCGATATCAGGTATTAATGAGTGGTTTGAATCCACCCGTATGGGAAAACATTTAATCTGTTGGATTTTCATCTTGGGAATATTAAATATGGGAAGTTTGACTCGGATAACTAATTTGTCCTGCATCAAATGTGTCTTAATATCTGCTGTTTGATACAGAACTGACAAACAGTCCTGTAGATTGCGACAAGTGGAGTGAGATTTGTGATAAATCTCTAGCAAATGATTTGGGGAAATTAAAAGTGGATGAATTTGATTATTTCTACTGGACACTATTATGTCCAGTAGAGCTTGTTGTCTAAATTCCAACTCTATCATTTGTAGTGTCAGACTAGAGACAATTTCTTGTCTTATTTGGTGGGTTGTCAACTCGTCTGTTGTGTTCCGCAGATTGTTAATCTGGTTGGTTATCTGACGCTGTCGTTCAGACAGGGAAGATAGGGGTTTCTGAATTTGTTCAAACGTGGTTTTTATTACGCTGATCTGTTGTTTTTCCAGATCAGCTAAGGTTTGAGTATTTACCTCTAATTCGCTTAGTCGGCTGTACACCTCTTGTTCGTTTCCACTATCCATGGTACCGAAAAGATAATGCATCGCATTTCCAATTCCATCGAAGATGGATCGGGGCTTGCGCGATTTGGGCACAGCTTCCCTAATAACACTGGTACGCCTATTGATATTTTCCATTAGGGCGTGTATATGTTTTGTCTGTAGCGTACAAAGGTCCTGTATAGAAGACCCATTTCCACACAATTGGTGTATGTAGTGTTCCGCTCGTTCTGCTAGTCGTGTCTGATTTTCCAACTCGGCCAGATCTAACTCAGTGATGATGCTCCAAGTGTCGTGGTAAACTGATAGGCTTCCAAGATCCTCAAATAGTACTCCCGTATTATTTAGGGGCGTTATAGAGTAAGGTTCCTCCGCGAGGGCTCCTATTATGAGCAGGAATAGTCCGTGGAAAATGATGGATTGCATTGTTATCTAGGAGAGGATAGGATAGGGTATTAAAATGGGTTTTTATTTGACTTTGTAGCTTACATGCTATTATATATGTGTCTTTGAATTACTTAAATTATATTGACACCAAGTTATTCGTAGAAAGGTTTTAGACGGTTGTTATGTACCGTGACCTCTCGTTTACGAATTTTTATTGTGGTGTTTACAGTACTAGGGATACCGGTTACCGTGTAGGGTCCTACCCAAATCTGGGAGAGCTTATGTTTACGACTCTCGCTCTTGAGTAGAACCTTGTCTCCTCTGTGAAATGTCAGGGGACGTACAGCTTTGTCATAGTAATTTTTCGAGCGTTGTTCACTCATCAGAAGGTTTTTCCATGCCATGGCGTAAGACTTTTGAAGCTTATACCTGAGAATATGGTAGTAGCTCTCGTGGTTATACACGGGTTCGGGGTCTCGCCTTAAGTTGGACGGAACGTCCGCTGTAAAGCCGTAGAGGCAGTCCATGGGAGTTAATTTTGTCCCTTCGTGTACACTGTTGTTGTACACGAAAGCAGCGGTTCGCAAATAACTATCCCACGACCTGGGATTTTCGTCCACTATAGTTCGTAGATATTCAATCAACGGTCTATGTGCACGTTCGAGTGCTCCATTTGATTGGGGATGATAAGCTGAGGTTTGCAGCTTATTTATCCTGAGGAGTTTGCATACCTTTTTGAATAGGTCACTCAGGAAATTACTTCCCTGATCGGTGACTATTCTTTTGGGAATGCGGTAGCGCGTGACGATTTCGTCGAAGAAAATTTGCGCTACCGTTATAGCTTCCCCATTTGGTATGGCATACCAATCTACGAACTTCGTGAGGTTATCCTGAAACGTTAGTATGTATTTGTTTCCAGATTCAGTTTCCTCTAGTGGGCCGACTATATCTAGATATATTTTGTCGAATGGTTGTTCCGCTATGTCTGTAATCACCATCGGCATTTTATACTGTGGTGAGGCCTTCATGGTTTGACATTTGGCACACCGCTTAATGTGCTTTTTGATGTCACTAAGCATGTGCCTCCACCAGTACTTTCTTCGAATCCGTTTATAGGTTTTTATCACTCCCTGATGGCCGCCAAAGAGAGAATCATGATAATCTTTTAAGATTAATTGAATCTCCTCTGGGCTTGTGATTACTTCAGGGGGACGAGTTTCGTCTATAATTGGTGGATTGGTACTAGGTGGACTGTCACGGTCTGCGGTCTCTTCTGGATGATGAGTTTGTGCTTCTTGTTCTATTAGTTTGTCCTGGCTGTCTGGATTTGTTCCACTTTCCTGAATGTTTCGTGTCTGGGCTCTTGTTACTGCATTGCATTGCAGACACTCCTTAAGGTCCGATGAGTGTTTTTCCTCCTCTATGTCCGAGTCCATTTGGTGGTGGACTATAGCTTCTACCGTGAAGGTTGTAGTTTCCTTGTCTTTGTTATTTTCCCGTGGAATGCGGCTTAAAGCGTCGGCATTCGTGTTGTACTTTCCGGGCTTATATTCAATTTTATAATTGAACTCGGAAAGTTTATGGTGAAATCTCACCAGACGGGATGTGGGGTCCTTAACATTGAAGACTCCCTTGAGTGGTTTGTGATCTGTATAGACCGTGAACTCTCGGCCTTGCAGATAACACCTGAAATTTTTAGTCGCCCAAACTATAGCCAGTAACTCTTTCTCAATCGTGGAATAGTTACGTTCGGCTTTGTTCAGGGTACGGCTGGCGTAGGCAATGGGTTGGTCACTTCCTACCTCTCCTTGAGAGAGAACTGCTCCAAGAGCCTCGCTGCTGGCGTCGGTGGTAAGGTTAAAGGGTTTTGAAAAATCGGGATATATTAAGAGTGGAGGGGAAATTAAAGCGTTCTTAATGCTTTTAAATGCCTCTTGGCATTTCTCAGTCCACTTAAACTTTACATCCTTTCGGAGTAAGTTTGTTAGTGGACGTACTGTTTTCGAAAAATCGGGTATGAATTTTCTGTAGTAATTGGCAAGGCCCAAAAATGATTGCACTTGCCTTACTGTCTTAGGGATGGGGAAAGTTTGGACGCATGCCGTTTTGCTAGGGTCAGGTAGTGCTCCTTGGTTAGAACATTTGTGTCCTAAATACACTACCTCGCGCCTGAGAAATTGACATTTCTCAGGTTGAAGTTTCAGGTTATTTTCTCTTAACCTCTCAAAGACTTTTCGAAGCTTTTCGTTGTGGTCTGCCAGACTTTTTCCATAGATGACGATGTCATCTAAGTAGACGAAACATTCTAGGCCTTGTAGGCCAGTTAATATGAAATTCATTAAACGCTAAAATGTGGCCGGGGCTCCTTTGAGCCCGAACGGCATACGTTTGAATTCATAATGCCCGTAGTTGGTACTAAAAGCCGTTTTTGCTCGATCTTTCGGATCGACGAGTACCTGATGATAGCCATTGGCTAGGTCTAGGGTGGTGAAATATCTTGAATGGCCCAGTTGATCGAGGATATCCTCAATCCGTGGTAGCGGGAAGGCGTCGCCAATCGTTTTTTCGTTCAACTTACGGAAATCAACGACGACGCGCCACCTTTTCTCACTCTGGTCCCGCTTTTTTTGGGGACGACTAGCAGTGGCGAGTTCCATGGGCTTTTGCTGGTCTGGACAATGTCGTTGTCCAGCATTTCTCTGAGTTGCTCAGTTATGACATTTCGCTGTGTCTCTGGTAACCGGTACATCTTTTGGTTAATGGGTGCTTGGTCTTGCACCAGAGGGATGTCATGGGTGATGGCATTGGTATGTGTAAGCCTGTCACCTTTTAAAAAAAAAGAATGTGTCATCATATTCGTAACAGAGATTTGTTATTGAGGCTTTTTCCTCAAAATTTAAAGTTACATCCAGACTGAGTTCTTGCTCTAATCTGGTGAGGCGGGGATGAATACTGGTGTCTTCTTGCTCGACATCGTTTGGGAACAAGTATTTTATGTGTTGTAGGATGGCCGTCTGTTCAGCGCTTATTGCCCTATTTTTATTATTCTTAAATCTAGTCTTCTTTAATGATTTTATATTACTTATTTTACCTCTTAACCTACTTGTTTTATATATGAGAGGCGCTGGTCCAGGTGGATCTGCGGGAGTTGCTAACGGCAGACCTTTTGTATGCTGGCCAGCGCCTGACGTTGGGGTTTTCATGAGGGACCCGCAAGCGTCTTGGAGCAGTTTCTTATGACTGCTTAATTGACTGGGGCTCTTATGCCCTATTTTCTTAATCTTAGATCTAATTATATTTTGATGCTCACCATCGCCGTCATTTCGACTCATGGGATTCAAAGGATGGGCTGTTGTAATATTTTTGTCTGGCTCTCGTTTGATGAGGACGACAGTGTAGTCTTTAATGGGAACCAGATTTAGGTTCACGCTGTTTAGAACTACTTGTGAGCTGCGTGTGTTGAGGATTCCTATAGGGACTGCCTTTAACCCAGCTGAGAGTAAGCTGTTTGATAAGAAGACTCCGTCGTATATTTCCTTCGACAGACTGATCATTTCTTCCTGCAACTGCAACGGAACTTTGACTACGATCTGAGACCTTGCTGGGACGCACACAGGTTCATTTAAATTCACCTGATGCTGTCCAGTCTTACAGGCCGGATCTTTGGTAATCAAGTCACCCTTATCGCGTTCTTGTAAGTCACAGCCCACTTCTTCTGACTGAGAAGCTTTGAGAACACTTCGGGTAGAAGGAGTATCCCCGTCGGGTTTAATATCTTCTACCAGTGTCTCTTTGTTGACTGTGTTTTGTGAACACGGGTTGTCCGATGCGGTTTCTAATGGAACAGCAAACTCTTCTGGATTGGTTTCCGTGCGAGGAAATCGCAACATTACAATTTTTGGCTAGGAAATCATTTCCTAGTAAGCCGTCGTCAGAAATACCTGGGATGTTTTTTACCACCTGAAAGTTGCAAGGTAAGTTACTTTTTAGCATGAAGTTTCCTTGGCAACTTCCTAAGGTTTTTCCGGTGCCAAAGGGGCTTTGAAGCGTTAGTTTTTTGTTGGGATTTATTAGCTCGCGAGATTTGAGAGCTTTTTTCTTAATTATACTGATCTCAGCGCCGGTGTCCACTATTAGCTGGGCCTGACCATTTAGACTTATGTCCAGAGGGAGTCTGGCGGTGGGCACACTGAAGTCGGGCGGCTGAGAAGACCCCTTTTTATTGCTGGTAGGGTTTATAGTCGAGCCGGGGAGTTTTGGGTCGACTCTTTGTCGTTTCCCTGTTTTTTATCCTCCCATTTTTGCTTTTGTCGACATTCGTCGATCTTATGTCCGCGGCGCCCACAAAAATCACATTTTTGTCTTATATTAAAGACTCTGGGGCCTTTTGTATTGCTTGGGTCTGACTGTGGGGGATTGCTAGGCGATCCTCGTGTGAAACGATTTGCAGACTGTGTTTGGTTGTTTCGACAGTCGCGAATGTCATGCCCGTAACTTCTACAGTTAGAGCAGAAGGGGGTGTTTTTGCGTTTAAGACAGTCCGTGTAGGTGTGTCCCCGCTTCTGGCAGAAATTACAGGTGATGTTTTGTACCAGATTCTGTGTATCCGGTTGTCTAGATTCCCTTCGTGGAAATGGCGGGCGTAGTGGTTGAGCATGTACGTATGGGGGATTAAACTGTCGGGGCTCTTGTGCTCGTGGTGATGCATACATGGGTGGCTGTGGTGCTTGATTGTAAGGAGTTCGGCTGAGAGCACGAACTCGAAGACTTGGGTCTATTGGTGCCATTGGATATGGCTGCTGCGTTAGCGGCGTTTGGACGAAAACTGTGCCTGCTTGTAACTTTTCCATGTCTAAAGCCTTTTGTATCAGCTGCTCTAGATCATTTTCTACCAGAGTGAGGAGGTACTGGCATAGGTGGGGATTGTTCACTCCACTTTTGAGGGCATTCTTGGCGAAGTCCGCCAACTGTGTCTTCACAGCTGGGGCTGCCGTTGCTCCGTACTTCAGTACCGCTGCCTCGTTGCAAAGCATCAGCAACTGCTTCACTCTTGTTGTGAAGGCAGTGAGAGTTTCCAACGGATTTTGCCTCATTGTGATCAATTTGTTGACCAACTCTTGGTACGATTCTCGTGGTAAATAGGTTCTGTTCAGACGTTCCTCCACCTCACTAAAAGTAGTTGGAACGTCCGAAGCAAACAGCTGATAAGCATCGCCACGAAGTCTTGTGGGCAAGATATGTAGGAAGGCTGGTTTTTCTTCCTCACTTAAACAGTGTAAGGCCTGTTTGCAACAGCCAAAAAATGTTTGTAGCTCACGACCTAGTTGTGGGGTATTTTCACCCGAAAACAGGGGAACTAGTTGTGCCGTGAGCTTGGCCACCTTTGCATAATCTACCATTGTGATTAACTTTTTATTTAAACTTCTGTAGGGTAGTCTACTGGTGCTTTGACGAGTTTCAGGGCTGGTTTCTGGACTAGAATCCATGAAGGATACTTCTAGCCAGCCACTAAGGAGATTTTCGGCGGTTGTTTGGTCACCACTAATATCACTGACACTAGTATCACTATCAGCACTTACAACTACACTGGCTGTGGTCTTATCTATACCTAAGGAACGTGAAAGCCCGGCGAATTCGATAAGCTCCTGTTTGAATCGCTCGGTTTCTTTTTTAAATTTTTCGATCTGTGTCAGCCTCTGCTCTCTGCCTTGACTTAATCTGTGGTCAAGGGCGTCGCAGTGCGTGACCGTGAGCTTATCGGATTCGCGTGCTCTCTCTAATAACTTATCTAAAAATTTATCTAGACTTACTTTAGATACAACTGTGGGCCCTGTTAAAACGGTGCCGCTCCGAAGGCGAACTCCTGATGCTTCTTGCTGTGCTGGGTCGTCTTCTTGGGCGTTTTCTGTACCTTCCCGGAGGTGTTGGAGATTTTCACCTGGGGATTTCTCCGCGTCGGATGAAGGTATGCAGTCTAATCTCGTGCCTGTCTCAGGTGCCGGTGTCGAGTTTTCTCCTGACATATGCCTCCCGCGTTGTCCAAAAGGGGGGCTTCCAGCCTTCTTAGAGTACTCCCTTCTGGAATGCTTTTTGCTGCTAGGGGGGCTCCTGCCGTCTTAATTCCCTTAGCTGAGATTGAAAGGGGGGCTTTTGCCGACTTCGAGATCCCTTTCAATCCTGGAACGAAGTTACAATTTCCGGTGCTTCTTTTTGCTGCCCGGGGGGGGGGGGGGGGGGGGGGGGGTTAGGCCTACTTATTTCCCCTGGATATGGTTGAAAGGGGGGCTTAAAGCCTTCTTCGAAATCCCCTTCAACCCAGGAACGATGATATCTTCCTTCTGGAGTTGGATTTCCGTGGTCGGTTGGTCCTTGTGTGGATGCGTAGATATCGGTTGTGTTTCTTCCTTACGATGCTGCTACCGAGCTTATGGTAAAGTCCCTTGTTGGTGTTTCTTTTTCCACTCGCTGGGGTGAACGCTTGCTCGCCTGGAGCAGAGGCGCCTATAGATGAGATCTACCCCGAGCGTTGGGGGTGACGTGGCCTTATAGCTTGGCTAGTGTCACAGGTTCCCCGTAGATTTTTGCAGGATCAAGGTTTTTCAAGCGTTTACGATCTTTTAACTTGACCAAGCTTCCTTGATCCTACCGGCTGCGCCAATTTGGTTGTATATATCCGTGCTTCTTAAGACTTTCTCTATCGATCATTAACACTCACCTGTTGTTCGTGGTTAATCCAAGTTTTTTCTTCTTTTTTTTTTAAAGATAACACTCTTCTGTTTATTAATCACTTTATTATCTATTTTATTACTTTTAGTGAACACATCCAAATTGATTCTTGGTACAAGGCTTTCTTAACGTTAAAACGATAACTACTAACTTTTTATGAAACCAGACATGAACATTTTATCCTCCTGTTTTTCTTTTAAACTTTCTTAAAAATAACCGAACATGAACATTTTTTATTCGGAAAAAAGAACGATAACTACTAACTTTTTATGAAACCAGACATGAACATTTTATCCTCCTGTTTTTCTTTTAAACTTTCTTAAAAATAACCGAACATGAACATTTTTTATTCGGAAAAAAGAACGATAACTACTAAACCTTTTTGTTTTCAGGAACCCGGACACTTTTCTTTTACACCGCGCTTACTTCGAACCAAAAAACACCACTCCAAACGAGACCGCGCCGCTTTTACGTGCAAAATTCAACTCAATTCTTGATCACATTCATCGTGATCAAGAGCCGTTGTTCAGGATAGAAAATGCTACATTGCATTTTCTTATCCTGAGAAAATTTTACGTTTTAATTCTGGACATGTTCAAACATGTCCAGAATTATACGCGTTGAACGATGGCTGCAAAAATGTAATGTTACACTTTTTAAAACATCAGCCACCGTTTGAAATCGCGACGCGCATATACATGCAATGCATTTGTGTGGCGTGCGTTTCTTATTACGAAAGTTTTTTGGTCGCAATATGTATGTACGTATGTATATGCATATTGTATTTTTCGCGACAAATCGTACTGAAGGTACGATTTGCTTTTTTGATTTCTTTTTTAATTAAATTGTTGAAATGACAAATTTTGCTGAAGGCAAAATTTTGTCGTGGAAATTTTAAAGTAAAACGACTTGGGGTGTAAAATGAAACTTTTGTTTTTCCCAAGGCGTTTGATGGGAAAAATTTTATGACTTGTTTGGAATGTGAAGAAAATTGCTGATGCAATTTTCTTCACCCTTTTTGGACGATAAACTAATCATGTTTTGTGCATGATTAGTTTATTGAATTTTTATATTTTATGGTTTTTCTTTTATAAGCCCAATTTTAGGTTTCTAGGAATATAGGGCTTATTAATTATTTGTTTTTTTTCTTTTTACCTGTTAGGCCCTAAGGTTTTATATACCTACCTATGGTACATATATGTACCTAGGTTTTTTATACATAACATGCGTTTCAAGTGTTTAGAAAATTTAACCCTAGAAAAACAAATATTTATGAACAATTTCTACATGAAATCACCAAAGAGTGGGTAAATGATCGGCTTCCCGAAAAGACCGGTTCCGAAGATCCTCAACCATCTACATCAAGTGTTAAGAGGACTACAGTAACCAGAGATCCAACATGTCGATTGCCGTTAGACTAGCAGAAACTGAAGCTGTAAAAATTATAACTGGCGGCAAAAAGAAAATTCCACAAAGACAAAGTCGTGTTTCTCCTTCATAGAGGTGAGTGTTTCCAAAATCAAAAAAAAAATTATAATAAATAACATTACTACCTTAAAAATCAACAATTATTGTTTGGTCTCTGTTATACATTAAATCAGCCATTCCGCACGAAATCGATCAACTTGGAACTCGACTATCTGCGATTTGGATGAAACTTTAACAGTTTGTGGGGAATACCACCCTCTACCCCCCGCTAGGGAGGGGTTAGAAATTATGTGATTTTACGACGAAGCGTCATTTTCAATTCAGATGCCAAATGAAGCTTAATGCTTTATATTTTTTACAAAAAAAAACATGTAACAGTACCGAATGATGTTTTTTGTTAATAACAGCATTTTTTTTATTTTTTTTCCAAAAAAATAGTATAATTCACTAGAGACGACTCTAGTGCTTTTTCTTCAATTTTTATTTTGAAGTTAGAGACCATATCTATCTATGTACAAAAAATTGAGATGGTGTTCGGCTTCATTTTGGAGCTTTGAACTTTTAAAGTCACCATATACCGAAGTTAACGTAATATGGGAACAGTACGCTGGGGAGAAAGTGGTATTTGTTCTCTACTGGGGACCTCTAGCATTCTTTTTGTAGTAGTAGTCTCTGAAAGATATACATACAACATACAACCTTGGTAAACAGACTTACAGATAAACTAAGTGTGTATATAAATCTATAAGATTTCCGGAGACAAAAAGATGAAAATAAGGTGATTTTAAAAACGCATATATCAAAAATGAAGCAGAATACCATCGCAATTTTTTGTACATAGATAGATAGAGTTTCTAACTTACAAAAAGAGGGCTAGAAGTTCTCAATAGGAAATAATACTATTTTTGGGATAAAATACTATTATTAACAAACATTTTTTTTTTGTTCGATTCTGCTATAGTTTTTTATAAAAAGTATACAGCATTAAGCTTCATTTGGCATCTGAATCAGAAAAATCGGCTGCTCCGTTCTCGAGAAAAGATTTTTTGAAAATGATGTTTCTTCGCGATACTTCTAACCCCCTAGCGAGAGGTGGCCCGTGGTAGGGGAAACAAAAAAATATGGGTGAGCTATTTTGGTATTCCCTAAAAACTGTGAAGGTTTCATCCAAATCGGAGATGGTCGGGTCCAAAACAAGTCCATTTTGATCATTTTCGTGTGGAATGCCTGAAATGAGGTAATACAAAATTTAATTAAAACCATTATTTTTTATTCGATCTGCACCTTTGAAATTCTATGTGTTACCTATTCTCAAAATTTCATTGAAATCGTACTTTTCACTAATTTTCGCCCGCTAGACGTGTGAGTTAAGCTCACGGTATTATAACCGCCCCGCCGATAATTATTATGCGTGATGCTCTACCGGATTATTTCTATGCGTTACCAACGAAATGACAAACTGAGAATACGCTATAGATTTTCTCTAGGCTATAAAAAGAAGATACTATTAAGAGAAAGGCAATACCTCTAGAGCATATAATTGCTATAGCCTTATATGAAGTGAATGCAGGACTATTGAGAATCTGTTTGGTGTTGGTGGGCAAATTATAGGCTCAATCGTCCTGGAATTCTGGGCTGATAAGTGTGTGATGTGATCCAAAGCAGTACATTAATTCGTATCCCCTTCGGTAGATAAAATTGGTGAAATTGTTGCTGGATTTGAGAATCTTCGTTTTCCACATTGATTGGTGATTATATAAGTTGAAAAATTTTAAAAATTAGTAATTTAATATTTTTAGAGATGGTTGCCCTATAGACATAGTGCCACATAAAGAGGAAGCTGTTGACTTCTACAATTTTAAGGATGTTATTCGGTTATTTTAATTTCTTCTGCTGACTACAGGTTAAATTGCAGAGGACGATTTAAGTACATAAATTTTGGCATACCAGGATGAACCAACGATTCCTTCAATATTGAAAATCTCTAAAAAAGAGTCATAAGACCATTCGATTATTTACAGGAAACAATTCAAATTATAGACGATATTAATGTGAAAATCTTTTTACATAATAGGCGATCCCGCCTTTCGAATATCTCGCCTAGTTATGAAACCTTATCCATACTTAGTAATTCAATCGACAAACCAAAAAATGTTCAATTATAACTTGTTGAACTGTAGGAGGGTAGATTTAGGAAATTATTAAAGGGATTAGAAGTTCGCTCAGTAAATAGTTTCACAATAATTAAAGCATGCGGGGGTCTACATAACTCTGTCGACGAAGAGAATGTTAATATTTGGAACACCTGGACGGAAGAATATAAGGAAGACAGAAAACACTCTACTCGACAGACAACCGCATCAGGCGGATATACTGATGTTAATGGAAAAGCGATTTAAAGAGCGTTAGCTTCATATTTCATTATTCAATAATAAATGCTTCTGATTTACATAAAAGCTTGAGTAAACTCGTTGCTTGCTTTAAGACACAAACAAGTACCACGATTATTAAAAGAAAAAGTTAATCGGTATTCTAAAACCAATGATCACCTTCTTTGTTTTCTAACTTAAGGCTAGGTTACCGTTCATGACGATGAAAAAAATCGTTTTTTATTTCATCCTTGAAGTGCTTAGATCAAGTGGGTAAAAGGATAATATTTTCATATCTAAATTATTTTAGAACTCATAGCCGGCTCGAAAACAGGTAGCTGACGCGAGTTAACTATTTCGTTATTCTCCTGGAGAAAAAATATATGAACCTTTAAATAACAACAACTCACTTTCTTTTATCAAACTTTATTCAAGATAATTAATAACACTGCCGTTCTTAATTTGATCGCCGTTCTGATTATAAGTTGTTTTTACCGACTTCGAGTTTAAGCTACCGCAGACTCACTCTCTTTCTGTTAAAATTTCGTATTCTGAATTTACCGCTGCTTTCTGCAGTCATCAGCGTTTTATGCAAACTGTGTGAAATTAATTTGATACTAATGCTGTCGGTGCAACGTAAAATGTGGGAACTTTATGTTTTAACGAATTTATATTTTACCAAGCCATTGGCTTAGGTTTCTTTGGAATTTGGTATGTTTCCGGTAAATCGTGGGAATGAATATATGTAACTCCTCCCCGCTTTAAGTCAGAAGTCTCCGACTTCACATTTTTAATAGTTATATTATTTCTCTTAAGCTTCAGTGTTATAAACAAAGCCAGGCTCAATAAACCTATAATCATCACGACGGTCAAACTTACACTTGTTCCATACATAATATTCTTATGATATTTTAATTCCTGTATTTCTTCCAGGTTTTGTATATTTCCTAGCATAATTTTTTCAAAATTTATGGGCTTTACAAACATTTTCTTTATTTCTTTCGATGGATAATAGTATTTATCTAAAAATGTTATTTTCTTATTGTAGAATTTTCTGTCTTTAATGCCTAAGGAACAATTGTTAAAATTTATTAAAAAATTTCCTGTGAGTGTTATTTTTCTCGTATCACAATTGTGCCATAAAGTCTCATTACACATATTCTTAACTAAAACACTTTCATCATCTATTTCCTCTATACTAGTTATATTACTATATCTCAATTTACAGTTATTTTGCACAATACAATTCTTGCTAACTTTTAAATCCTTTAATAATTTTTGTTCTTCATAATGATATATTTTATTATTTATTTCCACAATCGGTTCATCAAATTCATCGATTTCTAAATATTCTGAATTTGGAATTGGTTTAATTAACTGAAGCTCTTGAAGTACATAGCTTGTAGGAATTTTAATTGCAAAGACCAAAAGCTGATCATTATATCTCATAACACCTGCCTTTAAAAGTTTTAACTTATGAAAATCAACCTTATATGCATCTAACTCCTCTAACGTTAACATACTAGGATGTATTATATTATTTTTTGTTGCCATTATATTATCTAATATTTGATTTACTTTATTTTCGAAAAAGCGAAGCTTAGTCTCTTGATCTAAAAATAAAACTGTGTAATTCAACTCCTGCATATTGTGGTTAGTTATATAGAAAGAATATAAAATTTTTGTTTGGTCGTTTTCGATTGGCATTTTCAAATCTGTTAATGTTTTGTTATAATGCTCATTTATTTTAATCTGTTTGTTAAAATTTGAATAGCATTATGATTATTTCTCTCCACAACTTTAAGGTGTTCAGTAATTTCTGTTCTATCATCATCATCCATAGTGCCAAATAACCATCTTTGTGCATTACCTACAGCATTTATTAAACCTCTCTTTTTTCTACTAGGGTTTTGAATTGTTTTGAGTTTACTCTTAATAAGATTTATTTCTGTACAAAGTGCTTCCCTATCTTCGACTTTAAGATATTCTGTGTTTCGTTCTAACTTAATTAAAATCTTGAGCATTTCAGTTGGATCTATTACATGCATAATTGTGTCAGTATCGTTCGCTATTTCTACTTCCCTTATTTTGATTTTTACATACCCATTTTCTTCGTTAATAGGATGAACCTGCAATAGCCCTTGCACTGGCGTCGTCATCGTTAGAAGTATTATGATTACCTGAAAATTTTTTTTGGTCTTTTAATGTTAGACGGATGCACATTTTCTAAAGGATATTTTCTAAAATAGGGTTGATCTTTATGCCTAAGTCTTTTATAGTTCTTAATGTAGCCTTCCTTCCTATTTTCGTTGTACTCTTCTCTACTTTTATTGAGTTTATTTATATATCCTATTTTCTTTTTATTTATCACTTCTATTAATGGAGTTGTGTCTGTTAGATTGCTGGCTTCTCTGGGAGTCATTTCAATTGTCGTATTGTACCTATCATTATAATTACCTATAGCTTTTTGAATTTTCTGTTCAACTGATATATCTTCCTTAATGGCTTGTACCTTCTCAATTATTGTTGAATGTAATCTTTCTACATCAGCGTTGCCGGTGTGACTGTTTGGTTTCGTCCAATGGACTCCTATACCTTGTTCCTGTAGAAACCTTTTTAGCTGTTCAGATTTAAACTCGTTATCCATTACAATAGTTTTAGGTTTACCAAATGTAGCCAAATATCCCTCTAAAATAGCAATCTTCTTTACCCAATTCCTATCAGTAATTGGATAAGCTACTGCGAATTTTGTTAGTTTATCAATAATAGTTATGAATGCTTGTTTTTTATAATGAAATGTGTCCAGATGAATGACGTCGTTTTTGTTTGTAGGTGTTTCTGTAATACTTAACTTTGGTTTAACTGGGTTCCTATCGTATTTGATACCTTGACACTTTTCACAATTATTTATTACGAGTTGTATATGCTCTTGTAACTTGGGAAAATAGATTTTGTCTTTAAGAGTTCGATAGGTTTCATTGATACCACTGTGTAAAGATTCCTTTGTATGGTATAATGAAATTTGTTTGTGACATTCTTCTTCATCTTTCATTTCTTGAGCTCTCTTTGTGGCTTTCATGACCTTGATATTTGAATTTCCCGAGAACAACTTTATTATACATTGCTGTACTTTATTATAATCGCTATCCTGAACTTCAGAATATATTCCTATATGTCCAGGTTTAAGATACTTCTTCAATATTTCGTTAATTTTTTCTTCTTCATACTGAGGGTTAATTTCTATTATTCTTCTACCAAATACTACTTCTAACTCTTTACTTGGATTATAAGTTAGTATTAGTTGTGTTTTATACTTGTTTATGATTTCTTCTTCAATGCCTATATGATCTAATAATTGTTCACTTACTGAGTGTGCAGTACCAGACAGGTCCATATTAGATTCACTACTGTTCTGCTCATTTATTTGTGGACTATTCTCAATTCTACTAAGAAAATCAGCCACTTTGTTTTCTTTGCCTTGTAGATATTCGATATCAAAATTATACTCTTGCAATTTCAATATCCATCTTTGGTTTCTTTGGGAAAATTCTTTGCCTTTATATTTCGTATTTAAATATTTTATTAGAGCATGATCAGTTATGACTCTGAATTTCCTACCGTACAAATAAGGTCTGAAATAAGTTACAGAATAAACTATAGCCAGAAATTCTTTATCTGTTACGCTATAATTTTTCTCATGATTATTTAGCGATCTAGAGACATAGCAGACCGGATGACCGTCTTGCGAGAGAACTGCTCCGATTGCGTACTCACTTGCATCGGTAGTTACTGTAAACTCTTTTCCATAATCCGGAAATTTCAGAATCGGATGTGACATAATTAAAAGTTTCAGCTTTTGAAATGCTTCAACATACTGTGGGTCATTTTTATTTATTTTGGCATTTTTCTTTAAGTACTGTATTAGAGGTTGAGCAACTTTGGCATAGTCTTTCATAAACTTTCTATAGAATCCTGTTATTCCTAAAAAACTCTTTAACTGTTTTTGGGTTTAAGCAATTTGATTTTCTTTATATCCTCTATTTTATCAGGGTTTGTTAGAATACCTTCTTTAGTTAGAACATGCCCAAGAAATTGAGTTTCCCTTTTTACAAAACTACATTTATCGGCTTGAATTTTTAAATTGTACTCTGCTAGTTTTTTAAAGATTTTATCTAGTAATACTAGATGTTCTGCCAAAGTGGTAGAAAATATTAAAATATCATCCAAAAAAATGACACATATTTGGTTGATATAATCTCGCAATATTTCATTGATAAAACGTTGGAAAGTAGCAGGAGCATTTTTCAAACCAAATGGCATCCTCACATACTCGAATAAAACACAGGGTGTCACAAAAGCGGTCTTTTCAATGTCATCTCTAGCTACTAGAATCTGATGGTAGCCTTTTGCAAGATCCAATGAACTGAAATATTGAGCTTTACCCAATTTATCTAGTATGCTATCAATATTAGGTAAGGGATATTTGTCGTCTATTGTAATTGAATTTAATCTTCTATAATCTACGACAATTCTATATTTCTGAGTCCCTGAATTGTCTTTTTTCTTGGGTATCACTATAATGGGTGAACTATATTTACTCTTACTTTTTCTTATTATACCTTGGGCTTCCATTTCGCTAATCTGTTTTCTCACTTCCTCTTCATGTTGTGGTGGATATCTGTACAGTTTAGCATTTATTTGCTCCGGAGTAGTGGTTTTAATTTCATGTACAATACTTGTGGTGTTGGTTAATTTATCCCCTTCTTTATAATATAACCTTTTATATTTCTCTAGTAATTGTTTTACCCCTTGCCTCTCTTCATTGTTCAAATGATCTAAGGTTATGTTTCGCAATCTACTCTCTTCTAATACATTTACTTCTTCTACGGTTTTATTTAAGAATGGTAACTTTACCCCATTTTTTAAAATAACTTCCTTATTTTCAATATCAATTAATTTTACATTATTTTGAACCCAATCCATTCCTATCAAAAAATTATATGTTTTCTCTAAATTAATTTTAACCCATTTCATTCTGGCGTTATATGGTTGTTGGAATTCAATAGGACATTTTGTTTTCACATACTCTGTGTCTTTCTGTATTTCTCCTACTATAGTGCTAATACTTATCTTTTCACCTAACATCACTTCATAAGTTTCATTCGGGACATTTTTTGAATTTAGTAAACTAATGGTAGAGCCAGTATCTAATAAAGCGATGAACTCTTGATCATTGATTGTTAAAGTAATAAATATTTTCTTCATGTCCGAGGCTAGTTTATAAAAAACTCGTTTTGTTCGGCTTGGTTAATATTTTGTCTAGCACTAATTTCATCAACATCCATCGGTTGGATATTAGCATTATTATGGTTTGCATTATTATTATAATTGTTATTATTATAATTATGATTATTTTGATATGGGTTTCTCCACTGAGCACTATTATTAGGAAAGAAGTTTCTTCTAGGATGACCAGAATTATTATTTCGAAACTGACCAGAATTATTAGCATTGCGATTATGAAATCGATCCGAACCATTGTTAAAATTAAAATTTCTTGCCTGTCTGTGATTATTGGAATTTTGTTGAAAATTACTATAGTTATGTCTTTGTGTAGGCCTATGGTTATATCTTTCTTTTGGTATTTGATGGAGTTTACAAAGTTTTAGATTAAACTGATCTTAACCGATATATTTATTCAGAACTGTTCTAATTTCTTCTAAACTAAATAAATTATTTAATTCTGCAGCTAAAGCACCAGCTGTTATTTCTTTTATTTTGAGTACTAATACACTGCTTAATTGATTAACTATTTCACTTTGATAATCACTAAAAATTGCACATTCTGATATATCATTAACAAATACTGAAATTTTATCTGATAAATCTTAAATCGTACTTACTTTTAACATACTTATGTCTTGCATTATTTGACCTTGATCTTTTATTGGTTTGTAATGTAGTTTCAGTTTCCTCTTACATTCTTCCCATGAATCTGGTGGTGAAGTATCCAAGTAATTCTTTGCTGAACCCAATATCTTCTCATTATAGATGACTGTGTACAATTGGTATGCTTGCTGTGGATATTCCAATAATGCTCTATCAACTGCTGATATAAATGATGGTAAAGTTCCTGGTTTTCCTTCAAAAGGAAGTAGATAGCGGAGTTCTTTCTCGATTCTGCTTCTAAAAGGTGGTGGTTGAGCCTGCCTGCCTAGGATCTCCGTCAATGCTACTAAACATTGCTCCATTATGTTTGGTTGAGCCGGTTGTGCCATTCCTCTGTTGCGGTCAATAACTAGGTTTCTATGATTTCTTCTCTCCAGTATTGTTTTAGTTTAGTGGGCGTTTCTTCGAGATCTATTAAATTTAGCTTTAGATCACTGCGTTTCACATTTGAAAACAAAATAATATGAAAACAAAATAATATCGTTAATTTTTCACTATAAACTTTCGATAGGTTCGAATCACTGGATCCTTGTTCTACAGAAAAGGATCCTACCCACTGCGCCAGTTAACTATTTTGTTATTCTCCTGGAGAAAAAATATATGAACCTTTAAATAACAACAACTCACTTTCTTTTATCAAACTTTATTCAAGATAATTAATAACACTGCCGTTCTTAATTTGATCGCCGTTCTGATTATAAGTTGTTTTTACCGACTTCGAGTTTAAGCTACCGCAGACTCACTCTCTTTCTGTTAAAATTTCGTATTCTGAATTTACCGCTGCTTTCTGCAGTCATCAGCGTTTTATGCAAACTGTGTGAAATTAATTTGATACTAATGCTGTCGGTGCAACGTAAAATGTGGGAACTTTATGTTTTAACGAATTTATATTTTACCAAGCCATTGGCTTAGGTTTCTTTGGAATTTGGTATGTTTCCGGTAAATCGTGGGAAAGAATATATGTAACTCGCGCTTGGAGCGCGGGTGCTGAGGAGACCTTTTATCGCTAACTATGGTTCCCTCATATATTTCTCGAATCCGTTTTCCTTCAGATTCAGCGCAATCAGTTCTTCGAGGAAGAAGAAGGGTCTCTGCATGGTGCTGGATTAGCTGCAGTAACTTGTCAAAGATTTTTGGTAATGTTAAACTTTAAATACTTTTTTCTGCACGCGGGGTGCTCTACAGCTTCAACGGATGAACCGATTGAAATGAATCTCTGCGCAATTGAAAGGAAAAAAGAAAAATTATTGATTTAGAAATAATTTGTTTGTTAGTCAAGGCAGAAAAAAAAACAAAATGTTTGTTTTTTCAAACGGCTGACATTTCGTTATTCAGAGGTTTTTGTTGAAAACGAAATCCGATAAATCCCTCTAAATTTCATCTAGTTTAATAACTTTCAACCTTATTTGTTTTGGACGAATTGGCAGAGCTCTGAAGTTGTGGGACCTTGAGCCGCCATTTTGAATTTCTTTTTTTAATAAAATTTAGAATTTACTCTCCATTGATAAAATAATAAAATTCGTTATAACTCATTTCCAAGAGTTATTATTTTATGTAAAAAAAAAAATCCCAAGTTCATGCATTTTTCATGCCTCTCGACGCATTCCATTTCCTACATTGAAAAGGATGTTATTTATGTAACATTTCATTCATCATTCCCATAAAGTTCTTTTGTAATTCTACTAGTTTTGCTGAAATCTCCACACTTTTATTTGTCGAAGCGATCATTTTTCCAACTGATAGTTTATCACTTCTAATTGTTCTTTCATGCAATTTATTCACTTTTCATTTCTTGATTCTCTCTAGCAATTTTCAAGGTACTTTCTGAAGGCTAATCGTATTAACTTTTTTCTTAGAGCTTTCGCACGATACTGATGGGGATAGCTGTTATAGATCATACCATAAAAAGCGTAATATAAAATCTATATTAAATTAACTGTGCATTTTTCCATTATATTTTTGGCAAATCAAAAAAATTCCAATTTATATTTTTGTTCAAGTTCATTCATGTTCAGATTTGACAAGGTAGGTATAATATCAAATTCAACTTTTCCTGCGCGGTAGACGCGAAGTCAGCAATTTTATTAAAGTAAAACGCGCACAAATGAGTAATTGCAAAATGGGAAAACATATTCACAGTTAGTCTGAAGTTTGGGATCGGAAGTAAATCATCGCGCTCTTTAAATTCGTTCTTCGTATATAAGTCGGCAATGTAATTTCTAACTCTTTTCCTAAATTGATCTCAATAAAGAGTTAATTAATAGTTAAAGTTGGTGTTTTCATTTATATATTTTTTTTTCTTAACAAAAAAAATAGATTATTAAACTGGCGCAGTCGGTAAGAACTGTCAAGTGCAATCCACTTATGTTTTAACATTTAATGGCACATCTAATTAACCTACGTACATATATCAGCCGAAGTAATAGGTATAGAAAATTTCTAATATCAGCAGAAGTGATATAGTAAATCTTTCAATGCAAAATATCAGCAGAAATGATATAATAAATTTCAAATAACGATTTGAAATATCAGTAGAAGTGATACAGAAAATCTGTAATAAGGATTCCAAATATCAGCAGAAGTGATATTTATCTTTAAAGTTATGTTCAAACACACTTCCTAGATGTGGTGTATAATATTTCTAAAATCAACTAAATACTTACAAATTAATTGCATCAGATCTATTAAATTTTATCAGAAAAAAGTTTAAATCAGCAAATGTGATGTGGTGTGTAAATCTAGTTTCTCAATGAGATATAGATGTAGCACAAAATTATCAATTTAATATAATAAAAAAAAGGTGATGCATTAAAAACTTTGATCACATAATTTCTACAGCCAAGTAAAAGTACATACTGATTGGTTTTAATAAAGTTTTATCATATAAATACAAACTATAAATTAACTAATCACCTGAACAGTAACAACGAAATTTATGGTAAGCTAAAGAGTTAACAAATATAAATAAAACTACATTTAGATATCGACCAATCAATTTACCATTCAATTAAATTACAAGTCGCCTAAATAGAGAAGGAATTCAGCACAAGAATAACAAAGGAAGACAACATTTATAGGATATCTATATCGAAACTTGAGACGCTACATAATTGCATAATTGGAACAATTCCGACGTACCATGCAGAATTTTGTTTAATACAAAGAAGCCAACAATCAAAGTGTCATCTTAACGTATGTTAATATGAATGAAGTTCCATCTACTAATTCAGAAGATATAGATAAACTAACAAAATTAATAAGTAGTATTCAATTAAGAAATTCAGCTATAGAAGGTTCTGATATTTAAATAAATTTTGATGTAACAGAAAACTTGAACCCAGTGGAAAATTGTAAAATAACAGACAATCTAGAATTAAGAGAGGGAAAAAATACAATCAATCCTTATTTTGTTATTAAACAGTGAATGTGCAAAAGATTTTAATATCTCTGAAGTAACTATAATGACACCTTTGACTTTAAATATAGATCCCCTTAAATACCTGAATAAACTACCCGAGTTCTCCGGTGAATATAAAGACCTCCAAAATTTCACGGATCTTATAGACAAAATTCACCCACAATTACTACGCTACGATACGCTTAGTCAAACTATTCTTTCCGATGTTATAAAATCTAAACTAAAAGACAGGGCAAGAGAAATTAAAGAAATTAATAATCATGTAATATCCTGGTTACAGATAAAAGAAATTTTAATAAATAATTTTGGTGACCGCTCTAGTCCAGAAGAATTATTTGACCAACTGAGAAGTATCTCTTTCAGAACAAACTGTGTTTATTTTTATAGCGAAATAAAAGTTGTATTGAGAAGGCTCAATGTAAAAACAAAGCTCACCGTAGCAGGAGGAGACGACTTAAAGATCGTAGAACAAACCATTATCAATAATAAGACTCCTGCCTTGAGGATATTCAAAAATAAACTCCCCGAACCAATGCGATGTATTGTAGAGATCCAGAAAGCCTAAAAACAGCAATAGGCATATTACATGAAGCTGGCTATGCATACTATAATAGAAATAATTTCCGCAATAATAATAACTCAAATAACTTTAACGGTAATAACCTTAGTGGAAATAACAATAGAAACAATAGTTATAATAACCCCAGCAATGGCAGAAATTTTGCTAATGGAAACTAACATTTTTCGCAACCTCATAATAATAGAAATAATACATTCCAAAGCCAACAATTTTCGCAACCTTCTAATTATAGAAATCATTCATACCAAAACCAACGTTTTCCACGTACAAATTCATCCTTTAGACAATCAACCTCTCCTCATAATAATACAACAAATGTTAATTCTTTTCAATATAGACCCCTACAGGTTCCATATAACCCATTTAGAAATCCATCATTCGGAAATAGGAATAACTACGAAAACCAGCAATATCAACGGCTACCACCACCTGAACCGATGGATATAAATTCTAACGAAATGATAAAAACGCAACTACCCCAGAACTCTCAGCTCCAAAATATTTATTTGATAGCCTCACCTACCAATTACCATATATCATAGTCGATAGTAACATAAGACCTCTTAAATTTATTATAGATTCCGGCGCTACACATTCAATTATAAACCCTGGACTCTGTAGCCCGAACTTATTAGAGACCCTTAAGGAAAATATTTTTATTAGAACAATAAGTCAAGAGGTTAAAATAACGCAGAGGGCAGTAATCCCTTGTTCAAACAATTAGGTGATTCAAAGAATAAAGTATAATTATATGTATTTCCTTTTCATAACAATTACGACGGTTTAATCGGAAATAATATTTTGATCCCACTAAAATCTAAAATTGATTTCGAAAATCAGACTATAATTACTAAAGGTAAAGAGACAAAATTGTACTTCTCACTCAAAGAAGAAAGTTTCAACTACGAGTTGGACAGAAATGGCAATTTCGAGTTGAATATTCCCATACAACAAAGGGAAGGCCTAGCTTATCTGAAGGAGCAGAAGTCCTCAGATGGCAATATAATACTATACGAGGGTATTTATAATGTAGAAGATTATAAAATAAACGCGAAAGTACAGGTAAAGAATGAAGGTAATAAGCATATCAATTTTAGCCCATTACAGACTCAGGTAGTAAACGATCAGAATTTTAACGTTCTGGAAGAGGACATAAACAAACCCGCCTCAGATCAAATTCGTCCCGATCACCTAAACTTAGAGGAAAAGCAAAATTTCTTGAAAGTAATTAGAAAATTTTCTAAGATATTCTATATAGAAGATTCAAATCTGACATTCACCAACGTTATTAAACTTAGAATTCGTGCGACAAACGATGTATCAATATATGTTAAGTCCTATCCATATATCCACAAAGAGGAAGTGGAAAAACAAATGGAAGACATACTGGAAAAAGTTATTATCCGACCCAGCAACTCGCGTTACTCTGCTCCAGTCTAGATAGTCCCAAAGAAGACGGACGCCAGCGGCAAATCTAAATGACGAATCGTCATTGACTATCGCAAGTTAAATGACATAACTATCGATGACAAATATCCTATCCCCAATATGATGAGATATTAGGAAAATTAGGAACATGTCAATATTTTACAACGCTGGACCTTGCAAAGGGGTTCCATCAAATTGAAATTGATGAGAACGATATACACAAAAGAGCGTTTAGGTTGGAAAATGGACATTACGAATTTCTCCGTATCCCTTTTGGTCTTAAAACGGCGCCTGCCACTTTCCAGCGCCTTATGAATAATGTTCTCAAAGATTATATAAATAAAATCTGTCTGGTCTACTTAGACGTCATCATTATTTACTCCTCTTCTTTAGAAGAACATCTAGACTCCTTACCAAAAATCTTCAAAAGACTTAAAGACGTAAATTTGAAGGTACAGCTAGATAAATCGGAATTTCTGAAAAGAGAAACCGAATTTTTAGGACACATCATTGCACTTGAAGGTATAAAACCTAATCCGAAGAAAATCGAATGAATGAAGAACTTCTCAATCCCAAAAACTCCAAAACAGATTAAGCAATTTCTTGGACTCACAGGATACTACAGAAAGTTCATCCAGGATTATTCAAAAATTGCCAAGCCCATAACTAAGTACTTGAAAAAGAATCAAAAGATTAATATAAATGACCCAGAATACATAAATAGTTTTGAAATTCTCAAAAGACTACTTATTTCGGAACCAATATTAAAATATCCGGATTTCAGTCAATTATTTACATTAACAACAGATGCGAGTCAGTACGCATTAGGCGCCGTACTCTCACAAGACGGACATCCAATATGTTATGCTAGTCGTACTCTGAATGACAACGAACAAAATTATAGTACGATCCAAAAAGCATTGCTAGCTGTGATATGGGAAACGAAATACTTTCGCCCTTACATTTTCGGAAGAAAGTTTCTGATCGAAACGGACCACAAGCCTTTACAATGGCTATTTTCCATAAAGGAGCCAAATTTAAAATTAGTGCGTTGGCGAATGAAGTTATCGAAATATGACTACGACATTAAATACAAGAAAGGCACTCAAAACTGTAACGCAGACGCCTTATCACGTATAGAGTTAAATCTTGCACAAGAAATGGATACTAATGAGATCCCGCTTAGTAAATCCCCATTAAACGTATTCAAAACCCAAATCCAATTTTCAAAAGTAATTCCGGTTCTCTGAGAATTAAAAATTTGAAAATTTTAAATAAATCCAGGAAGTCAATTTATACTAAATCATTAGACGATGATACTGCAACCACCATACTCAAATCGCATTGTAATCCCAAATCCCTGAACGCAAATTATGTCAACGATGTCGGATTTTTCCAAACACTAGAAAAAGCATTTCACATACACTTTTGGGACAATAATCAATTCAAATTAATAAAATGTGATAGAGTTTTAGAAGATATTACGGATGAAGAGAACTTAGCTAAATTAATAGAAGAAGAACATCTAAACAATAACCACCGAGGTATCATAGAGGTATGTAAAGAATTACAGTTAAAATATTTTCACCCAAAGTTATCCACTCGAGTAGCGCAGTTCATTAATAACTGTAAAATTTGTAACATAGTGAAATACGAAAGAAAACCAATAAAACAGAAATTTCAAATAACCGAAACTCCAAGTAGTCCAAACCAAATCATTCACATAGATGTTTTCCTCACCTTAGAGAAAAATCTATTCTTAACATTTATAGATAAATCTAGAAAATTTGGTCAAGCTATTAAAATTCAAGCAAGATCTTGGGTAGAATTTAAGAGATCAATCTTACAATACATATCCGCAGTAGGAAAGATCAGAAAAATCATAGTAGACAGCAAGCTAGGTTTTAAAGCTCTCCCCTTAAGAGAATTTTTACAAAAAGAAAACATTGATATACATTTCACTTCAAACAATAATCACACATCAAATTCAGATATCGAAAGGCTACACAACACAATAAACGAGCATTTGAGACTCTTAAGACACGACGAAAATAAAGATATTGACACCGTCGAAGAAAAAATTCTTAAAATTATATCCTTTTATAATAATACAATTCATTCCACTACGAACAAAAACCGATAGATTTTAATAGCGGGAAGATAAAGGATGACGAATATAATGATGTACGCGAGAGAATCTTGAAAATTAAAGAAAAAGTCATTAATAAATTAAGTCGCGATATGGAAGAAGTACAGGTAGATTCAGCGCCAAATTTCATTAAAGATGAGGTGGGAAAAATCATGCCAAATTTAGAAAGGTAGATAACGAGAAAAAAGACGAAGATCATGTAATAAATAAATGAACAGGGCTCAAATATTATATATCGCACGTAGAAAGGAAGAAATGATTCCAAGATAATACTTCACCTGCAATTCAAGCAAAAAAATGTAAACCAACAAATAAACGCATAAAACCGACTTTTGTTTCAGGTCAAAATGATATGGATAATAATACTCACTGCTCTAATAATCCTCCCTCCAACACTCTCAAACAATTGAGGTTTAAAACCTTAATAGGAATAATGGGTACGTTACGATTAAGTTAGAAGATGAGAAAATTTTACAAGGTTCAAAAAGGTCGCACCCATTATAAATATAACGGAATACGAAAATACCAGAGATTTGATTCGCGACAATATTATAACAATCAAAGAGAAAGCCAACCTCATAGAACCCATGTACAGCACGCTTACTCATAACTTTAACTTATTAGACAGAAAAATTAAGAATTTAAAACCACATAGTAGACAGACGAGTGGACTAATTAACATACTGGGAACAGGACTAAAATACATAACTGGTACAATTGATTACAAAGACCCACAACTTGATAGACGAAAGTAAAAAACAAATTATAGTAAACAACGAAATTCCAGACCAGATAAGAAACCTATCGAAACAAATTAAGACTCAACAAAATACCATATCAAAATATCTAAACGACTTTGGTGAACAAAACAGAAACAGAATACTAAAAATAGAGGACGAAGTACAATACATGCAGCAGGTATACCAAGTTAATTATGACATTACTCTACTGAAAACCCACATAGACGACATCGAAACTATCATGCTGACCAGTAAATTAGGCTTACTTTCTGGAAACATTCTTACGGAAAGAGAGTTGAATTTGATTCCAGACCTAGAGAACTTCAAAGATATTAAAATCGTAATTGCATTCCACAAAGAACAAATTATTGACATTATAATAATCCCAGAGTACAGCGGAAACCCGTTGTCCAAAGTACTTATAGAACCAATCCCTAACGATAAGAATAAATCCATATATTTGGATGAACATACAGTTTTAGTAGACCGAATTAACACTCTTTATAGTATAAAAATAAAGGACAACTTAGAGAAAAATTTAATTAAAATAACGGATAAATGTGTCCATAATATCAATAATTTTAACGAAGCTTATTGCCCTATGCAAAACTTTTAAAAAGAACAAATAAAAGAAATTACTCCAGAAATAATTTTAACGAAAAATATTGCAAGAATGAATATACACCAGAATTGCAATAATTTCAAATTAAATATTTACGGCAATAACCTAATTAAATATGAAAATTGTAAGGTAGAAATACATAACGTATCATATGATAATTTTTATACTAGGATAAAGGATAATATTATCTTACCACATTTTGTTACAAATATAACAGAAAATAAAACTATAAGTTTAATCAGCCTTGAAGAAAACCATATAAAAAATATTAGCAATAATAAAAGGAAAATTAACTAAATAATACACGAATAATATGTAAACCAGTTATTAAACATACCTATAAATATCATTATTGTAATAATCACTTTAGTTATAGTTTTTGACATCAAAATCATATTACCTAAAAATAAAGGAAAAATTGTAATAAATGCTTCGTCGGAGCCTCAGACTAACCGTGGGGGTGTTATAGATCATACCGTAAAAACGCAATATAAAATCTATATTAAATTAACATTTTTCCATTATATTTTTGCCAAATCAACAAAATCCAATTTATATTTTTGTTCAAGTTCATTCATGTTCAGATTTGACAAAAATAATTTCCGTTCCCGTGAGAACGAAGGTATAATATTAAATTCACCTTTTCCTGTGCGGTAGACGTGAAGTCAGCAATTTTATTAAAGTAAAACGCGCACAAATGAGTAATTGCAAAATGGGAAAACATATTCACAGTTACTCTGAAGTTTGAGATCCGAAGTAAATCGTCGCACTCTTTAAATTCGTTCTTCGTATATAAGTCGCCAATGTAATTTCTAAATCTTTTCCTAAATTGATCTCAATAAAAAGTTAATTAATAGTTAAAGTTGGTGTTTTCATTTATATCATTTTGGTATTTTAACAACAAAAATAGATTATTAAACTGATATCGTCGGAATTACTTTCGGGCTAAGTAACGAAGATAAGAGTTACGATGTGGACGATTCTATAAGGAGACAATTGACTTGATTCTAACGATATGGTAGGATTGAAATTCTCGATTTTGAGAAATTAATCGATGAATGCCATCATCTATACAATCTACACATCCACACAACATGTGAATTTTTATACTAATAAACTCATACAAATATGTAAGAATTATAATCTGCTACTTACAAAATAGAATGACTCTTCCATTAATTCTGTATTACTTGATTTGAAGGCGCCAAGGATTATATCCACGATTGCGATGTACTTTCAGTTGGAAGGAGAGCTTCTGAACGGCCCAGTCCAATTTTTTTCCCTGCCATGATTATATAAATTAAATACATACATTTCACGATGGACCCACTTACCTAACCTATGTTTCAGTTTTTTTCAAGAGTAGGTAAGTACTCACCTGAATGTTTGTGTAAAATTATTAATTTTTATATGCACTTCTTCAGCCGAATGACTTTTAAATTACAATTTCTCCGCACTAGTGAGAATTACGTCTGCACTATCGCAGCTCCACAATATTATGTGGTCCAAAGGACAATAATATTGACCCCTGCTCAGGGGACCAATTTTCGCTTTACTTTCTTTCAGAGTCGAAACTCGAAACTGTATATATGTACATGGTCTAATTCCTGAGACAGAAATTCGCGTAAGTAAATAGCCTCATTTTTAGATTTTTGTATCTTCCGTGAGGGCATTATATCCCACTGAACTATAAGTATTGGTAACGAGAAATTGCTTAAGTTTCACCGGTATTTTCAGAACTGTTAACTTGGTAATGAAAACTATCCTGTAAAATCAGCCTTCGTTTGACCAATAATTAAAGGTTAAAAACAAAAATAGTCTCAAACACTTTTGTGGTAAATTTTGTAAATCCCACTGACATCTATATAAGTAAATCCCCAAATAATTTAAATATGGCGCCAGTTTACGGCAGGTGCGTAGCATTGACAGTGAGAACGTAGTTCTGAACGTAGTTTGAAGGCTCTCGATAGGCTGAAAACTTGGATCTAAAATGTATTCTTCATTAAAAGTGGTGAAGAATACAGATTGAGGTAGTCGTATTTGAAGGCTCTGGATAGGCTGAAAACTTGGCTCTAAAACCTGATCATTTAAGTAACAATTTCTAGAGTAACTGAACTAATAGCTTTAAATTGGATGAGAGCAATATACAAAATTTAAATTTTAACAGAGAGAGAAAATAAAGAGCTTATCTGCAGTATAGTTTCCTTAACATACCGGCCACCTTGGAATCCTATTCCTATACCTTCTCTTCTGTTGAAAGTTTGTCGTCGATAGGTCGTGGACAGACCTTAACAATTGAACGAGTAAATGTGCCCGTAGCAGTTTTGACCTGTACTACGCAAACAAGGTCGTCCGTTCCTAGATAGGTGGCTGAGATGCGTCCCAGAACCCACTTCTGTTTTGGAAGATTTGCTTCTTTAAGCAGGACCAGGGTTCCAATAGCTAAGTTTTTCTGTTTGATGTTCCATGTGGCCCATTGCTGGAGTGACGGCAGGTATTCAGGAGGCCATATCTTCCAGAAGGTCTGTGTAATGTGCTGTACAAGCTTCCATCTTGATACACGATTGATGTTGAGCTGTGACAAGTCTGAATCCATGATTGCTGTTAAAGGAGCTTGTACTAAAAAATGACCCGGCGTTAGTGCTGCGAAATCGAATGATGATGTCGAGTCTTCAGTAAGCGGCCGAGAGTTTAAACAAACTTCTATTTGAGTTGCTACGAGTCTGAATTCACTGGCCGTTAGGATTTGTAAGCCCACCGTGCGCTTGAGATGTGTTTTGGGAATCTTCACAGTGGCTTTCCAAATACCACTACGCTACCCTCTTCCCTTCCCTCCCCTTCTGTTTTTATTATTAACTTAGCCTCTCTACCTTCTCTAAGGAGGCCTCCTGCTACATCTCCATCAAAAAGCATAAAAACCTGTAAGAAAAAATTGAGGTATACCTATACAAAACAAAATTATGAAAATTACCTGCGCCATTATCTGGATTATTTGTTTGTGAAAATTACCTGTGACATCAGCCGGATTATTTATTTAATGGCGTTGTTCACCTGAAAAATATCGGATTGGTTATTGGAATTGGTTATTGATTATTTGTTTGTGGAAATTACTTGTGACATCAGCTGGACTATTTAGTGACGTTGTTCACCTGAAAAGAAAGGAAAAATATCGTATTAATTGGTTAGTTCTAGAATCTATAAGAAATTACTTGTGAAAATTACCGGTGACTTCAGCTGGATTATTTAGTGACGTTGTTCAGCTGAAAAATATCTGATTTGTTATTGGAGGTGAAATATATTTGAATTAGTTGTGAAAATTACCTGCGATAACAGCTGAATTGTTTAGTGACTTTGCTCACCTGTAAATTAACATATTAGTCATATTACTTAGTTAGTGTTGAAATATAAAACAAAGCAGTTTGCGTAAATTACCTGCGATATCAACTGGATTCGTTAGTGACTTTGATCACCTGGAAAATATAATGTTATTTAGTTAGTGTTGAACTTTGAAAGAATTTAGTTTGTGTAAATTACCTGTGACGTCAGCTGGATTCGTTAGTCACTTTGATAACCTAGAAAATATATTATTTAGTTAGTGCTGAAATATAAAAGATATCAGTGTGCGTAAATTACGTGCAACATCAGCTGGTTGATTTAGTGCTTTTGTCTACCTGAAAAATTATTATATTAATTAATTAGTCCTGAAATCGAAAAGAAATTAGTTTGTGTATGCGTATCTGCGAGTTATTTTAAGCACCCTGTGAAATTCTGGTGACTCTGGCACACTGGGGAGATCCTGGCATCGTGTTCATCGATGGCGCTTGGCAGTTGCGGTTTTCGCCTTTAAAAAAAGTTCCACCAATCGTGGGGTTCCAAAACAAGTAGGAATAGTTCGTAAGTTAGATCGAGTTAGAAAGGTAGGGTAGAGTAATCATGAGAGTGGAACATTACCTTAACATTTTTTCTTCTTTATGTTCATAATGTTAATACCGTCATATAAAGTTCCACCGATTGCTTTTATATTATAGTCCAAGGAGTAGGTGAGCTAGTCGCTGGCGTATTTAAGTAACCAGTGAAACTGGAAGAATTTATGTATTTCTAGACATCTAAATTAAACCAAGGTAACATCAATTTACGAGATTCTTTTGTTGTGTTATTTTTTTGTTTCTTTTTTTTTAGGATGTGAAGGACAGACAACCGTTGCGAGGCCAAAGGCAGGGTGAAACAGGACCACAGGTCAACCCAGCTGGGCTTATTTTTTTTTTATTTAAAAGATTGTTTTTGTTTTGCTTGATATTAAATGCGTCTCAACCACCCACGCTAATCCTGCGATGATTTTGTAGCAAAAAGGTGTCGGATGCGGTATCGATCTTTATTCAGGTAAGATAGATATAGGTAGATCTGTCGACTGACAAGCTCTTCGTTACAAATGGCGCCCAAACAGTTTTTTCCCGACCTTAGTCAAGCCTTTCTTGACTACAATGGCAATCACTATTGTTGGAAATCATTTCTGGCCAAATTTTGGCTGTAGTTTTTTTGCTTTAAAATTTTATTTTTCTTATATTTCTGGTCGTCCATTTGCGTTACAAATGGCGCGCAAGTGATTTTTCAAGGCTTTATTCAAGCGTCTCTTGACTAAAGTGCAATTACTATTTCATGAGTTAATTCTGGTCACCCATTTGCGTTAAAAATGGCGCATAAATTTCGTAGCACCCTGCCTTCGGTCAAGTCAAGATTAATTTCATCCCTCAAAGTAATAGGTCCTTTTGTGGAAGTACTCATCCCTTCGGTGCCTAGCGAGCCTTGTGCGCGATGCGTACCACTTTCGAAGCCAAGCTTCACCTCGTGGACACCGGGGTGATGACCACTTGGTATTTTATCTTCTATCTAAACTTTCGAAACTCTCCAGTTTCTAGGATTGAAGTGCTCTTCTCTTCAGTATTATATAGGCGGACTTTGGGCTTGCGAGCACCACTGGGAAGAGAATGCTTCGGTTCGCGGCCACTGAACAGCCGACCACTCGATGCAGGCCGGTCTTAAGAATCGGACGTCTGTTTCAACCCAACATGTTGATGAACTACGTTCATCTATCTTGACCCTGTCCTTGTTGGGTTGATGCAGCCTCGCGGTTCGGATGATTCTAATTTCAAACTCTTCGCGCTTGCGTGGCGCTCCGCTCTGATGGATCCGCTTAGAGCTGCTTCGTTGAGCATCCTCCAGATTGGTATCCAACTTGGAGTGATCGATGCAATTCCGGGACGGTGATCTTGGAGCGGAGTCCCACACGAGGTGAAGGGCTACTTTTTTTTTTGTTAGTATACCCCATTAACCTTCCCTAGTTTCTAGTGATGGGAGGCTAAGTGTATTAGTGGTCAATGAACGTTGTATGCGATGCATACTGTTGGAGTACGATTTCCGTTCACTTCTGCTGGTTCCAGGAAGAAGTCCGTACTATTGCTTATTATGCCTTTATTTTGTTGTTGGAATGTCGTGCGTATTTCTATAGTTATTTTATCTTTTATCGTATCGCATTATATCGTTATTCTGGATTATCTTATTGCAGGTCGGCTATATTTTTGCGCATCTTATTTAGGATAAGCCGTATTTACCTTAACTATATCTCAGTTATATTTGTAGTATATACCTATATATTGTTAGCATAGTTATCTGTAGATTGTGCTAGTTCTCTTATAGGTACTTTTAAGTTATTTTAATTATAGTATCTCATAGTAGTTTCCTTAAGTTTTCGACACAGCGTGCGAGTTCTTTTTTTGCTTATTGTAGTTCGCATACCTTAGTTGCTTTCGTCTAGCGCATTAGGCTCCATGCAATTTCGGTTGTCCTCAGGCTTGTACACTTATCTGCATCGTAGGACAGGTCTTGGCCTTCTATGATTAACCATATCTCGTTTTAATCACCTTTAGTTATCGTATCTGATTTAGGTTAGCATTCTGATTATCTTTATCTTATTGTAGCCATCTGTATCTTATCTGAGTTACCGTCATAGTTATCCTGATATTATGTCAACACATTATCGTATTCTAGCTGTTATTTAGATAACCGCTAGCGTATACTGGTTATTTCCCGCTTAGTTTAGTTATCGTTTTATTTGGTTTTGGGTAGTTAGATAAGATTAGCGTATCGTATACATTAGTTAGCTTTATCGTTCTCATCTATTTAGTACCCTCATGCTAGAATAGTTATTTTTTTCGCATCGTAGTTATCTTAGCTCATAGGTATTTGGATATTATCGCAGATAACTTTGTAATACTATGGACAGCAGATCTGTTAGTTACCTCCATACTATGTCACACCCGTGTTATTATCGAAGCAGCTTATTCGGGTTATCGTGGCAATACATGAAGTATTTTCGCTTATCGTAGTGAGTAGATACCTTTAAAATACGTTAGATATCTTTTCAATTTATTTTATATTATGTTTTGTCCTTTAGTTATTATCATTTATAGTTACCTTTGTAGTTACTTTAGACTAGCTTGCTTACCGTTCCTCGTAGTAGTTTTTATCTGAATTTTCGACATCGGGTACCGATTTTTCTTTCGTTACACCACCTACGTGTTGAGATCAGGCACGAATCATGTGCCAGTGCATCTGTTCGCTGGTGCAGAAACGTTGAATTTGCTCACGCATATCGTAATCGTTCAACATTCGCTGAATTTCCTGAAGCTCGTTGTAAGCACCTCTGAAATTAGTTGCATTATCGCAGAATATGTTGGCTGAGTGTCCTCTTCTCGAGGCGAAGCAACGAAGATCGGCTAAGGCAAACAAATATTACCAAGTACATCTTCATTGGTGATCTTCCTCTGATTTCCTGTGAGATGGGATATGTATATGACACGGTGGAATATCATAGTCTTGTTATAAGATAAAACAACGTTCGCACTTATGGAAAGTGGGAGAATTCAAAATTTGCTCCCCAGCATGATACCCAATGAATCCTAGTTAAAGTTATATACCTGTATAGAAATGCAAATGTCACTGAGTGCTCTTATAACTCCTTAACCAATCAACCAATGCTTGACTTTTCAGTCAATCATTTATCATATATCTCCTTGACAGAACATAAAATGAAGACAAGAATGTGCAAACCCTAACATTAAAGCTTATTAATGATTATAGAAAACGTTTCAGGCAAAATATAAATAATACAAGAAGAATCGGAATACAGACGAATATTCTTGGAAAGTGTCAAAAAAACTATTCCCAAGAAAAGTTTTAATACTATTACGTCAAATTGAGACCAATTAAGGTCTTACACAGATAACCTTAACCACAAAATATAATGGGAAGAACTGATTTGGAGTTACTATCCCAACAACTTACCAATCACTGATTGGAATCATCACTCCCTATAAAAAATAGTATAAACCGTTGATTTTACACAAATAAATATACCCAACATCTCCGTCGAAAATTCTTATCTAATTCCCAATCACGTTTGAAAATTTAAATCTGAGACTGGAAAGATAATATATATGCAATTGCTGTAAAAGTTTGTTTCTGAAGAGAATATTTGGACCTTAAAAGAGTGGACAGCAATCCACAACCTTGCATCTGTGACATGACAACAAATCAAGTCCCATAAAAACATCATTACTGCATTAGAATGAGAATTGGGCTTAGTGCCCCACTCCCAATATACATAAAGCATTCGCCCAAGAGCATACATTTCGAGAACCCAAAACAAACGATATACTAATATTCAAAAAACCATTATACACACCGCACACAAATTATCTATATTACTACAAGACAATCCTAATATAGTTATAATACAAGCGGATAAAGCAAAATCATAGTGGCTATTAACCGAGATGAATATAATATATTGATCCAAAAAATGTTAACAGACGGTATAAACAAAAAATTGTGTACAACAATTTACCAACACAATTAACTGAAAGTCCAGAGAGCATTAAATTTATCCCTGAACCACAAAATAAATAACATCAAAACAAAGGGTTAATTAAAATTTACATAGCCAGAATAATCAACTATCTGAAGAAGATAACACCATGCTCAGGGGAAATCACCAAACACTACAATGACATTGCAGCTATCCACCCTGACTTAAAATTACAACAAACTTCTTGAAAACGAGACCAATTATATCTAAAACAAGTGCACAGAATTAGGGAATTACATTAACACCGCTTTGGATTTTTATAAACATTCCAAATTAGAAACTAAACATCCATAATAAAGGCCGATTTATAACAAAAAATCCACAATATCAAACCCACACAAGACTGCGTACTATTACCTATGACATAGAAGACATGTATTATAATGTCCACATTCCAGGGCTCGTTGATATCATCCAAAATAAACTTAAACACCATAAAGAAACCAGACACAATCTTAAAAATTTAATAGTTTTTATTTGATACGACATTAATAGAGCAAAGTTACTCTAAAATAACAGGTACGCCTTTAAAAAACAAAAGGCTTCCCTATGAGCGCATAAACATCAGACAAATATGCGAGTGTACTATATATTGATTATCACATAAACCGCAATATAAAGGACTACTAGGCATGAATTTAAAATACTTTAAAATATACGTAGATGACATCCTAATATATACACACAAAAAAACACACACATGATCAGAAACATGTTACAAAATAATGTAAAAATGAAACTTACCATCAAAGAAGAAGATTGTGGCGTAGTAAAGTTTTCTAGACATACTTGTATTATATCTAGAAATTAAGGACTAATAACTAGGTGCACCAAAAAAGACATATCCACTGATAGATTAATCAACTTCCACTCAAACACACACATCATTTCAAAATCAGTACTCTAACAGAACGTGTAAGGTACGCCACTATTACCAATAATACTTGCTTCCTTGAAGGGAAATTAGAACAAACTTACAAATAATTTCAACAAAACAATTATCCAATAACAATAATACTAGAATCTTTCAACAAAGCTATTCACAATGAATTTAAAGAAGAAAAGCAAGAAATCATTCATTACTTCATCCAAGATATATGTAATAATAATCAACATCTAGCATATAATATAAAAATCAAAGGAACATTGCGACCACAAATCGCAGAAAACAAAGGATAAAACATATTGCAACAAAAAATGTTTAAAACTACAATACCACAATTGTGCACATGGGCAACAATATTACAGAAGACTTTACCACTGTACCATATAAATCATGAACCACAGATTTAGATCCTGCTATAGAAAACAAAAAGATGAAATAATCATAGATATCAAGAGAAATCGCTTCAAATCAGACATACCAGATCAATGGTATAATATCATTGGAATATGCTGAATACAATGCAATACTAAGCTCTTGAAGGAACACAACAACCTACATGGACATTCTACAACCAACAAAATGAAAATCATAAACGGTATTAGAAACCGAGTATAAAGTAGTAATTCCATCACTGCTACAATATATACCGAGAAAAATCTAACCTTAACCACAAAAACCTGTACCCCATCAGCAGGCGAACACATATTTTCAAACATCATCCCCATTCCATTCCACAATAAACACCCCAATTAAATCCTAAACATACCACACTAACGGACAGAAAATACCCACATACATAACGGACAACAATAAGCCGCTAGTTTGCACTCTAGTACACATTAAAATCCAACAGCATACCTTTAATCTCTGATGAGTCCTTTGGCAGTGACGAAACCTGGTCCGATTAGCCTATACCTAAGTCTATATGACTGGCCCATTCTTGACTATCTTGAATTTCACCTAAAACATACACACTAATCACAATACATAGGCCCCACGTCCAAAATACAAACGAAATAATGGAAATAATATTACGGTACAGTAATCAACCATAACCTGGTAACACCATATCATGCCAGTCCCGTCTGTATATAAAAACCGCAGCGAGGATGTGCAGCGGATATTTATCTGATTTGCCCTGCGTGGACTTCATTGGGACAACCCTATTATTCTGCCCCCATATGTTGACTTACACTCTTTCCATTAGATTCTCTTGAGAATAGACGAAAAACTTCCAGAGTTTTTTTTGCACTTCAGTGTATACAAAGAGTGATAAACTCCCCTGAGCCCTTAAATACTTTCAATATATCTATTCCTGTGCGCTCCTTGAGGAACTCTGATTTTTTCGTTGTTCCTCAGCATAGTACAAACTTTGGCATCCATGAGCCAGTGTCAACAATGTCTCGACTCCTTAGCCGTCACTTTGATTGCATTGACTTTCATCTTTCAAAAAGTCAAGTAAGAGATCAGCTTAGTATGAATGTATACTTATTATCATTAATATTGTTATATATTCTTTTGTCATTATTTTGGTTATATTTCACTTTTGTAAACTCTGTAATCAGATCTTTAATGAAGTTCTAAATATATAAATAAATAAATAAATGCCTTGGTGTCTCAGTTTTCTCGTGGTATACAAAAAGATTTTACAGGCGTGATATTTTCATCTATGCAGCGATCAGGCACACAGTAAGACTCTTCCGGATGTTTTTAATTTTCTCCCTGACGGGAATCGAACATATACTTGTTAGAATCAGTCAAGATAAAGAATAGAAAAATTCTTAAGAACTTTTATTTAATGATTCTAAATTAAATCATAAATACAAGAAGAAAAAAACAACCGCCTCGTCTGGGGTTTGAAACCGCGACCTTCCGCTTGCCGGGCGACTGCTCTTACCACTGAGCTAACGAGACAAATGATTTTCCCTCTTGCATTTATCAATTTTTAATTAGCCTACTAACCCACGTTTTGCTTTCAGCTGGCATTAACCAGTAACGATGAAAGCGCACAAACCCCGGACGAGGCGGTTGTTTTTTCTTCTTGTATTTATGATTTAATTTAGAATCATTAAATAAAAGTTCTTAAGAATTCTCTATCTTGACCGATTCTAACAAGTGTAGGTTCGATTCCCGTCAGGGAAAAAATTAAAAATTGAATTTACAAAAAAATTATTTGTGCGCTTTCATCGTTACTGGTTAATGCCAGCTGAAAGCAAAACGTGGCTTAGTAGGCTAATTATAAATTGATAAATGCAAGAGGGAAAATCATCTGTCTCGTTAGCTCAGTGGTAAGAGCAGTCGCCCGGCAAGCGGAAGGTCCCGCTTTCAAACCCCGGACGAGGCGGTTGTTTTTTCTTCTTGTATTTATGATTTAATTTAAAATCATTAAATAAAAGTTCTCAAAAATTCTTCTATTCTCTATCTTCCGGGTGTGTTTTCGAAGCAATCATTGAGCAGAGTATCGCACTTAATGCTTTGCGGATGATTTTTTTGTCCACGTTCCATAGGGTTGCTGACTTCCAGTTGCCCATCCTTCTAAGATCACCCTTCTTTTGTGTTAGACGTATGATAGATCTCCTCCAACTAGAAGGCAGATCTCTACGTATCATAACCACTGGAAGGCAACTATGTTGACCAGGAACAGTGAACTAGATAGATTAAGAGCCAATTCTAGAAGGCTCTTCAACAAGGCAAAAACAACAGATGCTTGGAATGAATACAAGCGCGCCTTGACTGAATACAATAAAGAGCTGAGGAAATCCAAAAGAAGAACTTGGAGAAATCTCTGCGAGGGTATTGATGATCTACCCACGAGTGCCAGACATCAAAAAGTTCTCTCTAAGGATCACACCAATAGTATCGGCCTTCTACAGAAAGTCGATGATAGCTACACGAGTAGCCGGGAAGAAACAGTAAGTTTGTTATTACAAACTCATTTTCCCGATTCGAGAATTATGCAAGATGACGATGAAATACCTGAAGAGCTAAGACCTGAATGCAGGCCCTCCACCAGGATTAAAAGTCTCTCTGGCAGAATCCTCACCCCAAGGAAAGTCAAATGGGCCGTCAATTCCTTAAGCCATTCAAATCGTCTGGAGCTGATGGCATCTTTCCAGCACTACTTCAACAAGGGCTAGAAGAGACACTGATAAATCTCATTAAGATCTTTAGAGCACGTTATACTCTAGGATATATACCAAGGACGTGGAGGGAAGTTAAGGTAACATTCATACCTAAAGGGGGAGGGCGTTCACCTGCATTACCCAAATCCTACCGTCCTATCAGTCTAACTTCATTTCTCCTCAAAACAATGGAGAAAGTGTTAGACAACTATATTAGAAGCGGTGCACTCAAGCATTCACCGCTGCACCCAAATCAAGATGCTTACCAAGCAGGAAAATCTACCACAACTGCCCTACATAGTCTTGTCCTAGGACCAGAAAGGCAGTACAGGATAAAGAGACTGCCCTATGCGCATTCCTAGACATCGAAGGAGCAATTCACAATACCTCCTTTGAAGCCACTGAGAATGCAGCTACCAAAAAAGGAATTGGACCTTCCTTGATAAAATGGATAAAAGCTATGCTGGAAAGCCGGAGAATCACAGCTAACCTGGGGGAGGACTCTATTAAAGTAGTGGCTGCCAAGAGATGTCCCCAAGGTGAGGTACTGTCCCCTCTACTATGGTCTCTGGTTGTAGATGATCTCCTACAGAAGCTAACAAACTCCGGCTATGACAATCAGGGATATGCGAATGACCTGGTCATTACAATTAGGGGAAAACATGATCAGATAATCTCTAACCTGTTACGAAATGCCCTAAACATAGTTCGCAACTGTTTTTTTTTATAGTATTAAGCCAAGCTCAGGGGATACCCTATGATGCAAAGCACAGCATGGCAGATAGGGAAAGGATTAGGGGATATGAGGAGAGTGGCGGAGAAGCCGATGTATGTCGCCCTTAAACTTCCGCAGATTGTATGCCGGAGGAAAAACAGAAGACGGTAAGCTGTTCCACATTCGCACTGTTCGGGATAAAAAAGAATCACGAAATTTTACTGTACGGCCGAAAGTAATTTGAAGGGTTAAGGGATGTGCGCGGTTTGCAGCGCGAGTATTGCGTACAGGAATCATTCTACAAGGGATTAGACTAGATATTTCATCAGAACATTGACCATGCATATAGCGATAAAGGAGCGAAAGGCATCCAACATTGCGGCGGTGCTCGAGTGAGTCGATATGACAAGTTATTGCCAAATCGCCAATGAGCTTGAAGGCTCTCTTTTGGACAATATCCAATGAAGCTAAGGCTGTGCGACCAGCCCCGGCCCATATATGGGAGTTGTATTCCATTCTAGGTCTAATGTAGGACTTGTAGAGGATCGCTACATTTGACGGGCTGAAATATTTCTTACACCTTTTCAGAAATCCAAGACATTTCGATGCTTCTTTGGCAACAGAGAAGATGTGATCTGTTCAGTTTAACTTACTAGAAATATTAATGCCAAGAATGCTTAGTGACGGTGAATCAGAAATTAATGCTCCATCAAAAGAAACGGGTGTGGTTAAGTTATGATCTTGTTTTAATGAGATGAGACAGCTGTGGGTCTTAGATGCATTGAATTCGACGCGATTCGCTTTGGCCCAAGCGGGGATATTCTGAAGATCGTTATTCAATGATCTAATCATGCAATCTCTTTTAACACATGCGGCGTTTCCCCTGGAGTCCGCAAGTGTATCAAAGGAGTAAGCGAAATCAAGAGTACTGTCATATGCGAAACAATGGATGGGATTGAAAGTAAGGGAAAGCAGATCATTAATGAAAATTAAAAAGAGAGTTGGAGGGATAACAATCCATTGAGGCACACCGGCATTTATTGGATGCGGTTCAGATGTAACGCCATCTAATACAACACGTATTTGGCGACTAGATAGGAAATAATAAAAACAATAGAAAAGGAGGAGAGAGACGAAGTGCTTTAAGTTTGGCTAAAAGGGCTGGATGCCAGACTCTATCAAAGGCCTTTGAAATATCGAGGGCAACGATTTTATACTCACCAAAATTGTGAAGACGACGGTCCCAACGTTCCGTCAGAAAGGTCAGCAAGTCTCCAGATGAGCGTCCAGCTCGGAAGCCGTATTGGCGATCGTTGATCAGATAATTAGTTTCTAGATACTTCATTAATTTTGAGTTAATGATAGATTCAAAAACCTTTAAAAGAATCGAAGTGATCGCAATTGGTCGATAATTTGAGGGATCGCTACCCTCGCCTTTCTTGGGAATAGGCCGAACGTGAGCTAGTTTCCAAGCAGTTGGAAGTTTTCCTGTCGAATAAGACAAGTAGAATAGTTTGCGCAGAGATTTAGCCAAGGTTGAGGCACAGCTTTTAATTAACAGGGGCGAATAACCATCAGCACCTGCGGCTTTGGAGACGTCGACCCCTTAAGGACCCTGAACACATCTCTCGTACGAACGTGTATTGGCTCTTGTACACATTCACACGGGCGATGCAAAACAGGCGTTTGTGAAGTGGGTGAATTTGAAGCGAATCTGCCAGCTAAAATATCAGCTTTATCCAGGGAGTCAACAATCACTTCACCATTATTAAGTAGTGAAGGTATAGAGGAATTGGTGAAGTTGTTCCTGATGGAGCCAAGCAGTACTTAAAGCGTTAAACTCGTTTACCATTGAGTCAAAGCTGGTTTGCCTTGTCTCACTGTCTTAAAGAAACTGGCCGAGACAAATGGGGTGACACTGATCTGCGTACCAGGATATGAAGGCATTATTGGAAACGAGATTGCGGACCGCCTTGCAAAGGAAGGAGCCAAATCTCCGTTTTAAGGGCCCTGAGCCTGTCTTTGGACACCCAAAAGTCACCCCTCAGCTCTGATCAGGCTTTGGGAGGATAGAACTAAGAAGGAATACCGGGAAAATACCCCGGGGCTGAGACAAGCAAAGAAGTTTAAGAAGTACTCGCAACAGAAGACCCAAGAATTCCTCACACTCAGCAGGAAGGAACTAAGGCTCATAACGGGCCTACTTACTGGGCATTGCCCGCTTAGATACCACATTAAGAAGATGGGTGAGGTCAATGATGAGACGCGTCGATTCTGTATGGAAGACGATGAATCCGCTGAACATGTCCTATGTCACTGTGAAGCTCTATGCCGCATAAAGCTAACACATCTAGGAAAGGCATTTCCACTGCCAGAGGATGTTGAAAAAATGGCCCTAAAGAATATTATAGGCTCCATCGAAGACCTTAAGTTCGAATGGGCGCCATAGGGCATCAAGCGGTAATGTCACAATAGATCTTATACGTCACAGTGACAAAATGAGAGGCAGAAATCCTGTCTGCATCCCCGTAATTAATAATAATTTTTTTTTTATTTGTATAAGCCCTTTATTTAGTGGCTCATTGGCTCTTTTAAAATTCCCTAAAAATAGGTGGCAAAAGGCTCTACAAAGTGTAAACAAAAGGTCGCTAGCTAATCTAAAAGTTACAAAAGGTCAATAGGGACAATTAAACAATTAAAGCAATTAGAAAATCTAATGACCAAGAAAAAAGACACAAACAAAAGGAAAACAAACAAGACAAAATTCTCAAAAGAGACTAAAACAACGGCTACAAGAATTTTGAAAAGGATCTAAAAGATAGACAAAAAATTTAAAAGTCCCAATTTTGACAATTGGGTAAGTGGCAGCTCCAAGAAGTTTCAAATTTCCAAAATAAACTAATAAAAATAATTGCCTAAACGAACGAATTTTCATTATAAAATTTTGAAATCTAGCACCGACACCGAAAGCGAATTAAAAATAAATGACCAAACGAACGAAAAATTTACGCGATACCGTTATAGAGTCCCGCGAGGGCAGCCTGTAGTATCATAGACCTCTACAAACGGCCCTCATCATCCCTCCAGCTTAGCATCTCTAACAGAGTGCTTGTCCTTCCCAGCCCCGTGGACTAGTGTTGCAAATGCTGTGGCCTGTTCTCACCAGCCAAAGACAAGAACCCCATCCTGCACCGGCGATAGTGGTTGCCATGTGCAGTTGAATGTGTCTGCGTTCGTTGCCAGATATTCAAGACGTAAACGTCTCTTCAATCTGTCAACGAAGTGGCGCTTAATTGCGTGTGCGTGGTGTTGTGGGTCAGTGTTCTGATTCCCATCTTCTACTCTCATGTAGTACAGGTGACTTGTAGATTTGGCCAGTGTCAACACAAAGCTAATCAAACAATTCACTCGACTACAGACCCTTGGTCCCCATAAAAACCATGTCCTAGTAATGCCGAAATTCGGGTGGATCAACTGACACATACCGCGCACGAGATCCATTAGACCCTGCAAAGCCGGACAAGTGAAGAACCTGTGAAACAGGGTGCCTTCACCAGCACAAACTGTGCAATAAATAATAATAATAATCATAACTACTGAATTTAAATCCTCCAGAATGTCTAGAATCAAAAGATTCCGGAAATGTATGAAGAGCACTGGAGTCAGACCATCATGACCAGGTGATGTGTGACGTCTTCAGTTATTCGTTGCAATGAGCATATCATCGAGGCTAGTTTTGCTGTCAAGTATACCCCTACTTCCATCAGAGAATGTGTGAGCATACTGAAGAAATTCACTGAATGATGAGGATGATGGTGACGTTGGCTCAGGGCTCAGTTAAATGTGATAATGCTGAATGTATTCTAAAAGTTCTTCTATCTTAAATAATTCTCCATTTTTGTCTGCTATCGACTCAATCTCAACTTTCGCGGTTCGCCTTCAAATTGTTAGGAAGATGTATTGGGTCCGTGATTCTCCTTCCCTTAACCAGCGTGCCTGATGCCGCAGAACAAATTCCAAGCTACAATTGTAAATTTGTGCTTCCAGACGTTCTTTCAGTTTTTCGTAGCTTACCACTAACTGCGGATGAGTTGGGAGAAGAGTAGCAATCTGATCAACTTTTCCGGACAGAAAGTTGTCCGGGTATTACGTGAGCACCTGCCATTATGGCTTAATCTCACGGCACTCTTAATGCACGGATATGAAGACAAGCGACAATCATCGCCCTTGAGAGGCAGAATATAATTTATACTCTGTCTCAACAAGTACTAGAGAGACTTCTACTACTAGAGACCTCTTCCGATCTGTGGGTCACGGCACCCGGTTGTTTTAGCGCAACTCCACGCCGAGAACCAATCCTCTAAGCATATATTAATAAGCGATCATTCCTCAAATTCACGGACGCAGAATGCAATTTTGTCAGAAGAACAATCTACTCTGTTAAGAGAAGAATGTTCGCCTACGTCATGCAGACTCAGAAAACCTCACTCTGCCCGCACATGTACTACCACAACCACTACGATGCTCCCACAAGGGGGCCTTCCCATGTTGAGGCGAATATTACTCAAAGAGCTCTATTCGGGGCTCCTTAACCCCGTAGTACCAAGTTAGCAATGTCGGCTACCCAAATGGTATTGCTTCGTATAACATAATCGTACGATTATGAGTACTCCCAGTTAATCTTCATGCAGACTCCTAAACGTTACTGGTACTTCCGTTCGGGCTAATCATATTAGCACTTAAAAGTGACAGTAGTGAACCGCGAGATGGTTATGATCCGCCCTTTAGGCTAGGAGAGGCTTGAGACTAACGCCAGTAGTCTAAAAATATACCAAGGTACAAATGCCAAGCTGCATACTAGGTCATATACGCGCTAGGCTTCACTAGACACATCAGAAAGCTTTGTCCTCAGCACAACGACGCATGGTGCACATATATGGATTTTCACATCCAGTTATCCCCCCTTGGCAGCTCTGCGCTTCACTTGCCCGTTGCACCACCAACAACTACGCTGTATTCAACAAATTATTTTTGAAGCTCCAGAAGCAGTTCGCCTTTCTGATATTTTGCTGGTCACTACAAGAAAGTGAGCACAGTTCATGTGAGACCCCAACAAAGGTGCCCATAATGCTGGACGGACGAAAAATCTGTCGATTCTAGAGCCTGAAAGGCCGTCGGTCACATTTGGTGACACTCCAGTGTATGATTTACTCGTTGGATTTGTCCAATGGCAGACATCCACGAGATCGAACTGTCTGACGAAATTTCTCAAATGGCCGGCAGTCGCAGGATTGAACTCAACCCTAGAATAACGGTCTATTGGAGTATTCATCAAGCAGCTAAAATCAGCTTCGAAGGCGATTTCACCACTATAGTTCGTAAGGTTCACGCGCAAGGTATCTAGAACTAGTCTTGAAATATTCTGGGCATATAGTAGGTAAATATTAACCAGCTTAATACTTTTGTCCTGTAGGACGAAGTCAATGGAGGAAGCATATCCTGGAAATATTTCTGTGCTCAAGAGACGACTGTGTAGATGAATTGGATACCAGGTGCAGCTCACATTATGTATCCAGTATATAAACGAGCATTGCGTTCTAGTTTATTGTGTGTGTATCTGATAAAATTCGTCGTTTGTAGCAGAGCTATCTCTGCTTGTGAGAATCTGATGACTGCATCTGTGGCGTGTAAGTTGTTATATGCCCCAAGGTCTTGCGTATTGAGCGATACTACTCGAAATATTTAAAGAGATAGTAAACTGAATCCATAATTGTGCGACCCTACAAATAAGAAGGGTGATCAAGCTCTCATCCTGCCTTCGGTACAACCTCGTCAGAAAATAACAAATTTGCTCTCTTGTCAAAAAACGGCACCTAGGAGCATCATCGAACGTTCCCTTCAGTGACAGCGAGCTTACCGACGGTTCGCCGCCGCTTTTGGATAATATTCCGCCTATATGACCGCAGAGCTGTAATTGGCAGCGACACTTAGCACTGCCTCATAGTGGGAAAAGTCCGATTTTTCTATATAAGAAATCTCGAATCCTCTCCGCTTGAGGGACAATACCTCCTCCTTAGAGCGGGTCCTCTTGACGCCTGCCACAACATGCTTTGAGTACCCGCGCAGGTGAAGAGAGCGGTGGTATTGCCACAGGGCCAATAGGGTTCTTCTTCGTGCTCTTATTTTTGTGCGATACCCTCTCATCTGAGCTTGAACATGTTTCCAGGGGTAAAGACTCAACCGTTCTAAGCTACTTTCAGACTCCATGGCCACTTTTGAAGTACCGCTGATCCTTGAGTGTCCCTTCCCAATGAACAATTTATACTTTATTACGGCAACGGAAATGTTCTCACAACTATTTATAAAATTGTTGTTGAAATGTTGCGCGAGCTTTAAAAACCCCTTACTGAGCTAATTAGGCGCCCTGTATAAGAGTTGCAGACGCTAGTCTGCGATAAAGTGTTTGAAATACTTATAAAACCACTTATATTTACAACTGGGTTGCGGAGATATTTTAAAGTAGTTGCGAGAACTTCGCGTCCTGCAGTCATTTGTTAAAATTTATATGTTTTTGTGTAATATGGCTCTATTATTGTCTTATTCTTTCTTTATGAAAAATGTATTATAAATATACTTCAGAAATATGTGAGCAGGAAAATAATTTATGAAATCAGACTTTGTCGTCCAACATAATTTTGTTTGCAATAATGTTTGTGGAAGGCTTAGATATTAATTTTTGATTAATATTGGAATAAAATTTCTTGCAACACGAATTTTATTTTAAAAGTTATACTTCTAGCTCGAAAAAATACAACGCGCCTACTTAATTATTATTTTATTTATATTTATTATTAAATACATTTTCAATTGAGCTTCAAATCATTTAAAAAAATTAAAAATTTAGAGAGAACTCATCAATTTTTTTCATTTGATTCGCAAAAAAGATTTGCGAGTCAATAAGCGAAAAATTAAAGATTAAAATGTTGTTCGGTGCAATATCACTTTTTTTATACTAAAATGGCCGAATGTTTTCACCTAACTTTACAGATCTTCTAAAACATTTTAGAAATTTTCAGGGTTCGAATTTCAAGTACACTTCTTATAATACTTAGTTTTACACAGGTTAATTGGTATTTGTGAAGAATAGTTCTTATTAAAGTATTTAATACCAATGAATGTAGCTTCAATTTTATATAAAATTGTCATAAAAGCTAAAATACAGCTTTCAAGTTTTATAAAGGGGAAATCCCTTGTTCAATTCAACTCGCTACCAAATAGTTTTATAAATTTTCTAATTAAATTTTTTAATATGTTTACAAAACTCTCCGACAACTTCGGAAGCTAAACTGTTTTAAAAGGCATTTAAAAGATTTGTTTCAAACTATTATAAAATAGTTATAGAATAAATTAGTTTCCGGAGGCACCGGAGCTCAATAAGAAAAGCCGGTGTACCTCTTTAAAACGTTTTGGTTTTCGTGTAGCTGTTATACAACACTTATAAAACAAAAAACTAATTCCAGGAAGTTAGTAGCTGCAAAAATGTTCAATGTGCTTGGAGTACCCGTTTGAAGATTAGATTTCTTTGGTAGATTCGGAAATTCTTCAGAAGGAATCGTTCCTTCTTGTTGTTCTTGAGCAGCTCTTACTTCCATCATTTTGGGTACTTAGCGATGAGATGTCCTATTTTATTTCAGCCGTAACATCTAGCTTCAGTTCTGTATTCCACATAAGTCCTCAATTTATAGGGGAATTCACATCCTTTCTGCAAGGATATGATATGAATATCTCCCTACTTAGGTTGAAAGCTCCTTTCCCTTGATTATTCTTACCCGTTCTATTGGGATTGCTCGCAATTTACTGTGCAATATACCCTACACCAAACTTGCTGAGGAAGCTCAAGGTGTCCTCGCTATCAACTCGAATGGGAACCCGTAACAGGATAACGCTCATTGGTTTCACTGATTCACGGCGAGTCATCAGATACTTGCCACCAACTTGGATGCCATCCAGCATGAGCTTTTGGACCTCGACTGCGCCTAGCTATACTGAAACCGTAACCCAGCTGTGATTCCAACGGCGAAAACCTGGTGACCTGCTTGGGGCGTCTCACAGAGTGCCACCGTTTTTCAAAATTTTCTGTATATGCCCGTCCGACTTGGACTTTTGCCTGTCCACTTCAAATGGAGAAGAGCGAGAGTGTAACGACATACACTTAATTTGAGGAATGAAATTTTTCAAGGGAGTGTTGAAAGTGCCAGTTGCCTTTGGAATGAAACACATCGCCTTGCTGCCTCCTGCCGCAACTGTATTCGTACCTGACTTCATTTTTGGGCCGGTTTTAATAGTTTTCCTGCCGCTTCAATCGATAGCTTCAAAACCATCCCAGTTAATACTGGAGGTAATGCAGCAGCGAACGTTGTCTTTAGCACATCCAGTAACTTGATTGGCGATGCGCCGTTTACATGTTCTTTTCTGTAGTACTGGCTGATGCTGGAAGCTTTACAGCTGAAACAAATGACATCGTTGCTGTACCTGCGAGCGTTGCAAATACAACTACAGTAAAATTTGCAGTCACTTCTGGTACTGGACAGTTTGCTTCTGCTGCTATTGCTTCTGTTACTGCTGCTCCTGGTATAGAGATTCGCTAGGAAGATTTGAACTAGCCTATTGCGAGTGCCACTTGTCAAACTGTACCTCCTGCCTTCAGAGATTGCATCTCGACCTCTTCTTTTGGCTCCAATTTTTAAGTGGGCTATTTCTGAGAGAGACGGAAGTCTTATGCTTTGGCCGCTCTCCTGAGCTGCTTCACTGGGTATGATGAAAGAGGCACACATGGCTAAGATAGGGATCCGATAATTTTACTTTATTTTATCTTTATTTTGTACGTAATCACAAAATATTCAAAAATGCTTGGCTTGGCTCTCTTGGATTGGATGGGCTTCCTTTGCAAAATTGGGTTAAGTAGCAGCTAAAATTTTTGGAACGATAAGAATTTCTTTATTTACAATTTGGTAATTGTCAAATATTTATGGAACTCTTTTAAATGTTTAATTTAATACTATGCGAGATCTAAGACTGAACGCTTTCACAGTATACGTAAAAACTAAATTTTTATATGGCAACACCAGGAAGGGGCTGCCCGATATAGCCCATTTTTAATTTTAATTTACTATTTCTATGAAAACACTGCACAAAATTTCAGCTCTCTACGTTTACGCGTTCTCAGGCAGTGTCCAAATTATATTAAAAACCGAAATTTTTGTACGACAACCGAAATAGTTACCGATTTAATCCATTTTCGAACTTAAATTACCTTTTATTTTTAAACGCCCGTGTGCAAAGTTTCTACTCTGTGAGTGCATACACTCTCGAGTAATCGTAACTTCGTACAAACTGTCGGGCAAATGGATGGATGGGTAGACGGACGGACACGCAGACGGTCGGTCAACGTGCAGACGGACGGACGTGCAGGGGGATAGATCCCCCCCCCCCCCCCATAAAGAGACTTGGCTTGGAATACTTTTAATATTTCGTTCTGAAGTATTAATGCTATTGTATATATATATGTATAAATGTTGACTAAAATACCAGAAAAATAAACTCTTTTTAAATGCGTGATAACGTTGCCGTGCTCTTGCCACATGAACATTTCCGTTCTGGAAATTAAGCATTTCATTTCTCAGACAATATAAAAATATTAAAATTTTTCCAACGGAAGTACCTACATATTGAGGATAGACCAGTCAATAAATACATTTCAATTCCAAAATTTAGCAACATTTACAAAAGTTTTGAATGTTGGGTGAGGTAAAATAACTACAAATTCACTTTTGCAACGATCACCGCGGTCTGGAACATGCGCAAAAATGCAAAAAAGAACAAAAGTTCTTATAACTTCCATAAAAAAACTCAAAAGGCCTCCAAGTTTAAAGCAATGTTTACTATTTTCCACGATATGTTATTTTTATAACTCATTCCGACCCCGAAATATCATTTTTTATTGCAAAATAATGCTTCTATTAGTACCTAATGAATATCAAAAAAATTATAAAAGTACTGCAAAACGGTCGAATTGCTGTTGCAACTTACCTGAACTCCTGTACCAATTTGCAAACTTTTCTTTTGCCCGCAACTTATTTGTAGGGCTCCGTACCCAAAAAGGTAAAAGGTCTGTCACCGGGGTGTATTTCATAAACCGTAATAAGTAGACAGGTGAAATCTCTGCCACTATAACAAAAAATAATAAAAATTAAATAAAATTAAAACTAAAGGGGCCCCCATACAAGAGACGTGATTTTTTTTGGCGTTTCTTACTCCTTTTCTTTTCTTTATAATAAGTAGGCATTATATTTTCAAATAACGCCTACTCATATGAAAAATTAAATAAATAAAAAAATAGGTAACTTCTTTCTAATTGACAACTGTTCAAGAAATGTGTCTTTAGTATATGCTCGCTTCTTACTACGTGTTTTTTTTTTGTATTTTTTTTAACTTAGCCCTTGATTCGACGTACGAGATAACAGCTGTTATCTTCTTAACTGGGCTGTCAAAGCCCGTTAGCAAAAATTGGTATTCTACGTAAAGAGTTAATAGATATCAGACGACAGCTAATATCTTAACCTTTGTGGAGATTTTTTCGAGAATTGCTATTCTAGCATACAAAAATATTTGTCAAATATTTCTTAACATAAGATCTCCTCACCGAGGAACGCTTAAATCTCTTGTCTCTGCTTTCAGTAATGGAAGAGGTTATAGTAGCGGAAATTATTTTGTTAGAAATACGGGAAATTTTGAATAGAAATACTGCTTAGTACGTACAAATTTATATAAGATAAGTGTGTTAAATATAAAATTATCAAAAAATTTCACATTATCAATCGTGCACATAGAACAATTCTGAGGTAGGTACATGAAGGATGACTTGGATCCGTTTGCTATTTCTGAGGCTTTTTCAGAGTCCTCAAATTAACGGAAATTATACAGCTTCACGATAATCTTCATCCGTCGACGATACCAATTCATTTTAAATTTTGGGAAGCACTTATTTTTTTTATTGCAACAGGTTCATACCAGAACCCAGTTAGATGGAACAATATCCTCAATTTAAGTCCCTGAAACATCTCCAGAAGTTGAAGAGATAAGGAACGGGTTCATTGTAGATTTGCGATTTTATCATACTATAGGATGTATAGACTGCACACATATTGCCATCATCGTTCCTCCAGAATACGATGAAATATATCCACCGCGCGTGCACAGAAAGTGATTTTACAATATCAACGTAGAGGCAGTAAAAGTTTTAAGTTTATTTTTTAATATTCTGTTTTACAGAAGATTTTATTTTGTTCAAGAAAGAATTTTTTGGGATTCTCCGGTATATAGCAAAAGGTAACAAATGTTCTAATTTGTTATTTCATCACATAACTCATTAATTTCTGGTGACAAGTTTCAAGTCTTGGTTTGACTCATCAACAGGTCCCAAATAGCGAAATTGGGTAATTTTATTTATTTTTCCTCCTGGGCTTGTATAGGAGTGTTTTTCCTCATATAACTCACTCCCAGAATTTATTCTGAGTTTATATGAGAAGAGATCAGTTTGATCTGTTTTCAAACGTCTGCAGCAGGCAGAAAACCAAGCTGCAGCGATGAGTGGAAGGTTTTCTGCTGACACGAAACGCTTCTTCTTCTTCCTTTTCTTCTTTATTTTTCAGCCCACTACGTGGCGTATACAGGTTCGATTCGCTTCGAATGAATCTGCTTCTTTAAAAATTTTTTACATTTTTTTAATAAATAAAAAAATTGTTTTTTCTATTTTTCTCAAACTTTTCATTTCTTTCTTCTTTTTTTCATTTTTTCATTTGTTTTTCAAATCACCCAATTTCGCTATTTGGGACCTGTTGATGAATCAAACCAAGACTTGAAACTTGTCACCAGAAATTAATGGGTTGTGTGATGAAATAACAAATTAGAACATTTTTTAGCTTTTGCTATATACCGGAGAATCCCAAAAAATTCTTTCTTGAACAAAATTAAGTTTAACCCGGTAAAAAATCCAAAAGAGAAATCTTTTTATTTAGAAGATTTTATACATGCAGATTTGCGATTCCAAATTAATATTTCTTGCTGTAAGTGCCAGATTTCCTGGCTCCTGCCACGACAGTGGGATATGGACTACATCCGATGTATGTCATATGCAAAAATTTAATAGAAAAAATTGAAGTGTGGCTACTGGGAGCCTTGGGGTATCCGCTCGAGGCATGGTTACTGACACCATATCCAGAAACAGCTGAAAACTGGCATAAAGTGTTCAATAAAGGCCATATCAAATCTCGGAACACGATTGAAAGGGCGTTTGGAGTATTAAAGTCCACGTTCTCATGTCTTTTGAAGCACAGAACTCTGCACTACCACCCATCCAATGCTGCATTAATTATCAACTCGTGTTTCATTTCCCACTGGGAAAAAGAGCGCTCTTAAGCCGTCTTGAAGCGCTTCCCTCACATTCAAAAATCTTCTTCGGCCATCATTTAGGGCGGAGCAGCTAGAGCGCTTCTTCAGAGCAGCATTGAAGCGCTTGCTTCTGCGGACATACCTATGATGGCCGAAGAAGTTCTTTGAATGTGTCTTTTCGAAAGCTTTAATGAGCTTTTTGGATATTCATCACAGTGCTTCTTCCCTCTCATAAGGGGCCTTCAAAAGAGAGAGCAGTAGTCAGCCGCTTGCGTTTGCTCATGATTATTTGTAGTATTAAATCTTATGAAGTTGATTAAATAAGCCAATATTCTCCCTTTTATTCTGAATTATATTAACCAAAACTTCAGATTATGTACATACTTCTAACCACTCTGAGCATCACAAAGAAAATGTATAATAGCGGAAAATCGAGAGTTTAGATTCGTGGCAAATTAGATGAGATCACTTTTTCTTGCACTTCAATCTGCTGGAGCTCATAAAATAATCATCTAGGCGCTGTCAAATGACGTCTAGATATGCGCTTAAATTGTGCTCCGTTCAGAAACTCTGGTTTTTCGGCCCAATGGGATCTATACAACTTCCTACACAGAGAAGGATTTTTCGGTACAACTACTACTACCAACTGCTCCAATTTATAGTTGAAGCTAAAGCTACTCTGCATTGAGAATAATCAGCGGAATTGAGGTTTACGTTTATGGAAGAAAAGATAGAAACTTCCCGTCGCAACTGGAAAGGTTTTCGGGTCGACTTCTTATACGAAGCAGTGCTCCCAGGGAACGAACCGTGAGCTTTCTCATAAGAGGGAAAGCTCAAGTTAATACAAACAATATAAACTGCCTGAATCTAGGTCCGTCAGTACGTTTTGATACCAAATATTGGAGTAGAATTGCTCCCTTACTACCACTCAGACGGCGCAATTTTATTTGACAAGATAAAATTATACAGATTCAACTACGGTTCTTTCATGGATATCAAGTCCGTTATATTCATGGACGACATTTGTCGCAAACAGTGTAGCGAGAATACAGAATCTCACTACTCGAGATCAATGGAGGCACATCGAACTCAAAGCTCGCTGATTATGGGCCAATATTTCTCCAAGAAATGGAAGACGAATGGCTAGCAGGAGGCTTACAAATAAATTTAGAAACACCTAAAGCAAAAACACGAAGGTTTCCATTTGTAACAAATATGTCAAGAGAGAATTACACAGATATCATAAGCAGTATTAACCATAAGGCTTCTTTTAGTATGTTATTGGGAATTGTATTCGATTCGCATAATCAAAAACGTGCATAGAACGAGCTTTAAAATAGAGTACCCTTGTCTCAAAAGAGAAGATGCGCTTGACAAGATAAGTCCAATTTTTACACTATGTCCACTCCCCAGACGTAACTTCTGAAATCATCAGGGTAGGAGGCAGCTTAAGCTACAGTGATTTGGAAAGGGAGGCAAAATACAGAATTAATCTACCAAAAGAAATCAAATCATTCAAGAGCCATCCATGAATATACTATGACAACAGAGGAGAATTAGGTATAATTGAAAATAATTGGAACCTGATACTGATAGTATATTACAACTTAACCAGCTTCTGGAAAGAACTACAAGCCATAGAAAAAGCAATAGACAACATCGCTTACATCCGTCATTAACATTGATGACACAGTTGGTACCATTGGAAAAAGCTATTTGGGATTTTAGATGCAGAATACGCAAAAAACCTGGAAAAAACAATTGACGACATTACATCCAATGAAGCCGGCATCAAGGACCTCTATCATTGATTCAACCCTAAATATAATCATAAGGGATGAAGAACAAATTGATAAACAATTCAAAATGGTAGAGCAAGTAATCAATGATTACAAGAATACCACTAAGAAACTACGAACTTCATTTAACTCTTCACAATGCTTTCAGTACATGCAAGTTTAGTCATCGCGGTGCTCAATTTGTTACTAAATATTCATCGTGGTAATATTAGTCCCCTGCTCTTAACTATAGGTCAAATAAAGGAAGAACTACAGCTGATGAGAGGGTACTTACCAGAAAATACAATGTTACCCTACAGGGGGAGAAAATGGATACAGCATTGTTTACAAACTATTAACAGTTCATTGCCACATAACTGAAACTAAGGGAATATGATGTCATCCGAAAATTCTTCAACTCACGGCACAGTTCTTAGGAGTTAACCTACATCGAGATAAATTTTTGACATTATCCACACAACACCAGCTTTCAGAAGGCAAGTATCTATGCAAAGGCACTCAACTACCAGCAATATTATGGAATAACAACAACAACTGTGAAATAAATTTAATCCAACCAGAGCTTGATTTATCATCCAGTAATTGTGAGTTAAAAACTGGCAACATTACAGGATGGTGGCAAACAGCGCCCCAGCAAAAATACATGGACTTTTTGGTTACAGGACGAAGCAACAATGACCGTAGCTTGTGGATTGAACAGCACTCAGAACGTTCTTAACGGTCAGGGTATTCTTAGAATCCACAACCAACTTATCTTAAAACATCATATGACCAAACTGACGTCCAGTAGAGAATACTCAAACATCTTGAAAGCAGCATTTATACTTACTCACATGGCTCTCTATACAGAAAATATACCAGCTGTACAGCTAGTGAAAATACACTTGAACCAAGAACTCAATAATCAACTACAAATTGATTCAGTTAAGGAAACTATTAGTGAGCTAGAAAAACACGGTAAGTTATACCAGCTCACTCATAGAACTATCCTTTTCTGTGGTTATGTCCTACTACATGTTTTCTTCATCAGAAGCACACCCTTAAATCCAGGCCAACACAACGGGAGGAAGACTTTGCATTCCAGATGTTTTGAAAGAAATCGATCTTTCACATGGGCTGAGAAATGTCATTGCTACCATAAATTTAATAAAAATGTATTTGTCATTGCTACTACTTTGAGAAAAACAAGTGTCCCATTTCATTTTCGGAAGACACTTTTCATTACATTTAAGATTATTTCAAATCCTATTTTGATTTTAATATCGAATCATGATTTCGAATTGGTATATGTTTATCTTTAAAGGCCGCTATACGCGGTCAAGCAAATCGAGCGACTTGTGTCTGGCCGTCGTTTGATTTGCATGCGCGTGTGTAGCGAATGTCGGAACTTTACTTGAGACAGAATGAGTAAAATCGGCTGAAAATGTTACGTACAATCAAATCTTATGACTCTGCTACTGAATTGAGCTAGACAAATTTGGATATTAACTTTTGCCTTCACTCGCAAGGAATTTTATCAAACTTTAATTCTTTTCAAAGTCATCACGTTGCCTTGTACGCAATAGTTTCGTCCGGATTAAATCAAGGCAAACTTCAGTCTAACTCAAGCTCCAATTTACGCTACACAGGCTCATGCAAGTCATACGATTGCAGGAGCGTATATAGCGGCATTAAGGACAGTCCCCTATGTTTGGTTCATCTATTCTCTGACACTGTCTGTAAGGACTACTTACAGTCCAACGTTTCTCATTTTTCGCACTTGCTCGGCTCGTGCTTATCAATTTTATCCATGTCCAGCGCTGAAACAAGTGTACACGACTGCGTGGAATACATGCAAGTTCATAATCCAAAGAGAGAAATTTCTCTCTGACCAGAGTATTAGACAAAGCATCTTGGCAAGCCGCAAAGGAAGCAAAGGTCTCTGGTCTCTAGTCAAAACCATAAGGAACAACTTCACCACTTTCTCAATACATTCACTACTTAACAATGGTGAAGTCGTAGTTGACTCCCTGGAATTCTCGGATTCCAACCACTTCACAGACATCTGTTTTGCATCCGCCGTGTGTATGTATTCAAGAGCCGATACACACTCGTACGAGAGGTTGCTCGCCCCTATTACTTAAAAGCTACGCCTCTTCCTAGGCTAAACCTCTGCGCAAGCTAATCTACTTCTCTTAGTTGACAGGAATCTTTCCAACAGCTCAAATTATCGACCAAATGCAATCACTTCGATTCTCTCAAGGGTTTTTAATCTATCATTAACTTCAAATCAATGAAGTATCTAGACGCTCATCAACTCATTAACGTTCGCCAGTATGGCTTCCGGACTGGACGCTCATCTGGAGACTTGCTGACTTTTCTTGCGGAATGGAATACAACATTCACTTCTGGGCTGGGGCTGGCTTCATTAGATATTGTCCAAAATTGAGCCTTTAAACTCATTGACGATTTGACAATAACTTCTTACATCGACTCAATCGAGCCCTGCTGCAATATTGGATGTCTTTCGCTCCTTTATCGCTACATGCTTGGCCAATGTTTCGATGAAATACTTAGTCGGATCCCTTGTAGATTAATGCTTGCGCCCAATACTCTCACTGCAAGCCGCGCACATCCTTTCACCCTTCAAAATACTTTCGGCCGTACAGTAAAATTCCGTAATGTTTTCTTATCCCGAACTGTGCAAATGTGGGACAGTCTACCATCTTCTGTTTTTCCTCGGGGTTACAATCTCCGAAGGTTCTAAGACTTATTTTCTAACTAGCCTTAAAGATTTTACTGTTTATACTGCTATAATTGTAGTCTATTTGTTAGCTGCTTAATATCGTATTAATGCCCAGCGTTCTACGTAGCTTTAAGCAGGGCCACATAAATAAATCCTTTTTGATTTGATTAAAAGTAAAAATTCTTTCCCATGAGAATTTTATTTTGACTAGGCTTTAAAATATAAACATAAACATATGTATTTAAGTCATTTTATTTGTTAGGAAAGTCTAATGCTGAAAGAAACGAATGTAATACACGTCTTTTCATCTCTAAATAGTCGTAATGAAAGATTTTATTACATAATTATTTGCTTATCTGCTTCAAAGAATATTCCATAGATATCAACAACATCGGGTTGATGGGTTGACCAAATAACCCCGAGAGTATCCAAAATTAATTAATTACCGAAATTTTACTTATTCCAAAGTTGTTTGCAAGCAACTTCATCCTTTTTCAGACTAATATCCACTGTGTACAAATTTACCAGCTCAAAGGTTAGGATTGACGATAACGAATGATTACCTGAAGCCTTCCTTCTTGCAAAGTAACCTGCGCAATTGTATTTTACAGCTGGGCTAACAGAAAAGGGAGTGTCCAGATGCCCAAAGCCTCTTAACGTCTTAAAATTAAAATTTCTTCACGAATATTTATGTAGTATACTAATCCTGCTAAAATCTCTTACTCGCTTAATTTAAGAAGTTAGGAGATCTGTTAAAAGTCTCTTATGTAGAATTGGCGGGGTAGGTAGGTTCTTTTGAGTATTTCTAGTGAGATTCTGTTTATGAAATATTTGATTAAGTGACCGGAAGTGGTCTATTTCCTAACAACAAACCAACACTGTTCACTTTCTTTTACTTTCAAGAAACTATTGCACTTATTTTTTAGAATTTCCCGCTTTTAAGATCAGATAATGTATAAAAGTTTTCCGGTCAACGATTCAAACGTATGGGGAAACACACTTACAGGATTGTTAAAAATAGATATATCAATAGATGCTCAAAGTCAGAATAAATTAACTTCAAAACACTGGCACACTTACTTAGCTTAAATATCTTGAGCAATTGTATTAAGACAGGATTATACAAACTGTTGGGTCAGAGATCAACACACAATAGAAAACACACTATTTGACACCGATTTATGATGTACGATTATCAGAAATAGTTATGTGGAGACAAAACTATGTACATAAGTTTGGGTCTGAGATTTTTGTATCACACTGAAAACACTTATTAACACCAATATAAGATCGTCAAAAAAAATGTAATAAAAATATATGTGTAAAATAGGTATTCACACGAAATGTATTATATATATATATACGTAAGTCAAAATATAGTCAAATAGATATATGAATAAGTATTTAAATGTTACAAGTGACTGGTACTCACCGATCTCCACCTTGGCACTAGAGGAATTGGCTTTAAGCTAATGTTAAGACCCTGTGTTCTAATATTTTGTTAGAACAATTCTTTATTCCCGTCGAGACCAGAAATGAAGTATTAATGTTAGTAAGATTATCTTAAAATCAGTCGAGACCCGAAGCAAGATTTTTTATTTTCGTCGAGACCAGAAATAAAATGTTTTGTTAGTAAAAGATTATCTCAGTCGAGACCCGACTTAAAGTGAGTGTTAGTAAATATCTTAACTTCAGTCGAGACCCGAAGCAAGATTCCTTATTTCCGTCGAGACCAGAAATAAAGTGTTTGGTTAGTAAAAGATTATCTCAGTCGAGACCCGAGATAATATTCTTTAAGCCAGTTCAGACCCGACTTAAAGTGAATGTTAGTAAATATCTTAACTTCAGTCGAGACGCGAAGCAAGATTCTTTTCTTTATTTCCGTCGAAACCAGAAATGAAGTGTTTTGTTAGTAAAAGATTATCTCAGTCGTGACCCGAGATAATATTCTTTAAGCCAGTCGAGACCCGACTTAAAGTGAGTGCTAGTATATATCTTAACTTCAGTCGAGACCCGAAGCAAGATTTTTTATTTCCGTCGAGACCAGAAATAAAGTGTTCTAATTAGTTGTTAAAAAATTATATATAAGTCGATACCCGATATAAATGTTAGTCTCTAACTAGCCAACTTACCCCAAGCGATTCCAAGTACAAAAAGAGATCGAGATCAGTCAGCTTGTCGTTTATATAGTCCTTCCTTGCACACGACACCACTGATAGAGTAGCAGCGGTGCATGATTACAAGAATTGGCAGTGCAGCTGTGATCTTACGGTACTAGCGATAAAATATTCATAGCAACGCACAAAAATGCATAGCAACAAGAAATTTAGAGCAACCCATGCTGCTGTGTTAAATTGAATTATATTTGCAAAAAATATTCTCTCTATCACGTAGCGAAGAAATTCCAGATGGATGGTACTTGTAATGATGGTAATGATAGAGTTGCAAGTTGATCGGCTTGATCTGATTATATTTGTGCCATGTATGCTACATGACAATGCTTGCTTTTGTTATGTGTTGTACCTATTTTTGGGAAAATTGTAATTAGATTGAATTTGTTTTCTTTTCAGAACTCATTTTCAGGAATTGTTTTTAACACGAATCTAACGGTTCAAGCATATGATAATGATCTTAATTTGATTTGCTCGATGAGGCTATACTTTTGTATTGTATTTGTGCAATATGTTATGTAGATGATAAATACATGGCTTTATTGGGTTGTGTACCTGTTTTTGACTAAGAGTAACTAGATTAGATTTAAGTTTACTAAAAGTTTTGATGCTTTGTTTTCAGGATTTTTTCTTTTCAGAAGGTATCTGTTAAATATATGTATTCGAAGCGATTTGGTTCGAATAACTTCATATTAGTGTTGAAGATTAGATTAGATTATTATTAATTTTTCTATTTTTTTCCAATTGATTGCTGTGCACGAAATTCAAAATTAAAATCGAGTTATTGTTTTGATCTACGTTACTTTTAATTCAATTAAATTTTGTACGATTGTACGGAACCCTTCGTGTGCGAGTCTGCCTTGCACTTGGCTGCTCTTTTCAATATCGAAGAAGTTTGCAAATTTATATTCTGATGGAGTAGGTCATACGAAGGACTACGTAAAATTTGCAAAACTTTAATTTAGGCAGAATGCATCGCAGGGCAAAAAAAATATTTGTATTTCATCCCATAACTACTTAGCTTCCAGCAAAAGAAAAACGAAATTGGTCATGGTTGGATTGAAATCCAATCGGTTTCCTGTGAAATGACCCAAATGATAAAAACTTCTCCTTCACTAAACTTCGTTAATAACTGCTAAGCTTGATTTACAATTATCAATATATTAAAATATCTATGCGAGCAGTAAGATATCACCAAACAAAATCGCTTTTATGTATACATCTATCATCTACATCTCTATAAGATTACAACCAACGAACATTTATTTTTATAAAACTGGACCGAACCCGAAATAAATTATTCGAATAATGTTTCCCATTTCTTTGAATGAAGAGAATTTTTAAGTTCTATTAATTCGCACCGCATACACAATTTTTATTCACTTCGTGTATAAAAATCGCCGGCTGGTGAGGTGTCAAAACTGAATATTCATTCCACACCTGCCAATCTATTTCATCTTCTTTAAAGTTTCCTGTTCTGAAAAAATGCTATCAGATAAAAAACTTCTCATAGAAGAACACTCTGGCGGAAAATAAAGTTTCGAAAGCTTCCAGTAGTCTTCCCCCAATCAAAGCCATGTGCCGCCGAAGTGCAATGACTGGAAAACACTTTGAACTGTTCAATTTTTAATGAAATGAAATGTTCTGATGGGAATCGGTTTCACACTTTTTCGATGCTTTGCAGGTGCACATGAAGGTGTACTATACGTGGTAGAAACATGCTGCGTACGAGTTGAAATATACAAGAACTATTCGAAAAGAGTTGGAGGATGAAGCAATTGCAGACGGACTTGATAACAACACCAGATTTTTCATTAAATTAAAGAGGATAACATTAAATGTTGAATTCAGGAATCTTCTTCAAGATCTATTTATATATCTAGACGTTAATATGAGAAATTCGGGTGTGTGCAAATTAAAGTGACGGTTTCGTTGCTCAGGCACAAATTAAGAATGCCACGGTGTGAACTTATACAACTGGACAGAAACTGTAGTATATGAAACTTGTATCATAAGAATAAGAAGGTAGCTACTTGCATATTTTGGGGAAAGTGCTTATTTGGGGAGACATCTCAAGCTGCTTTTTCTTGACTTATGGTTTTCAGTTTCCATAAACTTAGTCTTTGTGAAAAGACACCTTATTGTTTTTGTGCACTGTCTATTTAGCTTGTTTGGTTATATTTGAATCTTTCTGAGGAAGAAATTTTCTTATATATCATGTTATTAAGAAGCTGCCACTCTAACTGTATTCAATGTATTAATTTTTAATCGTCGTCGGTTCCATGTGTTTTCTTGTGCTATAATTGAAGCTAATTTTCTCAATCAAATAGTGGAATCTGAAAATTAATTAGTACTTATTAATTTATCGACGAAAAGCATATGATATTGTAGAATACGTCAGGTTGAATAAGCATCACAAATCCATTAAAGAAATGCTGGAACTAGTAGCTCATATCCAATAAAAAATCATTAGTAACTTCATCTTTGAGAACACAGGCAGTAATACCGGAGACTTACAATTTCAATATTGATATATTGATATTGCAATTATGTCAATTGCAATATAAAATTTCAGAGACACACTAGCAATTTAGATTACTGAAAAATTAGTGATTTGCGATTTAATTTGTCATTTGAAAGAAAGCTCAGCGCATGTACAAAATGCGAGCAAATATTGTGAAACTACTTGTCTATATGGAAAGTAAAAACGGCATAGACACTTCAACTAGATATGTGTCAAATATTAAATGTCAGAAAAAGTTGTAGCCAACATTGCAGTATAAAATTTGGTTCTTAAAGGTTCGTGTATTAAATGATTATAGTTTATAACTAGGGTCATATTTCAATGAACTCGTAGACCGCGTACATTTTTCCCAATTTCAATATTGAGTTCCAATGTGCTACACACTGAGTGTACATCGAGCGTATACCGAACTGTTCCTCTGTATATAGAGACAGACTTGCGGTTTAGCGGAAATTGTAATATTGGAATTGCCAATCTGTATCCGGTATAATTTGTAATGCATGATTTAATACGAAAAAGCTTACAGAGCTAATATCAGTTATTGTTAATTTATCCATGTAATTTAAAGCCTTATATATTTTTTAGTTCAATATGTACCATGTTTAATTTATTCTCTGTGATGATGAATTAAAGTGATCTTACTGTTGTGCTACAAAGGGCTGTTGTCATAAACAAAGGAACAACCCTTCTAGATGTTGCCATGCAAAACTTTGCTTTTTCACTTTATCTTACTATTATTTTCATCCGGGGTATAATATTATTATTTATAATAGTTTTTATATGGATATTCACTGCGAGCATCCACAGTAGAAGTTTGTATGAAATAATGCTCCATGTAAGACATTTACTTACAACATTTTCCAATGGGTGACATATTCGACTCATAAGAAATTCTATGTGTGGATCAAACTGCGAATTAAAGCCCTTGTTATACCCGGAGCGGCGCAGGAAGGCGCTGCACGGCGTGGTAAAATATAGTATTCAAACTGGGCGCGGCGCGGCTTATTTTTCCCATTTGAAATGCTAATACCTTTGTTAACGGAATTGATTCGAGATCGTTCATGATCGATTGCTAATTACATGAATTTATTATTCGTAAAATATATTCTAGTTCTGGTGAAGAAGTTCTGTTATTAGCAGCTCTGCTTGAAGAGAACCAGAGGAAAATTACAATGCATTGGGAACATTCAATTATAAAAAAAGGAAACAACTAAGAGAATTTACCAGACTTGTTCGAGAACTGTAAAATGATCAGGATCGATTCTACGAATACCTTACATAAAGCCGCATTTGAAGAATTGCACCAACTTATTGCAAATGTTATAAGAAGGCAGACGAATAATTATAGGGAAAGTTCATCGTCACGAGAGCGACTTTCACTTACCATAATGTAAAAATCCAATGCAAAAGTAGTTCAAGCGTCTATACAAATTTTTGGAAGAGAAAAATCAAACCTCTTATGGGACGATAATAATAGTTTCTTCAAAAGAAAGCAACGACATCGTTGAGATCCATCGCAGTAAACAGAAGATGGACTTGTTATGATGCTTTTGATGTCAAACATGGGTTTGTAACCTATTTTAATTCAGGAAAAGGAAAATAAGTTAAAATAAGTCCTGAATATTTTAATGAATAAAGTTTATTCCATATTTAAAAGTAAAAATATTTTGCCTTCGTATCCACTATTTCCACAAGTTGTTATTTATGGCTTGATTATCGTTGCGTGGGTCATGTGGGGGTTGTGATCTGCAGACGCTGAAGTAACAGGTATGTTCGTGATAGAGGAATTCATTGATGAGGGTGAAAATATTTTTCTCACCTTTAACATTTTCGTCATATACGGCGTTAACAAAAACACCCTCCATTTTCCATTTAATTGTAATCTGCCTTCTCTTTGAAAATGTTTTCTTCAGAAGCATCTAGGGGTAATGTCACAAGAACGGTGTCTTTTTCACATGAGTCACCTTATCTGGGAACATTTGACACAACAATAAAACATATAATTTTCAGAAATAAGATCACATTTTAAAGAGCACATTAACTCGATGTAAGCCCATTTCCATAGTTGATTTCTCAAGTTTTTCATTATGTGTCGCGTAAATTTTCCATTTGTTTTTTTGCAACACCTGCATTATAAAAAGAAATATTGTTCTGAATCTAAAACTTATAAAAATTACCGTCTTCCTTCCCGCATTCTTCTGCTACCAATTTCCAAACCTCCTGCTTTCTATTGTTGTATTTAGATGATTTGTTGCTAAAATCATACAAAATAGGATTTTTTTCACGCACTAAATTAACTGTTTCATTTTACCACGTAAAACATAGGTGAGACACTGTCCAAAATGGTAATCTTCCGCTGGCGGCACCGGAAAAATTGTAGTGATGAGGATCGATTCCAAGAATACATAGACAAAATTCAAATTTGACGAATTGCATGAACTTATTGCGAATGAATAAGAAAACTTACCGCCAGCTGCAGCGGCAAAATTGTGTTTTTTAATAATCCCAAAAATCGGCGCACGGCAACTATTTTACCGCGCTGAATCCGGTGTGCCTTATAAATTTAATTTTGCAAGAGCAACTTCACCGCGCCGCCGTAGAAGAAAGAAGAAAATTTTGAAATTGTCGATTCTTTAAAATTGGATAAAGTCATTTAAATCACTATCAATTACTTAAATTTCACAAGGGCCAATTTGAAATTTAAGTTATTTATAGTGATTTAAATAAATTTATCCAATTTTAAAGAATTTCCACATAGATTTTCTTGCTGTACTGTGCACTAAATGTGTCTTATGATGGACAATTGCATCGTCTTCTAATTATTTTGCAAATCCTACTCTTTTACCTATCAACGTCGATATTGTTTTAACGTCACGTGATCTGTAAGTAAAACTTGACTCTGTTGGTAGCGCAGGGTCTTATGGTTTAAAATTAGAAGGTATTTCGCTTATCACGGGTGCGGGCGCAAAGTTATAACTAAGTAATGCTGCTACTTGAGTTCTTTAATTTAAACCGTCCTTTTCCTACCACTGGTACTGTTTTTATAATAATCAAAATTTACAAACTAAGCAACTTCGTATAAAATGAACTTAACGTAATACGCTTATGAAATGAATTTAATGAACTGTCTAGTAAGCAATATTTCCTTGAGTCCAATAAATATTGGGAACAATTGCTTATTTTGCGCAATTTCCTAGTAATGAAGAGTTCAATAATTATTGCGAGCAATTATTGCTTATATGTTTTAATCTAGGTTTTTGACCTTTTTGTAGATATCTATATGTAGTTTTATTTAATATAATTTTCTGCATATAATGAATTTCATGTTCAGGTTTGAACAGATATAGAATTATAATTTATTCTGTTAAAACAAACTGATTTTCCTTTCGCACCAATGCAAATTATATCTGCTATTTTTCACATATTGCTTTATAACTCGCCATCAGTAAATTTTTCGATTTCTTGCTATTAAATTTACTGTCAAGTAAATAGCATTTACAGTAAATATCGCCTGAGTTGTACCTATTTGATAATATTGTTGAGAAGAGAAGCTTCTTTTTAGTCCCGACTTTATCCTTACCACACATTCCTTAACACATATCTACTATGACTGGAAGCTTTTCCATATAATGCCCTCTGGAATAGTTATTCCTTGAAAACTATTATAATTATTATTGACTGGGGTTAAGGCAATACATGAAACTCAGCCAACAGCAGAAAAAGTAGAGCGGCGCTTCGAAATGGAGACAAGAGACATATGACACTAAAAAGTGGCAGATTCTGTATGTGGAATGTTTTATTATATTACAACTGTTACTAACTTAACGATACTTCTCCCCTCTTAGATGTTCGCTTACACTTGCGATTCTAGCTTTGCCTAACGAATACAAATTTACCAAACACTTATGTGATGAGTACAGTCTTGACCGTCTAGATGAAGATGTATGGATGGATGTTCGGGCTATCGGTCTCTATTGTAGACAAAAAACCATAAGATTAGTGGCTAAATTTTTTATTTAAAATATGCCACAACGTATCACGGGTGAAAACTCCGCGTCTTCAGGTGGTCTTATCTCTAAGGTAACTATCGTGAGCCTTTGCCAAAATTTACAATATTTTAATTGCTTACGAAAAAACATTAATGAACATTAATTAATTGACTCCAATAAAATATATAAACACTGGGCGAACCAATAATGAATTAACATTTCATTGAAAAACACTGCAATAAAAACCTATAAATTACTAACAAATACAAATAAAATAGAACGAAAAAAACTACTTTTAAAAAACACATTTGAGACCATGAGACCACAATATTTAAATCTCACGTCTAAAAGCGATGACACAATGGTTGCTTCGGCTCTCGCTCCGGCTTCGGAGCCGAAGCCTGTCCAAATCAAATGTGAGTATGGCAGTGCTACTTAACTCAATGGCGGCTCCGGCTCCGGCTTCGATTTGGGAGCCGCTGCCGCTATCAGTTGATATTTGATTTCTAGCGGCTTCACAAAGCCATATGAAGAAAAATTGATTGAAATGGTGAAGGGAAATTCCTTGTTGTACGTGAAAAGCGGCAAGGATTACAAAAATAATTTTTAAAAGGAAAAAGTGTGGAAAAGAATAAGCGAGGAAATTGGTATTGCTTTTATTTAATTCATTTTTGTGTTTTTTATTGTATTGTTTTTAATTAAATATTAGTTTTCAAAATTTTTCTGTACATTTGAAAACATAATAATATAAATTAAAGTTGTGATTATTAAGCAGTATTTATTATTTGAATTATTTGAATTAAAAAAAATATTTTTTTACTTAGAGGAGAAATTGAAAGCGAGGTGGAAGTCTTTGAGGAATACATATAGACTTCAGTTATTTTTCTTCAATTCCCTCTGTAATTAACTACTTCTTTACGAATCTACGAAGCCGCCATTGTGTCATATTCGGCTACGATTTCAACGATTTGAAAGTAGCTGGCTTTGGCTCCGAAGCCGGAGCGAGATCCGAAGCCACCATTGTGTCGTTGTGTAAGAAATAAAATAGCATCCACATTGCACGATTTGTCGTTACTTTATGATCAGATGAGAGAATGTTTTTTGATTGTACATCTGTATACACAAGTAAGTATATATATGGTGGGAGAAAGCCCTCATTATGGGTTAGCTAAGAAGTGAGCACTACACCAAATTTATGTTGTCGGTGTCTATTTTGCGATTGGGGTGGTATAAACATGCAAAGCCTCCAGGCACATCCTGTTGCTAATATCCTTTTCTGTACATAAAATCGTTGTATTGTTAAAATCTGGGCAGTGGTTTGCTTGCACACAGTGGCCAGCCTAAGCAGTCTTGCAGATGTGTTCGTTTTTTATATCCGACTTGTGACCCGCAAGCCGATTTTTAAGCAATTGACTTGTGCTACCTACATAATTTAAATTGCAATCTGAATTGCCTAAAACTGAACCCATGCATGGAATAGTATAAACCAGGTCCGTAGAATCTGTCCTATCTTTAACCCGGCTGAAACAGCGCCTAATGATTTTGTCAGCTTTAAAGGCCGGACAGATTTGATAATTTTTTGCAATAACCACCTTTTTGAGTTTTTCAGACAGACCTGCATGTATCTGACACTTCGATATATTTTGTTTGCATTGTATTGTGTGGCATCCGTTGTTGTTTCGGTGCCATTATTATTTAGATGCTTATGTTTATACGTGGTTATTAAATATTTAATCTTACGTACAGGGAATGCATAGTCTAGCAGGATTTTATATATTCTCTTCTTATTTCTTTTATGGAAGCAACTGTAACTTAATTCTAGTATTCTATCGACGAGATATTTAGCTGTTTTGATTTTCTGGTATTTCGGATGATAGGAGTTGTAGTTCAAAAATCTACCTGATGAGGTAGGTTTCTGATACGAATCTGTGATGATAGTATCGTTTTTTGGGTATTGCTAAAACTTCAAGGTAAGGACTCCTACCATCCGATTCAATTTGTACAGTGAATTGCTGTTTCCTGTGAAAACTGTTAAATATATTTAATGTAGCCAGAATATGTTCCTGTGGCAATACAGTAAAGAGATCGTCATTCGTCAACATACTTAGCCAGAATTTTAGGTTGATACGGAAGTTTGGTCATAGTGCTATCCAACAGCACTTCCATTACAATGTTCGCCATTATGGGGGAGAGCGGGTTACCCATTGGCAGTCCGAAAATATGCCTGAAATATTTTCCATCGAATTGGGAATAATTACATTCAATGATGCAGAATTGTAAGATCTACACGAACTTATTTTTTGGAATATTTCTGATATCGGAGATCTGCTCGGTGGAATCAAGTTGGAGGCTATTAACACGCTCCTTGAATTCAGAATAATTTTTAACATTATACCTCGAGCTGATCGTTAATTGGCGTAGAATGTTTGCCATAAATTTGGAGAGCTCATACGCTCCTGAATTTAATGTTGACACAATTGGCCTGATTGGGAGATCTTGTTTGTGTATTTTGGGCAAACCATACATCTTGGGTCCTCCCGCTTTATACGTGCTGATACGTATCATTTCTTTTTCAGAAATGAAGTTTTTTTGAAAAAGGTTATTGGCTATTTCACTGTCTTTATTTTGAATGCGTGAAGTTGATTCTTAGGGCTGTATATAGGTAGAATTATCTGCTAACTTTGTTTGGAGTTTATTTAAGTAATCTCTCTTATACAGACTAACGAGTAATCCTATGAGTTGAAAGTGCAGTGCTTTGTTTTAAATTAGAGGAAACTAAAATTTCAAGAACAGACAGAAGATATTACACTTAGACTTAATTAAGTTAGACCCTCTCAACCTTTTTTTGTTGCGGTACACTTTTAAAAATTTCAAAATTTGGCGACACACTAATAATAAAATAAGTTTAAAATAATTTCACTTACCTTTAATACACTGTGTAAAATAATTTATGGTAATAATTTTTAATGTAAAATAAAATAATATGTACTGCAAAGACAACAGAATGTTTATTGGGTGTTAATTTGTAATTAATTATAAGAATACATTTAATGCGAAAATTGAGCTTGATGACTGAAATTCATTGCCATACGGCAACAAGGGGAATAATCACCTAATTTGAAAATTGCAATGAGAAATCTTGTTATAATATAATTCGCACTTGCTTTTGTTAAAAAGTATTTATATGGGCAATTGGGTGACCTCTATCATCGTACTTCTGTTGTAGGCGATTAGAGATAAGCACACCGATGAGACCACTCTGATCGCTGGGTCAAAAAGTTCAATATTTATTAGGTTTTAATTTAACTGTAATTAATTGGACTATTTCATTAGAAGCTATTTGAGCTTTTTCAGACACACCAAATTGTTTTTCAAAAACGTTTACTTGTTTGAATTTTGCAGATTTTTGAAAGTAGCTTTTGTCTTTTGATATAATCGAGGGATGGTTAGTCAGCACGTGACGTTGGAGTTTGCTCGGAACCATAGCGCTATTTGATAATTCACAACCACATACTAGACACTCGGCATCAAGTATATCATTTTCCATTATATTTCCGATGAACATTATATATTTTTTAGGAGCAAACATCTTTACTCTTTCTGGCCGTGGGCCCATCAGCCTAATTGCTAACATCATCATTATTATCTACGTTAAGCTTTCTTGTTTTTAACCATTTATCCATTTCAGAAGGTTGTTTTAAAATTAAAATAATAATGTTGTCATAAAATGATTTAAAAAGACGAATTATATAAATTACCTTTAAATACGTTTTATTCAAGATTGACAACACAATACTGCCTAGCAAATATATAAATTTATAAACTTAACCACAGAGCCAGCAAGTAAATAATCAACTGGAACTAGTATATAGTTTTCTTTGGGCTTAATCCACAATTGTAGTAAAATTATATAAGCATCATAATACAGTGAAAACTCTTAGTAACGAAAGAACTGATATATTAATTCGCCCTCTGTAACGAAGTGACTCGCTGCAGCGAAAAAATACGCAGAACAATGTTTATTATAGGTTGCCAGATGCTCAGAAAGCTATCAACATTTTCGGGAGTAAGCGCCTATACTTCCAGGAATATCGGTTTTGTGAACATGTGAGCTTCGTTTTTTTTGTGTGATTATTATTACTGTTGCCTTTATTGCGCAAAGGATGAGTCATATTACAAATCAGATTTTCATATCCGTTTATCGTTTCAACCAATGAAAACATTTTGCATTTAATTTTGCCCGTGCATAGGTACATATTTTGTACTCATTACTTATAACAAAAGAAATTACTCGGTTCCTTAAGTTTCGTTATAGAGAGTTTTCACTGTATATAATTTAAATAATGTTCAACAGAATTATATAAATCTACCGAAAAAAAATCACCAGTATAGCGGTTATGTTAGATTCGACTTGGCAGAATAATTGAGTCGGCATAAGACTAATTGAGTTGGCATAATAATTATGCCGATGACGCGCTGTAATGATTACGGCATAACTCATTAGATATCTTTTTCCCGTCTCGCTCCGGTTTCAATAAATTTCTGTATAAAACTATCAAAATAATTTTTCTTGATTGCATTTCGAAAATTTTACGGCACACTTCAGCCAACGGTCATCTGGCTGAAGTCAGACTCGCGAGGATAATAGAAATTAAACTTTCTTAAAAATAATTCTTGTGTTAATAAAGTTTATTGAAAAGAAAAGTAATTTATTTTTTATTAATAGTTAAAGACGAGAATTCAAGCTGCATGTTTATGATATTTTTGCGTGTTTTTCTAGCGATAAAAGGTTATCAGAATGGATTTCTTTCGATATTTTGTGAAAAATGTGTTTCAGTTTATTGAAAGTACTATTTGAAACTACGTCACAGTATATTAAGTATGTACTGATTATTTTCAAACGACCTGTTACATTACATCCTCAGCCTACATCAGCTCATCATCTAACAATCGTCGTTTTCCAAGGATCATTTTATATATACACATAAATATAATATATCAGGTAATTCTAACTCAAATGCCTTTCAAGTCGATTAGCTTAAATCAAACAATCAATTTGTTAAGACAACAGTTACCTACAGCCAGTATCTCTGATAACGTAGGCATATTTAGTTTTTGACGACCGCATTGGACGGACACACTGATACCAAAATAGCTCGTTAAGGTTATTTTGGTCATGTCTTCGTTTGGAGCAAATATTTAATTGTAGGGACTTCTTGTCCGACACGTTATGGTAGACTAGAAACGAGTTTGAAAAATTCTTTATGTTTTCTTTGCCTACGTAAGGAATACAATGTTTTATAGCTGAAATCTTTGAGGGTGAAATAGAGTCAGACATTTTGTAGGCTATTATGAGAATCTATTCCAATGGTTTCTATGTGAATGGTACAGAGCTGTAATTAAGATGGGCGTTTGCCGTAATTTCCGCAATAATAGTTTGTGTAAAAGACTTTCCTCGCCAGCCAGAGATTCCATATATCGGTGGTTCACTGAATGCACGTATCACAAGCATTGGTTCTTTGGAGAGTGCAGTAGGAAATCTGCAGTCAGTTTGCAGTGATTGAGGCTTTCGAAGCAGCCTGCCCCATTTGAAGGAAAGAAGCCGTGGTGGAAAGGCAGTCATAGTAAACTCCGGAAGGCTTCCAGAAGGCTATTTAGGCCAGGAGGCGTGAATCGGAGGAGGACTGGCGGATCTACCGCGAGACTCAGTGTAACTATAAAAGGCTTGTAAGAAATCGAAGAGACAGAGAAAATAATTCTGATTTACGAATGGTATTTTGCGATTTAATGGATTAGAAACCCCATTTGGCGAGCATAACACAGCCTTAATGTGAAGAATTACTTTATCCACTCTTGTATTCTGATTGATTCTGATGATCTTAATCTGCTTGTAGTTATTTGAGACGCTGATGATGATACATTATCGTCCTCTTTCCCTGCTGCTCCTCAGCACGTTTAATTATTAATGAATATTCTGGTTTGTCATAGACTTGCCGGTTAACTAATTTAATCACTGTGGTAAGAACTAGACGTCTCGAAATCAGCAACGAATTCATTTTCATACTATAAAAGAAAGAAAAGGTAAAATAAGACTTAGTATCTGAGCTGTCCGTAATTTCATATATTTACATGTTATAATAATTGGTAAGGTCTCAGGCAATATTCCTTGAAACCAAATCCTATTGGTGTCATGTCATGTGACATTTGAATTTTTCTTTTATAACTGTTTTATCTTATTTCGCTTTTAAATTGCAATTCATAAATAAGCCCTTCTCTTCTGTTGCTAATCCAATCATGGCTCATTCTACATAAGCATGCAGCTTATGTAGTATACATAGTTACATATCGAAAAAAATATTGCAACAAAAAGCGGTTCAACTCGATTTAATATTGAAGCGTCCATTGTGCACGATTATGTGAACAATTTGGCACAAAAAATGAGATTTAAGGGGCGCATCGTTTTAATAGTAACCACCCCCGGCCCGCGTCTAACCGATGTTATACGATGGTGGGGAGCACTAATGGGCCATGTCCACTGACCAGGACATCATGCAATTGAGTAGCACATCCTCCTCGTTTCGTGTCATAGGGCACATTTGGACCGATTTCCAGAATTGAGAGAACTTTCGACCCTCACTGCTGGCTTAAAGCTGAATTTTGAATAGAATTCGCTTTGTAGGTTGTTCGGGAATTTTTTCTTTTACCCCCACGTCGCGCGGTATACCATAGGAACTAAAAACCTCAATAACGGAAGAGATGGGACTGTCAATATGATTTTATATCGGTGTGAAAAGTTAAGCCTGAGATGTATAACCCAATCAAATCAGCTATTACCTCTTGTCCCAGTTAATGGTGATTTACATCACGAAAAATTGACCATAAAATTAATCACCTTTTCAAGCAAATTGGTTCAATCACCAATCAGGTCCAAATGAATCACAATAGCCGATCGTTAAAATTTCCGGAATTGTCACAACCAGTTCATAAAATGCCTGTAATCCCATCAGATTAACGGATCGGCCCATTATTTTGTGCAGACAATTTACACAGCAAGCAATTTTATCCATTTTTGTTAAGCCTGTCATTAAGTTGCAGTAAATTTAAATAAATATTGATACTTTACAGCAGGGGATGATTTTGATTACGTTAATGATATGACAAAATATTTGTAACTAATTATCTCATTTTATACAATAATATGAAAGACTCACAAGAAAAATTACGTAGCAAAAAAAATTATGTGTAAAAAAACTGATACACGTCGGTATCTCTAAGCGCATCAAAGCAAGTGCTTTTAAATCAAAACAATAGCAATAAACGTGAATAATGATGGCACAAAATAAATTTTAAATGAGTGATGATTTTCTAAGAATTATGAATGTATTATCTATAATCACGGATTATTTTCGAGATATAGTAAAAGAAAACGTATAATATCAAGATAGAAAGAACAAATTTTCAGTAAATTGATATGATGAACAAATATTTTTATTTGTATCAACATTAAATCTAGTTAATATTATAAAAGAGATAACTACGATGGTCAACAAGCTTTGCAAGTTTTCTGTTTAACTAAACAGATTCTCTTTGTACAATAACATAAAGTATTTCAAAAGAAATTTTGCAACCATTTTTCTGAATAATTAATGTAATGTATGATTTTATATTGGGCTAATTGTGTTCATCCTAGACACTTATAAACGTCTTTTACCTTTAACAAAATGAATCTGCTTCTTTACAGTGGCATACAACGAAAAAATACTATCACTGTTACTACCAGGAACTTTTATGTTTGTTGTAACTTATTAGTTTCCATGCAACTACCGTAGAGTAGGGCTACTTTCACGACTTTTTCTTACCTTTCTGCGGTTAGTAACCTCTTTTCTTCCAATTTCAGGTGAGCTACTTGGAGTTGTGTACTATCGAGCAAACAAATTTGTTTTCGGCATATTTGGATCGTATTTAATTAAATTTAAGGAATGCTTATACACTTAATCGGCCATTATCATCAACGTCAAAGTTACCCATGACTTTGGAGGCAGAATTTTATTCTTGCTTTTTGAAGTTTCCCATTAAAAAAGTAAAAGCAAAAGTAAGAATATTAAAAAATACGACTAGGTAGGTACAATAACGGGAGTTCTTACAGCAGATACACGTAAACACGAAATAAAAGTAAACATTTTTTTTTGCATTTTATTTATTTAAAAAACAGTATGTAAACTGTTTTTTTATTATTTTATAAAAGTCAGTAGTGTGTACATAAATAAAACATATAAAAGGCTCGATAATTTTTCGTTGCGGCTAGGTACTGTGAATTTACTTCAAAACAAGTAAAAAAGCTAGAATTGGACTAAGACCAATTCTTAATGTACCCTAGATGACTGCCCGTACATAAAATCACCCATCTGTGCAAGTTCGGTTTTTTATATTTCTAGAACGTTTCGTCGGACAGAAAAAATGATTATAATTTTATAGAATTTGACATTCTGGAAAACTTTTCGGTACATTAAAACCATATAGGACTTATCGTTTTCACAGTATACGTAAAAATCCTAAATTTTTATATGGCAACACCAAGAAGTCGTTGCCCCATTTAGTTGATTTTTGAAATTATACTTACAGTTTTTATGAAAACTATCAGCTCTCGACGTTCAGGCGTTCTCAGGTAGTGTCCAAATATGTAGAGATAAACGAAATTTTTGTATAGCAACCTACGAAGGAGTTACCCGATTTGTTCCACTTTCGAATTTAATTTGACTTTTTTTTTAAAGGCCATATGAAAAATTTCAGCTGTTTTCTCGAGTTATCTTGATGACGGACGGACGGACAGACGGCTGGACATGCAAAAATCAAAATAACTTTTAATTTTGTGCATGCGGTGCCTAATCCATTTTGCTCTACCATCATTATTTCTAGGTATTACAAACGGGAGGACCAACTTAGTATACCTTTTGGATTTCATCTAGGGTATAAAAAGACTTGGCGATATAAGCTAGTATTAGATATGTATACGTAGGTAGTAGTTATAACAGTAATTCCAGTTCTGTAACAGAAAAATACCCTCATTTATTTAAATATTTCAGTGGACATATTTTTCGGACAATTTCAATTAAGTTATAGGCCAGAATTTCATTTCATTTTGATCATCGCCCATCGATTGAGGATTTTCTATACAATTGATATAATAGTTTAATAATTTCTCAATAATACAAAATGTGAAAACTAAGAGTAACAATTTCGCTTTTATTACCTTCATTCCTTCATATTCATTCTTCGTTAAGTCCGGCAAAAAGGAGCTTGTTACCAACTATCGTCCTATTGTTAAAATGTCTTGTATGTCAGGTAACTATTATCTCTCATAAGCGAGTTCCTTCAAATGATGTCTATGTTATGAATGGGTGGTTTCTTTCGAAATTTGATAAAATCTGTGACTTGGGGGAATTGTTTGACTCTAAACTCACTCTTAACTTCCACATTAATTACACTGTTAATAGGGCGCAATCAGTGTTATGTTTTGTAAAGCGCTGGGAAAAAGAACTCGATGATGTCTACATGAATGATACTTCATTTATATCCTCGTTAGAAAATGGGACTAGTGCCCCTTTGAGAACGGTACCAAATGCTGCGAGTGTTTTTGTCACCCGTTTCTCTCCAGAAACGATGTGTTAGGACATATTGAAGTATTTGAAGTCCAAGAATATCGCAACAGATGGTATTTCTTGTCGAAAAATTACTAAATACTGTCGCATCATTTGTTCTAACTGTGTCCGCGGATGTGCAGGATAAGTTTTTGCAAACGTAAGGGGGATTCGAACTAAACTATAGAAATCTTCAAATCCTCTCTAGTGATTTTTTCGATATTATTGCTTTCACTAAAACATGGTTGCATCATGGTTTTCGCGATGCTGAAATCTTTGACAATTCATATCAAATTTTTAGATGAGGTAGATATACGGATTCTGAAGCTCATAGCGGTGAATTATTCCTCAACTGTAAAAACCACTAAAATTGCAGACAAATTCAGCGTGCCAGTTTCTCCAACAGTCTCGACATTGAACTTACAGTTCTTAAACGGTCTCTCTTAAAATATGACTTATACATACTTTGTTGCAATATTCCTCCAGAACCACATAAATATTGTTGAATATGAATATTTATATATATATATTTATTTATTTATCCATAGTAAGATGGAACCTCTTGACGAATTACTACTTATTGGTGATTTTAACTTACCCAATATTCGATGTGTACTAAATGAAGATGACGATGACTATCTTCCCGATTAATAACTTGACAACAAGGGAATCACTACTCCTGGACACCATTTCGTCCCTTGGTCTAAGCCAAATCAGTAATGTTATGAATGACGTGGGTAGGCTGATAGACCTGATATTTACTATTGACGCGGGTAACTTATTAATTGAACCTAGCCCAGTTATAATGTCTACTCGTGACAAATAACACCACGTCTACTAATTACATATTACTACGATACCGAAAATCTCACATATTGTGATGAAACTCAATACTTTTTCGACTTAAGTTCAGATTAGTGAAAACTCTCGGAGTTTGTTCAAAATTTATGCAGTTGTTCCAATTTACTCACAAATCACGAATATGAAATTTATTTTGAGCGGAAACTTATAGTTTCCGAGATATTTAACTTTAAAATTCCGAACTTTACACTACACACTTCACAACACATTTGACATTTTCACAATTAATTTACTCTTCTTCTTCTTTTTTTAACTAGCAACAAGAAGGGTATATACATACCGTCCGAGCGTTGGGGTTACCAGCATTGCTTTTTTTTCATTTATGCCAAATATTTAATTTGTGTATGGGCGTGTGCGTGTGTGTCGACCAATGTTTGCGCGTGTGCCTACGTGTGTGTGTTTCTTTAATAAATGTTTTCTGTTCCATTCTAACTAAATGCTGCTTACTTTTTCACTTTTTTACCAATCTTGTTAGACCCATTTTGGAATATGCCAGTCCTATTTGGTTTCAGTCTTACAAAAATCTATCCGATCTTATTGAGAGCGTGCAAAGCAGATTTTTACTTTTTGCTCTAAGTCAGGGTTTGCGAAACTTTTTCTGCAATCGAACACTTCCCAAACCCTAAAATTTGAACGGAACACTTAGATTATTTTTTAGGTTTGGTAATTTCTACCAGTAAAAATAAAAAAAAAATGTTATTATAGCACATTATTTATTTAGTAATTATTTTTAAATATAAAACTATAATCTAATATGAACATTAAAATATGACAAAATAAAGCAATAATTTAATGACTTTGTTGGCTTTGAGTCCTTGAATTGCATATCTTGTTGATATCAGGCACAATATTGGTAAATTGCATTCTAATATCTGGTGTGGCGTCGAACCTGCTCCTGCTCTTTGACTTCGTTCTAGCATAATAAGAAAATCCCGCTTCGCATAAATAGGTTGTAGAAAACAGTAATAGCTTGTTGTGAGATCTGAGCTAAGCGAAGAGGTTGCCGGTTGTAAAGGATAACTCAATATTTAAAATCCAAATATAAAATTTTTATTCAGTATACTGCTTAAAACTAATCACTAATCACACATAAATTCAGTTTCCTAACAAAATACAAAAATATTTTAAAGCTATGTACAATAATTCAATAAAAGAAAAAAGAAAATTCAAGAAATAAGTTAAAATTCAATCGTAGATGCAGTGCCACAACTGTGATTTGGTTATCTTTAATTCTGTAAAAAAAAAGAGAAGAGAATCCACAATTAGAATGAAGCAGAAATAAATTTCTGTAGGAGGAGTAAATTTCTGAAGCAGCAGTAATTTCCTGCTTATATGTAGTGTAGAAGTGAAACAGAAGTAAATTTCAGCAACAGGAGTAAATTACTGCTTAGATGTGGGATAAAGGTGAAACAGAAGTAAATTTCTGTAGTAGGAGTAAGTTGGTTGAGCTCAATTCCTAGACTTTTTTCTATTGCTGGAGAAACTTGATAGCCCCTTTGCCATCGCGATTGGCTGCGCAGCATAAACTCCAAGCTGTGCTTGTAACTTTATGCTGCCAAGCGTTCCTTTATTCTATTAAAATAAAGAATCAACTCTGGCTGAGTTGAGAGAAGAGCTGCCACACGAGATACCTCGTCCGACAAGTGAGAAGCACGATACCCACATCGGTTGAAATTCATTTAAATAAATGACCGCATTTGAGCAAATAAATATTCAGTAGGTAATAGAAATATTATTAGAATATAATATTCATTACTCTTTTGTGTTTAATCAAAAGACCGCAGAGCTCTTGCTACAACAACTGCGCTAATAATGGCCGATGACAGACTAGAATTCTGATTCACGCTTTTTGCACACTAAGATGGAGAATTGGTCCGCGGAACAGGGCCTCGGCGGATCAGACCCGTTGAAAATTCCAGCTAATAAAAACTTTTTAGAAATTGAAGAAAATAATTAAGAGATTGTAGAAATTGAAGGCAGAGTCAAAGTATAAATAAGTATTATAAGTAGAGACAGAGGCGAACAAAATAGGAAATTTTTCGTGTTTTTTAGAATGAAACACGTAATTTCATATACTTTCGGCTTTTGCATGAGTGGGGGAAAAGAACTTGGCTATACACTATTGCAGTGCAACCGAGACAACGAGCTAAAAACAAAAATCGAGAGAATGACAAAATCTTATTGAATCCCTCAAAATCCTATCAAACTATTCATAATAATCTACATCAGGTCACACTACCTCCCATTTTAAAGAAAAAGATAAATTTCGGTTTGGCCCACATGCTGAAAGGAGATGTAAAGTTCCTCTCAAATGAAATTCTCATTTTCCCGAAAGTATCAGAGATTCCAGTATGAGTTCTCCCACTTATTCTCTTCATAGAAAAACGAATGTAAACAGAAAAACGTGCTGTTCAAATATCATGGGATTACACCAACAAATTTAGAATTCCTGCGAAAAACATTGGGGTAACTCCGCCCATTCTCTCTTATTTACGAAAAACATTGGGAAAACTCCACCCATTCTCTCTTATTTACGAAAATAAATCATTTGCCACTCCGTTTCGTTGCATGTAATCTTCGCTTTCACATTTTTTGTCTTATTCGTAAAATGTTCAAAGAGGGTTTGATTTTTTTTTATTTTTTGCTCTTTTTTCCTTCCTTTTCTCGCCGTGTGTATTTAAATGGAAAACAATCGGAACACTCTTCTGTGTCCTTTATTTTAGTTATTTATTCTTTGGCAGAGTATTAACATATCAAGAAGATTTGTATTTGGAAAAATCAGTGTAAATTTAGGTATAACAAGTTGAAAAGCTAGAATTGGTCTAAGACCAATTCTTATGATACCCTAGATGAATCCCCGTATTAAATTTCGTCTGGTCACCGATCTATTCAAGTTTGATTTTTGAAGTTGTTTTTCGCATATATTTCTAGAACGGTTTGTCGTACAGAAAAAATTATTATAACCAATTTTATAGGATTTCACATTCTGCAGAAGTTTTTGGTACAATAAAAATGTCTTGGACTGATCGTTTTCAAAGTATACGTAAACAACCTAAATTTTTATATGGCAACACCAAGAAGGAGTTGCCCGATTTAGTCCATTTTTGACATTTTATTTGGTAATGTAGCAGAAACATTATGAACGAATTTTCAGCTCTCTACATCGACGCGTTCACAGGCAGTGTCCAAATATATAGCGGAAAACAAAATTTTTATATGGCAACCCCTCGAAGGAGTTTCCCGATTTGTCTCATTTTCCAACTTTATTTTACTTTTTTTTTTAAATCCGTGTACAAAATGTCAGTTCTCTAAATATACGCATTCTCGAGTTATCGTACGCACAGACGGACGGAAGGACGGACATGTAAAAATCAAAATAACTTTTAATATTATGAGTGGGTGTCCAATCCATTTTGCTCTACCATCATTATTTAGAGGTGTTACAAACGGAATGACAAACTTAGTATACCCCTATAGATTTCGTCTAGGGTATAATAATAAAACAAAAATTGAAGATTTACACGATGAAACTTTGTGATGACAGAAATGTTACGATTGCTAAAAACTAATTGATCTCGCTTTATATAGTTGCGAAATTAAATTATATGAAGAGACCTTTTATAATCAGAAAAAGAACATTCGAGATAAATATTTTTATTCAAATAAAAATTTAAATTTTAATCAGTCTTAGGTAAAAGCAGTAACTTTTGATAATATTAGATTTAAACATTTTGAGAATATAAAAGAATACAAAGAATTAAAATTTCATAGAAATGTATCATATAGAAAAAGTCTATCATTGACAATCATTAATATAATAATTATAGGTATCGTAATAATCTGGAAAAAAGGTAAAAGGAATAAATTTAAGAAAATAATTAAAAATTAAATATGAAAGACTTCAGGAGAAGTCTTATTCTAACCGAGAAGGGGTTATATATACCACAGATGATTCAAGCAACGTGGCCAACGTGACATTACCTGATACGTGTGAGAAAATGTATAAAGAATGAAAATTTTAATAAGAATCGCATGGGAAAGTTGCGATCAGAATATTTGTTGCAACTTAAGCTTCTTCCGGTCCGGTTAAGAAAACAAAAGGGTCTAAATTATTGTAGTAAGTAAGCAAGTGGATTGCTTTTTCACAGATTTCAGTAAGGCTTTTGACCGAATTAATCATACAATTTTAATTCACAAGTTAACTGTTCTTCGTACGCAGCGAATTATATTCCGCGCAGCTCTTTCTAACGAAATAGATAATACTTCCGGTCCCGCGTACCTGAAGGTAACCATCTTGGACCACTCCTTTTTATAATTTACATCAACGATGTATCTCTGATTTTGGCTAATCCAAGAATTTTTTGCTATCCTGACGATGCTGAAATCTTACGCATTGTATCGTTGTTCCTCAGCATAGTACAAACTATGGCATGCACGAGCCGGTTTCATCAATTTCTCGTCCTTTTAACCGCCAGTTTGATTGCAATGACTTTCATCTTTCAAACAGGCAAATAAGAGATCAGCTTAGTTAAAATTACTTTTTTTTCTCATTATTGTTATATATACTTTTTAGGGTTCAGTACTCAAAGGATAATAACTGGAACCCTATTACTAAGACTTCGCTGTCCGTCCGTCACCAGGGTGTATCTCATGAACCGTAATAGCTACACAGTTGAAATTTTTTCTACTGGCCATATAACAACAAATAATTAAACATTAAAAGGACCCCCATACAAGAAACCTGTTTTGTCGGTGTTTTGTTCTCGTTTTATTGTCATTCATTATTATTATCATAAGTAGTAATTTTTTTTGAAATGATGGTGCGGAACCATTCGTGTGCGAGTCCGACTCACATTTGGCCGGTTATTATCGTTATTTTATGGTTATATTTCACTTTTTTAGAATAATCAGATTGTTGATGAAGTTCTAAAATAAATAATTATAGTTGAAGGTCTTACCTTAATCGTGAAGGCTTATTTTTATATCTTTTACTCTTTTACTCGGTAATAAAAGTTGGTTTATTGGTATAAAATAAAATTGTGTTTTCTTTCTTTTCGTTTTCCATTTGTAAATTCCTTCTTTAGTTTTGATTCCTGAATTCCATAAATTCGTAATTCTCGTGCATCTTCATCTCTCGCACACAATTTCAACTTATACGTCAAAATAAAGTGTTTTGTATATCGTCCATATTATTGTGTTGGCTGAAAATGGCGAACAAGCAATCAATAGGCTTTCAGGAAGTATTGAATAAATAAGCTTAGCACGGATTGGATATCAAATAGCCAAGTATCAATTTCTATGACGACTTATTGAGTATTTCAACTATGTGATTCAGAATAGTAAAGTCAGTTAATCGGAAGAAAAAATAAAAGCCATCAAGAATTATTCAATCCCTAAGACGCGACGGGAAAGTCAATATTTTCCGGGAATAACCGGGTATTTCCGTAATTTTATAAAAATTTTTATTATAGGTATTTATTGTCGCACGCTCTCTGAGCGATTTACTATTATTATTAAATTACTATTTGGAGAGAAGTAATTGTCATCTTTCAGGCAATTAATTACGGCTTTGAGTACACAGCTAGTGTTATCCATTTACTTATGAAGATGCAAAGTCGATAGAGAATGAGTTTTACATTTTTTCGCAATTAAAATTGCTCTGACCCCATCGCCTATATAAGGGTTAAATAGCATAGTCAAAATAGAGGGTCTTAATATACCCCAGTACAAAATACTCAAATAAAAATCCCCAATCAAAACATCACAATTTTAAAATTCCCAATTTTGAGACCCACAATTTTGAAATCACAAGTTGGCCCACTTCAAAATTTTTAAATATAATCGCTAAAAAGCCGTAAGTGAAGCGAAGATAACGGATTGTTAGAATTTAAGAAAATAAATGAAAATGTGTTTATAAACATTAATCGTAGTTGCAATTTGCGCACTTGAAATAATTTTGCTTTATATTAGGGCACTTTAGATGCACTGGTCTGTTATATGAGCTTCAGTTAACAGAGTTGTCCTGGAACAACTCACGCGGAAGGTCAAGCATGCCAATGATGCAAAAATCTGCATCAGATTCCGATGAAAATGGAGATATACATGACGTTTGAGCGAAAAAATAGGTGGGCCAAACTAAATGCTTCTAATATTCCAACTTACAAACTTTTAAAATTTTGACAATTAACCTCAAATTTTAACAAAAATACAACAATGAAGAGTAACGCTCAATAACACGTTTTGAATTTAAATTTAAACACTCAATAATGGACCGAATGACTAAGGTGACGAGCCCGCTATCGCGTCCAGCACCAAGATCAAAGCTCAGGCTTGAGGTGATAAATTCAGCTTTCTGTTACTTATTCCTCAGCTTTAGGTTTAGGGTGTTACTCCTTTTTCGTTACCAAAAATTACTCGAACGCCTGAAATTGTTCTTGGTCGCGATGACGGGCTGTCGCGCATTCTGTTCATAAGAGTGTGTGACAGTATTTGGGTTAGTGTGTACCAGCATAATAAATCTGGGATTGAAAGTCCATAATCTTTAAAATGTCTTACCCAACTCAAGCAAAACAAAGGGAAAACCTTTTACAACTGCAATATTAGAGAGACAATATTTGTCAAACCTAATTAAATAATAGTATAAAAGTCAATCTCGAGATACCTTAAAGTAATAGTAAAAGAATGACAGAATCAAGATCTACAAAATAAATTTCGTAAATGACTATTTCTCGTTTCAGATGTGCCTCCTGCAAAACTAGCTGGGAAGTTCTGATCTGGGATTACTCCAATTCACACATAATAGCCGTAGACACGGGCACCGTACAAAATAATTCCAGTTCGCTGTTTATTTCAGAAGTAAATGACGGGAGGGAGGGGGGGGGGGGGAGTTAATTCGGTCAAATAGAATCATATATTCAAGAATTTTTTTAGACGATACAGGTAACGCTAGTTTATTTAATTAACTTGCATATAATAGTACAACATCTGAGCTATATTTTCCAAAATTTTTATTCCAAAATATTGATAAATAAGCCGGGGCAGCAAATCTCCGCAGGCGCCCCGAAAAAAAATTGTTTTGCGGTGAACACTCTAACTCGTCACTGAATCATTTGAAACAAAAGATTCAAAATGCGTTTATTAGGTGAATTGTTTCTCCAGGTGTACTGTCCGTTAATAGAACGTACACGCCAATTTGATTAAGTAACTGAAATGAATACACTGGTAAATTTGGATCAAGATCAGTGGTCTATTTCCCAACAACAAATCAACACTGTTCACTTTCTTTGACTTTCAAGAAACTATTGCACTTAGTTTTTAGAATCTCCCACTATTAAGATCAGATTATGTATAAAAAGGTTTCAGGTCAACGAATCAAAAGTATGGGAAAACACACTTACAGGATTGTTAATAATAGATATATAAATAGATATTCAATATATATACAATATATATAATTAATATAGAGCAAAAGTTAGAATAATTTAACTTCAAAACACTGGCACACTTGCTTAACTTAAATATCTCGAGTAATTGTATTAAGACAGAATTATATAAATTGTTGGGTCAGAGATCAACACACACTAGAAAACACACTATTTGACACCGATTTATAATGTACGATTTTCAGAAATAGATATGTTGAGACAAAACTATGTACATAAGTTTGGGTCTGAGATTTTTGTATTACACTAAAAACACTTATTAGCACCAATTTATAATATAAGATCGTCAAAAAATGTAATAAAAATGTATATATAAAATAGATATGCACATGAAATGTATAATAGATATATGTATGTGTATATAAGTCAAATTATAGTCAAATAGATATATGAATAAGAATTAAACTGTTACAAGTGACTGGTACTCACCGATCTCCACCTTGGCACTTGAGGTATTGGCTTTAAGCTAATGTTAAGACACTTTGTTCTAATATTTAGAACAATTCTTTATACCCGTCGAGACCAGTAATGAAGTATTAATGTTAGTAAGAGTGCGTAGAGTCAGCTGGAGCAGACGTTCCATCGTGCGTGTTACTGGTGCCAAAGTTAAATAGCGATCAATCTGTAGTGTAGTGCAGTGCAGTGAAATTTTTTAAATATAAATATATATATAATAATAATAACTAAAATCCGCCGCGCCGTTTTTATTACATAAAAAAATAAACAATACCAGCCAAGTCCAGTGCTTTTCTATGCCCTGCCGGCATTCCACAATCCAGCAGCACAGTACGGTGGCATTTAACAAATCTCCCATGTACATCAGTGATCAGTGCAAGGTCATTAGCACTTGTCACTGATCAGCAATCTGGGTGTCCCCAGCTGTGGTCATTGAACTGCACGGTCTGAGGTACTGAAAGCAGCAAATAGGCATAATGTTATTGCTGTTTTTTTTTACCTCGCTGTGTCGTTGACTGCAGCTGGGCGCCCCCAAATAAATATTTGTGTTGTTGTGTGTCGCTCTTTCTTCTGCTTTTTTTTGTTTTGCTTTGGAATATGCAGAATTTTATTTTAGAATTATGCAACATTCGCGGATTGGGGGCAAATCGTTTTTCGGTGTACTGCCACCTTCAATCAAAAAATCCGGCAATTCTTGCGCTAAGTGAAACCAAGGTCGTTTCTGATGCTGATTCTAATCAATATCACGTCCCTGGTTATAGCTTACTGCCTCTTTTTTCTCCACATAGGGGGATCGCAATATATATTCGGAATGATGTGGCCTTTACCATTCTAAAAGACTTTCCACCTTCTGCCAATCCTGAGTTTAATTACATCTGGATTAGGTTCAAACTTCACAGGTACATCATCTACTTTTGCTTCCTTTATCGCAGCCCAAATATGTCTGATGACGACACGGTATCCGTATTTGACAATATCTCCAACAATATTGATCATTTGCTTTCTGTCTCCCCCCTCTTCCGAAATCGTCCCGGCAGGCGATTTTAATGTTCATAATATACCGTGGCTCAGACATTCTTCTACCACAAGTCCTGCGGGCCGATTCGTTGAACTATTTTGTGAATCTTTCAATTTGCATCAGCTAGTGGATGCACCGACCGGAATCCCTGATGCAGCTGGTGATAGGGCCAATTTACTAGATTTGTTTCTGTCATCTCACCCTGACAAATATTCTATCTCAGTCGGCTCCCCTCTTGGTAATTCAGACCACTGTCTAATCTCGGCTCAATTTATCACCTCATCTCTGCACCGCCCCACTTCTCCACCTACAAGTAGGCTTCTCTGGCACTATAACAACGCTGATTGGGAAAGTCTCAATCAGTATCTTAGAGATATAGATTGGTCGGTCTGTTTTGCTTCGAGGGATGCTGATGAATGCACATTAGAACTTAGTAACTTACTAAGTCTAGGCATGCGTGAATATATTCCGTATTCTTACAGCAGATCTCAACAATAGCAAAATCGCTCTTGGTTTAACGATAAGTGCAACCAAGCTATAAAAGCGAAAGAGTCTGCTTTTCGCGCCTATCAAGTGCATCCTTGTCCAGAACTGAAAGAAATCTACAAGACTGCACGGAACACCTGCAAGTCCATTATCCAGAGAGAAAAATTTCTTTTTGACCAGAATGTTAGACAAAGAATCTTGGCAAGCCGCAAAGGTAGTAAAGGTTTCTGGTCACTGGTCAAAACCATCAGGAACAATTTCAGCAGTTCCTCTATACCTTCACTACTTAATAATGGTGAAGTGGTTGTTGACTCCCAGGATAAAGCTAATATTGTGGCTGCTAGATTCGCATCAAATTCTTTTCTTCCACCCACTTCACAGGCACCTGTCGTGCATCCCCCGTGCGGATGTGTACAAGAGCCAATACACATCCGTACGAGAGATGTGTTCAAGGTCCTTAATGGTATCAACGTCTCTAAAGTCGCAGGTCCTAATGGTTTCTCGCCCCTATTAATTAAAAGTTGTGCCTCATCCTTGGCTAAACCTCTGCGCAAACTATTCTACCTGTCCTATTCGACAGGAAAATTTCCAACTGCTTGGAAACTAGCTCACGTTCAGCCTATTCCCAAGAAAGGAGAGGGTAGCGATCCCTCAAATTATCGACCAATTGCAATCACTTCGATTCTTTCAAAGGTTTTTGAATCTATCATTAACTCCAAATTAATGAAGTATCTCGAAATCAATCAGCTCATCAACGATCGCCAATACGGGTCCGGCACGATCGCTCATCTGGAGACTTGCTGACTTTTCTTACGGAACGTTGGAATCGTAGCCTTCACAATTTTGGTGAGTCCAAAATCGTTGCTCTAGATATTTCAAAGGCCTTTGATAGAGTCTGGCATCCAGCCCTTTTAGCCAAACTCAAAGCACTTGGTCTTTCCCCTCCTCTTCTATTATGGATTGAAAGTTTTTTATCTAGTCGCCAAATACGTGTTATATTAGATGGCGTTATATTTGAACCTCATCCTATTAATGCCGGTGTCCCCCAGGGCTCTGTTATTTCTCCGACTCTATTTCTAATCTTCATTAATGATCTGCTTTCCCTTACTTTTAATCCTATCCATAGCTTTGCTGATGACAGTACCCTTGATTTCGCATACTCCTTTGACACCCTTGCCGATTCCAGAGGGAACGCCACATGTGTTAAACGAGACTGCATGATTAGATCATTGAATAACGATCTTGACAATATTCTCGCTTGGGGCAAAGTGAATCGCGTCGAATTCAATGCATCTAAGACCCAAAGCTGTCTCATCTCATTAAAACAAGACCATCACTTAACCACTCCCGTTTCGTTTGATGGAGCATTAATTTCTGATTCACCGTCACTAAGAATTCTTGGCATTAATATTTCCAGTAAGTTAAGCTGGACAGATCACATCTTCTCGGTTGCCAAAGAAGCATCAAAATGTCTTGGTTTTTTGAAAAGGTGTAAGAAATATTTCAGCCCATCAAATATAGCGCTCCTCTACATCAGACCTAGAATGGAATACAATTCCCATATCTGGGCCGGGGCTGGTCGCACAGCCTTAGCTTCATTGGATATTGTCCAAAAGAGATCCTGCAAGCTCATTGGCGATGTGGCAATTACTTGTCATATCGACTCGCTCGAGCACCGTCGCAATGTTGGATGCCGTTCGCTCCTTTATCGCTATATGCATGGTCAATGTTCTGATCAAATATCTAGTCTGATCCCTTGTAGAATAGTTCCTGCACGCAATACTCGCGCTGCATCCCGCGCTCATCCTTTTACCCTTCAAATTACCTTCGGCCGTACACTAAAATTCCGTGATGCTTTCTTATCCCGAACTGTGCGAATGTGGAACAGTCTACCATCTTCTGTCTTTCCTCCGGCATACAACCTGCGAAAGTTTAAGGGCGACATACATCGGCACCGCCGCCGCTCTCCTCATATCCCTTAATCCTTTCCCTATCTCCTTCCTGCCATGCTGTGCTTTGCATCATAGGGTATCCCCTGAGCTTGGCTTAATAATATAAAAAAAAAAAAACTTCAGTCGAGACCCGAAGCAAGATTCCTTATTTCCGTCGAGACCAGAAATAAAGTGTTTTGTTAGTAAAAGATTATCTCAGTCGAGACCCGAGATAATATTCTTTAAGCCAGTCGAGACCCGACTTAAAGTGAATGTTAGTCAATATCTTAACTTCAGTCGAGACCCGAAGCAAGATTTCTTATTTCCGTCGAGACCAGAAATAAAGTTTGTTGTTAGTAAAAGATTATCTCAGTCGAGACCCGACTTAAAGTGAGTGTTAGTAAATATCTTAACTTCAGTCGAGACCCGAAGCAAGATTCTTTATTTCCGTCGAGACTAGAAATAAAGTGTTTGGTTAGTAAAAGATTATCTCAGTCGAGACCCGAGATAATATTCTTTAAGCCAGTCGAGACCCGACTTAAAGTCAGTCGAGACCCGAAGCAAGATTTCTTATTTCCGTCGAGACCAGAAATAAAGTTTGTTGTTAGTAAAAGATTATCTCAGTCTAGACCCGACTTAAAGTGAGTGTTAGTAAATATCTTAACTTCAGTCGAGACCCGAAGCAAGATTCTTTATTTCCGTCGAGACCAGAAATAAAGTGTTTGGTTAGTAAAAGATTATCTCAGTCGAGACCCGAGATAATATTCCTTAAGTCAGTCGAGACCCGACTTAAAGTGAATGTTAGTAAACATCTTAACTTCAGTTGAGACCCGAAGCAAGATTTCTTATTTCCGTCGAGACCAGATTTAAAGTGTTTGGTTAGTAAAAGATTATCTCAGTCGAGAACCGAGTTAATATTCCTTAACACAGTCGAGACCCGACTTAAAGTGAATGCTAGTAAATATCTTAACTTCAGTCGAGACCCGAAGCAAGATTCTTTATTTCCGTCGAGACCAGAAATAAAGTAATTGGTTAGTAAAAGATTATCTCAGTCGAGACCCGAGATAATATTCCTTAAGTCAGTCGAGACCCGACTTAAAGTGAGTGTTAGTAAATATCATAACTTTAGTCGAGACCCAAAGCAAGATAGTTTAATTTCCGTCGTGACCAGAAATTAATGATTATTAGTAAGTAATATACCAGTCGATACCCGGTATGAATGTTAGTCCCTAACAAAAAAGCCAACTTACCCCAATCGATGCCAAGTGCAAAAAGAGGAATTGGTTTTGGCATGAATCTAACGGTTAAAACATATGATAATGATTTGCTCGATGAGGCTATATTGTTGTAATGTATTTGTGGAATGTGTTATGTAGATGACAAATACATGGCTTTGTTGGCTTATGTACATGTTTTATCATTGGATTAAATTTTTCTAAAAGTTTTTGATGTTTTGTTTTTAGGATTTTCTTTTCAGATGTTGTGTGTTAAGAAAGTTATATACGAAGCGATTTGGTTCGAACAGTAGGTAACAACGTCGAGCTCTTTTTTTAAAATCAATTTTTCCATTTTTGGTAGCACTTGGAAAAACGCGCTTGTCGCTTAAAAAATCGGCAAATTTATTGTTGTAAAATAAAAATAATAAACTCGACGTTGTTACCTTATTGATTTATGTATAGAAATAGTGTACAAAATTTCAAAAGAATCGGTGCATTAGATTTTGAGTTACTGCGTTCACCGACTTCAAAAATGAAAATTTCAGAAAAACGCTTTAAAGTTTTGCACACTGAAAAATCCAAAATTAAACTCGATAATTCTTTTATACTTACACACAGTCGTCGATTTTCTCTGCTAATTTTGTTTGGCATTTTAATAATAAATATAAAGTCACAGCAACAATCAGCAGCACAAAATGCACCAAAAATGCGCGAAAATGAACTTTTAAAATGTTATGATGAAATTTTAACGTCGCATACAATTGCTCGGCACGTAGTACAGCTTTAAACTTATATGTATACTATGTCTTGAATCAGCATGCTTCGATCGACTTAAAATTTTTACAAAATATTCTTGAGATGTTATACATTCATTTAAAAAAATAAAAAAATAATACAAGAAAAAAAATATTGTTAATGTTAATACCTTACCCTCCCCTTAAAGCCACATAAGTTTCCAGAGGTCAATGAATTTCAATGGTAGTACTTAAAAATAGACTGCTAGAAATCCACAATAGGGCTGTTGATTTCAGAAACTTCGAAGCTTCGAAAGAACATTCGAGGAGCGAAACTTCAAAGGTCGAAGTTTCTATGATTCGACCTTCGAACGTAAGAAATTCGAAGCTTCGAAGTTACCACGTGACCATGATTCAAAATTTGTAATGCTAATTTAACGCACTTTCCGTTGAGCTATTGAGCTAAAATATCGCATACTAATAGATCTGGTATGACAATATGATTTAACATTATTTGTTATTATAGCCCGATCCGACTCAAAATTAATATCTTAGGATTGTCAGGGTCGCTGATTACAAATATTTGGTCAAACCTGAGTAGTATTTAAAAATGGCGGACATAATATGGCCGAACAATTTTGCCATTTATTGTTCGATTCAGCTTATAGGATTTTTGCTTAAGCATTCGACCTCAGAGGCTATGAAACTGCCTAGGGTCTGGAAGTTGTACCTTTCAAAGCAAGAACGTTTTATCAATGAAATAACAAAGTATGATAAAGAATTCGTGCGAGTCAAATGTACGAAGTTTGGCACAATGTTGGATAGCGCAGTTTTTCCTTTGACGATATATCAACTTTTGGAGCAATCCAGGCGCACATCCAACAGAATTAATGGTTTCATGTATAAATTTATTTGAAAACTAATTAATTTGGGCCTTAAAACTAAATAATGTGTATTTGATATTTCATAACTTAATTCAAAAGAATCATTGACATTCTTATTATACCCTGATAAAATCTGTTGGATATTATGTGTTTGATTCAAAATTTATTCTTTTGCCGGCTTGCGAATAACCCTTCGGCTACCGGTTCTTTGCTATAAAGTGACATTAAAATACAAAAAATTCGTAATCTGCAATCCCTAAAATTCCCTAGATATCGATTATTAGTCCAATCTGACCACACGTTTAAAAATTCGAGGCTTAAATTAAGAGTTTTGGGTTTGTATACAGGCTGTTTCCCCGTAGGAGGTCAATAGAGCAGGAGGTGATAGTATTCACCTAGCCGAACCAAAAATGGTATGGTAGGGGTGGGGGGGGGAGCAATATCAACCGCTTAAGAGTTACAGGATAATTAAGAAAAAAGCTAGCTTTTCACAAAACACCCTGTATCTTAAAAACTGTGGGGCGTAGGTCACAGTTAAGAGCTCATTGTATGGAGAACTTCATGGCCTTTCCAGCGACTGCTCAACCAACCCCGTATCCCTCTCCCATCAAGAACTATTGTTGTCTAAACAAAAAAAATTCGGATTTTCTTACCTTTTTTTTAATTTAACCTCTATTATTTTTGCAAACAGGTTATTAACATAACTTGTCTTTATAAATACTGTAAACTGTAGATTCTTCTCTTTAATATGACCTGTTACACCGTATGTGTTAACTGTAGCCGTTAAACAGTTATTAACTCATAACTTATTCAGGTCATACCAAAAGTAGACAATATTTTTTAAAACTACTTGCTGAGGGAACAAATTATCGTTGATAAGTTGGTAGGTTTGAAAATAGGTTTGAGAATAGGTTAAGAGCTAATAATTCTTAAAGAGCTTCAGATAGAAAATAGGGTGTAATAGGCAAAATTAAAGAGGACAGTCTAGAGTTTACAGTTTTTATAAAGAAAAGTACTGTTAGTGACCTTTTTGCAAAAATAATAGAGGTTAAATTAAAAAAAAAGGTAAGAAAATCCGAAATTTTTAGTTTAGACAACTATAATTCTGTGAGTTTGGATGAAATTCATTAGTTACTCCATCCCAGATATTTCTTGTGTGATTAAATGATAGAGGTCAAATGTTTGGCGCATTTGCGTAATATTATATTCATTGACTAAAACTGCACTACCCTTGATTAAAATTATTAATAAATCATTTACTTCCGATAAATTTCTGACAAGAGTCTCTGATAACTCCGAGAAGAAAAATGAAAAATAGCAATGATTGTAGGAATCTTAAGCCAGTCATAAGTCCGTGTTGACTGGGAGAAATGATTTTTGGATATGCATCTATTTCGAATTGGAAAAGTACCTCGAATGAAAGTAATTCATTATCACCAATCAACCAGGCTTCGCTAGTATCATTAATGTGAATCAGCAAACAAAATGGTGTTGAATATTTGGAAAAAGGAGATGTTATTTTCTTGTATATGAAAGGGACATTCGAGACGGTGAACATGAGCATATTGATAAAGAAATTTTACATATGTGGTGTGAAGGGTAAGGAACTGCTGTAATGTGAGGACTACTTGATGAACAGACTGCAGAGAATAAGTGTTAATGAACTTGTTTCAGGAATGATAGAAGTCAAGCTAGGCGTCCCACACGGATCTTGATTGGGAACTCTGTTATTTATAATATATATGTAGGTATAAGTGATGTACAAATAGTTTTAAATCATTGAAAATTAGCCTTATTCGCCGATGATACCTTATAAGTTGTTACATCTTAAAATATGAAAATGGCACTACAAGCAATCCAAGAAGCCCTAAATACCGTAATTACATGGTTGAAAGGAAACCGGCTAAAATTTAATGTGGAAGAAGCTAAAAGCATGTGCATTAACGTAGATAGAGATTTTAAGAAAATGAACTATTTAGGAATAATTACAGACGATAAATATTGAAGTTTGAGGCAATGTTAAAACGATGTTAAGACGATGTAAATACGAGTGCAAATGATCCTTCAGTCCAATAGATATATACTACTAGTGTAGAATATAACATGTATGTTAAATATGCTAAAAAAAACCTAAGTGTGATAGAGAGTATTTTTAAATATTTGTATTCTTGTGTTTAAAATTAAAAATGATCTTGCTCCAAGTGCGCAGGAACAAGATCCACGATTTCAAAATTCAATTATTTTAAATAGATTTAAATATTTTAATGCAGTGTCAAGTGGAGCTTTAGAAATATAAGAAATGTTCAGTTATTTATTAGAGTTATCCTACAACATATTCAAAAACAAAATTTTTGTTTTGCTTTAAATTTGTGCATTATATATATTTGTAGACATTTATTTTGTTGCTATTTCGAGAAATTAACGCTAAATAAACGAAATGATCTAAACTAATATATGAATATTTAAACAAATCTTTGAGTATAGATATATCGATAAAAATGGGTTGATTAAGAAATATAGAAAGACTAAATCCAGAGTGAGGAAATCCAGAAAGACAAAATCCAGAAGAGACAAAATCCAGAAGTGATAAAATCCAGATGAGACAAAACCCAAAAGTAACATAATCCAGAAGAGACAAAATTCAGAAGAAATCCAGAAAAAATCCACAAAAGATATCTTTTCTGGATTTTTTCTGGATTTCCTCTTAGTTTGAATTATTCATGAGCTGGGAAATTGTTCGTTTACGTTTAAAACAAACAAATTATATATATTTTTTACATTTATTCACCCCACACTACCACTTTAAGACACACATTCATTAAGCACTCATTAATAAATGACACCTAAGCACAGACATAGATATATACCATATATACCAGAGCAGAATAATACCTCAACTCAAAATTTTTTCTATATTAGTATTTTCCAAAATTTAAACTTTTTTAGTTTAATTCGAATTACCATACATTTTGAACCTAGACCATCTCAAAATCACAATCAACACATCAAAACTTTATATAATGTTTTACAAATCGTGACACAAGTGCAGGTATTGTTGGTTTAACCTGTTTCATTCACAAAGATGCCAGGTTTCCATCAGATGAATATGTCATCACAAAACACAGATTAATACAACAACAAAGCCGAAGTGTAAATATAAGAATTACGAAACGAAGTCCGTGCCATTTTAACAAATTTAATTATAACAATTTTTACAATTTCGGGATTTTGACATTTATGTATTTTGTCGATTTTGAAATTTGTCACTTCTGGATTTTGTTACTTCTGAATTTTCTAATTTCCGGATTTTTGCAATATTTCTGGATTTTATACTTCTGCATTTTGTCATGTTCCCGTTAAAAATACAAAAATTATTTAAAGATTTAATACATTTAGGAATTTCAAATTAAAGAGACTAATTGCAAAATTTCGGGAGATTTAATTGTATAAGAATGGATATCTTTATTGAATATTGCGCTATTGTATCACAACTTCAAGTCAGTAACTCCAACTCGAACTGAGCATCTAATGCTGTTCGAGGGTATGTTATGAAACTTAATGTTAGATTTAAGTAGAGAAAATTTAGTAAGTAAATAATTTTTGAGAATATGTATTTAAGACGGTCAACGTGTTTAATTTATTAGAAAAACTCAAAAATTTCTGCCGTAAAGTGAAATATGGATTTAACTAATAAAAAGATAAATATGGATATATTTTTGAAATCTCCAGAGTTACGCCCCAACAAATCAAAGTTGTTAAATAACTTCGATATTGTCAAGTCAATGCGAGCTATGAAAGATAGTTTGAAATCAAAGATGATACCTAATTTTCTTCTAGTTTTCAGCTCTAGTTATTATAGTCCAAATACTATTCGAAATGTTTTGGATGATTCGTTACACCTTTACATTTGGATTTATATTAAAGGCAACTTTTTTACAGAGTACCATTTAAGGAGAAATCTAAATCACTTAGAAGAAGATCACAATCGTTCAGTGAATTAATTTTATGTAGTGGAGACGGGGGCAAGACGGATTATTGGGGTAAGAAGAACTACCACTGATATTCGGAGTTCGAGCAGAGCGATCTATTTGTGAATAGCATAAATCAACGCTAAGAAGATTTCTGAACGCTCTCTGTAAAAATCGTTCCTGTCTTCAGACTGATTCAGCTATCATTCGAAAAAATGTAAAAAACGGCCGGTCGATGTTATTTCAGCCTGTATGAAGCTTTGTGATTTTTATAACAAAAAGTGGTTGTTTCAGAGGGTTACTGCTTTAGAAGAACTATTTAGGCTCTATTTATGAGAAGCATTATTAACATGGTAGTTTTTTTTATGTAAAATACATAAAGCTATTACTTATTTGTTCTAGTCCTCCTTCGGGGCAAAACGGACCAGTTTCCATGGGGGCAAGAAGGACTAGTAGTACGTCTTGCCGTCATACGTACCACTGAAATTTATCTTGGGATGCATTTTTGTTATATGTACCTACAGGGTGGTTCGCACCTATAAAAGACAAACCAGTCGAAATGAAACGTGGACAGAGACTTCCATGCAGAAGGCTATATGCTATTAATAATAAGATAATGGGGTATGAAAAAGCCAGCAAGTTTTTCAAAGTGCCTAAGACAACTCTCATTCGAAAAGTAAAGACACAAAATTCCTCGAAGAGGCTTGGACGTTTTAAGCAAGTTTTTAATGAGGATCAAGAAAAGGAGTTATTGAGCCACATTATTGATTTCGAAAAGCGTTTTTTTGGATTAACAACCAGAGATGTACGATCAGTGCCTTCAACTTGCAGAAGCCAATAACTTAGAACACAAGTTTGACAAAAAAACTGGCCTCGCAGGAAGGGACTGGCTGTTCAATTTTCAGAAGAGTCATCCAGATATTTCTTCGAGAAATTCCGAACTAACATCGAAGGCACGGGCTCAGGCTTTCAACCGACATATAATCACGGCATTTTTTATAATGTATGAGGAAAGGTACGACGAGAAAAAATTTCTTTCACCAAGAATATTCAATGTGCATAAAACCGGGATTACAACGGTAGTGTCCAAATTTGTTGCTAATTTTTTTCCTAATTCTGCATATATGTTTTCATTATTTTAGGTACAAACTAAGTCTTCCAAGATATTTGCTCTCAAAGGCCGCAAACAAGTTGGTACCTTAACATCTGCGGAAAGGGGTGTACTTTTAACCGCAGTTATCTGCGCGTCAGCTTCTGGTTATTATGTGCCTCCGATGATTATATTTCCAAGAAAGAGAATGAAACCTGAGTTAATGGACGGAACACCACCAGGAGCAACTTTTGCTTGTCACGAATCAGGGTGGATGCAAACCGAAATATTTACAGATTGGTTTCGCCACTTTATTCGATTTACGAAACCAACACCGGTTGATCAATGTTTGCTTATTCAAGATGGTCATGTGTCGAATACTAAAAATGTAAATTTTTGGAAATTGCTGTTGCAAATAACGTAACCGTGCTCTGTCTACCGCCCCACTGCACCCACAGACTACAGCCATTAGATGTATCATTCATGGAGCCACTGAACAATTATTTCTCTCAATCTTGTGAGAAATTTTTGAGAAATAATCCTGGTAGAGTAGTGAATTCCAAATTGGGGGATTGTTCAGTGAAGCATATCTAAAAGCGGCCATACCAAACAACATTATCAGTGGTTTCAGAAAGACAGGATTATATCCAGTAGACCCCAATGTCTTTGGCGATGAACACTTTATCGCTGCTTAGGTTACGGATATAACTCCGACACCCGAACACGTAGTAGGTGATTCGCCCACTAATACTGTAACTTCCATGCAAAAGCATATAATACCCGATATACCGACAAATACCTCTGCAGTCATTCCTCAGATTCCTCCTTTAATTTCAACACAGAGTAAATTTGGTGTAGCATCTCCAAGGGTAATACAACCACTTCCAAAAGTCTCTGCTACTGCAACATTAAGAAAAAATAGAAGAGCAAAAGGTAAAGCAGCTTTATTGACATCAAGTCCATACAAAAGAGAGCTTGAGGAAAGTTTGATAAATCCACCAAAAACTAATAAATATAAAAGTAATAAAAAAACAAAACCGAAGCGAGAAAAGATATCTAAACCCGGAAGCGCAACCGATACAGACGACAACGACTGTCCTTGCCTATATCGTCACGGGCAATACAGCAATTCCAAAAAAAGGTTATGGCTGGATACAGTTCTGCACATCAAGAAATGGGCACATAAAAATTGCGCTGGTTGCGAGGAAGAAGACGAATTCTTTTTTTGCAGCAATGGCAAATTTTAAGTATATTTTCTTTTACTATATTGACTTTAAGAATGAACTATAAGATTTGTTTTTGTTATGTTTGTTTTTGAGTTAATTTCATGTTTTTCAACTTTTTTATGAATTCCAAGTATTCACTTTATTTAATTCCATAAATTAAAAATATCTGTAAAATACATGCGCTTTTAATTGTTAATAACTTTTTACTTTTATCTTAGAGTCCATTTACCCCTTGAAATATTCCTTTTTGCTCCACTAACGCGCATGCTTTAAAAGGTAATCACCAAAATTTCAGCCACTTTGGACGCGCAGTTGTTGTTTGATAATCATTTGAGTGAGTCGATGTGAGTGTTTTTGTGAAAATGAAAAAGTCGAGTATCGATCTGTCATAAAGTCTTAACAAATTAAGACGAATCAGTTTTATATTGATATATCCAAAGAGTCTGAAATTAAAACTATTAACTGTCTTAAGTATAAACCGGCAAGTAGTTATCAATTTACATAATTATATGGTTTTAAATTTAAACTAACAAGCAGTATTTTAGAGAAAATTTGTTTCCAATCAAAACTAAAGTTTTTTCAATTTTAGGCAGTGAAGTTTAAATTTTGGAGAAAATTCGTTTTAATTGTTTTCATTATGGTTTTCATTATGGACTTTTATTCGTTATTGAAATTTGTTCGGACAAGTGTATTTTCGTTTTTACTCGGTATTATTAAAATAATTTGAGAAGTACAAATATGCAAAAAAACACGTGCCCTTATAAATTGTTTGTCAACTTAAATTGCTGATGCGTTTGGTCCAATTTCCAATATAACTGGCAGGCGTTAATCTAGATATAATGTAATCTTTAAAGTTATTTACAACAATGAAGTTTTAATATTCTTTAAATTACATACATTTCCAAATTTAATTAATTTGAGCTTTTGAGAAACTGATTTTCGAGATTTACATTTACTTCCCGTAGAAGCTGGAGGTAAAAATTTCATAGAATTATTTCATTCTAAAACATTGAAAAGAGATAGATTTATAAGCAATTAAATAATTTATTACACAATTTTCATTAAACCTCAGCAATCGTTCAATATTTTTGAATTCAAAATTTTTAAAAAACGGTTTCATATCTTCCCCATTTTAAAATAAATTTGTCACTGTTATCTGGTTCCATTAGCTCAAAATCAAATAATTGATAGAAAGTAAGATAAGTATGAACAGCTTTCTTTATTATTTTTTATGATACTAAATATTAATTCACAATAGTTTGACTTAAAGTTTAACAGGTACTTACCACTTGCGGATCATAATAGTAAAATGGAAAATTTAAAATCTCTTCTGAATGTTTTTTCCTCAAGGTTTTACCATATTTGACAGTTTTTCTAAAATTTTCTTTGATTTCAATACTTTGTGCAAAAACTGCTGTATTTTGTAGGAAGTGCGTTTCATGTTTTTCATTTCTTCATTACTACTTTCTGATAATGATATTGTTGTCTTCGTTAGGGTGCTAGAAATAAACATATATAACAAAAATACTTTTTACTTACATGAAAAATGAAGAGCACCTGGAATCACTAAATAAAAAATTATCTTTACTCTACGAATGCGTACTTCTGAATAACTGACTCACTTACAAAAGTCGCACTAGTTCTGTAAATATTATAACCTGTTTCCGCGCAGCCGGATATGTTCTCGCAATTATAAAAATTCGTAAATAGGAGATCGGATTAATTAAAACACTAAAATTATTCAGAAGGTATAATCCTTATGGCACGCCGGTTAGAACAGTAGCAGGTAAATTACTCAGCCAATTCAGAAAATTGGTTAACTATTACTATGTTGTTACTAAATTGATTGGGCAAAGATCTGATGGAATGCAAGTTAGATAACAATTTACATGTGTGTATAATGAGAATTACTAGTATGAATCTAATTTAGGAAGTATGTTTGTAAATATTATTTATTTTGACTAGTTAATGTTGATTGTAGATTAATACTGCTTGCATGTATGTATAGCTTAGAATTGCATTCTAAGAAACCGTTTCGGTTTCAATATCTCAACAATCCCGTTAGTTTTTATTATTTAAGTTGAAAAAGGTATATCATTGGTTTTAATTCTTTCCTGTGAAAAATTTTTGACTCGTTCTAAAAATGTTGAGTTTTAAGGTGAAGAAATATTTGTTTGATATAACGTGACTGCTTGCAATTCGGACTAAAAGATACTTAAAAATAAACTCTTTCGGTATGAATTGAAAAGTAATTTTAAACTTTCAGGTTAACAGAGAAGTTAAAACATTTACAAAGTTTTAAATTAAAACGAAACTGATGTATAGAAATTTAAAACTTTTACGTTTTCTTATTTTTATTCAACGAATTAAATAAAGTAACTGAAATTTTTCTGCAGATTTTAAAAATGAACCCGAATTTTTAACCGTGCATAAGTGATCAAAATCTACTACCATTTAGGACCCGTCATTTTGATTTCTAAACTTCGACCACAAATTCGTAAATAGGGCTCTAAAATCCTATAAATATCGATAGTCAACTCCTATCATAAGTGATAAAGTTCGTCCACTATTTTCGAGCTGCCGTATTGATTTTATGTTATATAAAGCTGTAATAGTGTATTTGTGTCCAAGATGTGTAAGTGTGGCAAATTTTAGCTGAAAACAAGACAAGAATAGTGCGAAATTAGCGTTAAAAGTTGTGAACCATGTTACGTTTCAAAACACTTATAATGCAATAAATTTATAATTCTTATCATAATCAAGAAAACTTCGACGCTTCGGAAAATCGTTCATGCTACTCGACTTTGAAGCTTCGAATAATTCGAAATTACCAAGCATTGAACCGCCTGCTTCGAATTCTATCAACGACCCTAACCCAAACCACGAGGAGTTTTTAATTATACAAAACAAATTGAACAATATCTTAGAAAAAATAACAAACAAGTAATCATTAGTAAACTCTATAACGAATGAATCAATAATATTTCTAATAACAAGTAAAAAAGCTAGCATTGGTCTAAGACCAATTCTTATGATACCCTAGATAAATGCTCATTTGTAATTTTGTATGGTCACCCATCTGCGAAAGTTTGATTTTTGAAGGGGTTTTTCAACGGGTCGTCGAACAGCAAAAATGATTATAACCAATTTTATAGGATGTCATATTCTGAAGAGCTTTTCAGTACATTAAAACCGTATAGGACTGATCGTTTTCATAAGATACGTAAAAATCCAAAATTTTTATATGGAAACAACAACAAGGGGTTGCCCGATTTAGTCCAATTTTATTACCATTTATTATTTTTATGAAAACACTATGTACAAAATTTCAACGCTTTATGTTAAAGCGTTCTCAGGTAGTGTCCAAATATGTAGTGAAAAATGAAATTTTTGTATGGCTACCCTACGAAGGAGTTACCCGATTTGTCCCATTTTCGAACTTAATTTTACTTTTTTTTTAAAGCCCATATACAACATTTCAGCTCTCTAAGCACACAGCGTTCTCGATTTATTGTAAGGACCGACAAGCAGACGGACAGACGGATATGTAAAAATCAAAACGTTTAATTTTATGCATAGCTGTCCAATCCATTTTCCTCTATCATCATTTTTTCTGGGTGTTACAAATGGAATGACAAACTTAGTATACACTTCAGATTTATATAGAGTATAATAATGAAATGTTAAAACTAATTAAACTTAAAAGTGATTACAGGAGAACTATCGAACATTAGATATGGCATCAATTGGGATAACTCAGCAATAATTATTATTTCAATAACATTATCAAAAAGCGAAATCAAATTGCCGTAGCCATTTCGGGTGAAGACAATTTACCATATTCAGCATCAGAAGACTTTGGGTTTTCTATGAATTAGGTAGTTTTAGGCTAATTATTAATTTGGAACCAAAGAAAACTTATAGATATAAGTAAAACGAACTTTATTCCGCATCTACTTAAAATCTCAGCGTTCCCTGCTACAATATTAAAAATCATGGATGAAAATACCCAGCAATCTACAACGATAACAGAATCAGCAATTTTGAATCTACCGCAACAATAAACAGTTCAAACATCTTAATTTTCCGATCGCAAAAACTGCGAATTTAAAAAGGCTATATATAACTTCCATACTTTCAAAACAGGGTATCGGTATGCTATGTATATTGACGAGCTCCCCATGTGTTGGGGTCAGCGTTTCAAATGAGTGGGATACTGTGGATCATGTGACTTTTTTATGACACAATACCGGATTGCTTTGCTCGTTCTGCTCCAACTTCCAAGAAAAGAAACCTAAAATTTGATGGTTCTTGGTTAGAAAGTACTAAAGACTGGAATATTGTCTATCCTCACGGGACAAAATTAGTTGTAGTCTAGATAGAAGTACGAATATGCAAATGAATTACTTATGTGATTTTTTTTTCATTTGTCAAACAACGGTGGAGAATCTCGTCACTGAAGCTTAGTTCATTGCTACTAGTAACGTTCATGCCTGTAATATTAGTCTCAATTGTTTTCAGGTGATTGAAATTCACTGATTAAAATATTACAGTTTCGTGGATTAACGAAAAGTCGAAAAGATTTGATTGATTGATAGAGTTTTAATTAAAACTTACAATATCTCGGAAAATCTATGTATGTAAATAAACAGATATACACCATCCTACATTTTTGGTATTGCATTGTTTTAGTTTGAGAATTTAATTTGACTGTTTTTCTTAGTCTTTCCTTTTTGCCCTTTCAGCCATAATATAATCACCAAAGTCAACAATCGTTGCAAATATTATTAGAACACATTTAAACTTTTCTGTGGGTACCACCTTCGGACTGTGTTGGTGCTCCCGTCTCTTCTCATAAAATTCATTCCATTCCTACAATATCAGTGACGGAAAATAGAACTGAGTGTACTCTTTATAGGCATCAACTATCTAAGCTTCCGGAGCTGAAAAGGATTCCCAACAGGCAACATTGCTATTATACAATACAAGGGTGAGCACTCATGGACTGAGCTCCGCTGGAAGAAGGAATTACAGCCACAGCAGCATTACCAATAGGATAAAGGAGTGACTTAAGAAGACTTCTTACTTGAATCCTGGAAAGATGAAATCCACTCAAGGACTCGAATGGATGGGTTTATTAACGGGTGGCTAAGCACATCTTAAGATGGTTATAGCAAGCACATGGATGATGCAGCAGCAACAACAATACTTACTAATGCAAGGCTGTATTTGCCCACCCTATCATCGTTCAACTTGTCTATTTGTGTTTTGCAGGAAGCCACCATCATTTCGCTACGAATGATAGAGCTACCCTGCTCTGTAACTACTTGCAACGGATTACTTTGAAATTGTTAAGCACCCAAACTCACCGTTCTATGACTAGGACCTCCAAAGTATTTTGAACTTTATTTACTCGCCTGTTAATGCTACTTGCTGATCTAAGGATAAATTTCCTATGACAGCAAGACAGCCGTAACTAAGACATTTTAATGTTTTAAAGGGTTCCAACTGATTTTTTGTAGTAATTGGTAAAAACGTTGGGAGTGGAAGGGAAAATTGCAGTACATTATGCCTCAACTCAGAACAGACATTGAGAAATTGTTCCCTCGTTTGTGGGTGGCTACCGCGACTATTAGCATATGCAGCATGCGTTCATAATTCACCCTTGACACGTTGGTGATATTATTCATGGCAATCAGTACGGGGTGTCCAATACTGCGCCATATGTGTGCACATTTTCCTCCACAAGTTATGACATGAAAAGGTATTATAAAGAGGCCTGAAAAAGTGGACCAAGTACCATGAAATATGTTTCGGTCTACAGGTTCGGTGAAGAATTCAGACTAATGCAAGGGTTAGGACAGGACCACTCGCATACCGGCAGGGTTGCTCCAAAGGTAGCCGAGTGAATAATTGCACAAGAAATGAAATTTTAGAAAAATGAATGCCCCAAATGAGTTTGCAGTCGCTTCCACCCTGCACTCAAAACGGACACCAAAAGGATATTTTGTTGTTCAGAAATTGCGCCGCAGTGCATTCATATCGCAAGTGGTATGGTATGTAGGCGATAGTCAATTTTTTTCCTACGTTCGAATGTTTTCGCTCGAATCATCCATCACCAGAGGTGACACAATTTTCTCGCCGTCACTGAAACCAGGCTTCACAAATAAATGTGAATTTAAGCGAAAACAGTTTTGACATCGGTAAAAGGCTGTTAAGGGTAGCCGGGACAAAAGAGGTTGACAGATAGTGCCATTTGTAACTGGAGGAAAAAATATGGCAAAAATGCCCCAAGGGAAGCAGAGCACGATTTTTGCTTTTTATATGATCTTCTACAGAATGAAAAAATACTCATTTTTAACTTAATTGAGGCTTTTTATTTCTGATGTGCGATAGTCACCGTCGAGCCTAGGGATACATGCGGCACATGGGAGATAGCGAGAGTGGATGCGGCTGTGATTAATAGCTTTAATTACGTTCGAAATGTCAACTTGTGAGGTATGTACGTATTGTATTTAAGCAAAAAATTTAAGTTCCAGGTTCGTTTAATATGAGGAAATAACTTTACTGAAGGAAGAAATTAACTCAAAAGCTCAAGGTTGAAAAAGCAAACAAAATATGCAGCCTTCATGTTACAGCAACCAAACAGCAAACATTACAACTATTTCATTTATAACACACATATAAATCGAGTATTATTCGCTTTCACTAATTCGTAATATGATGAAGGGTCATATTGACCTTTATTTAGAAAATGTATACTAGCTTCATCTTACAATAATATGTCGTTGGACAATGGTTGTTCAAATGAAGATTATGCTTCACTTTTGTCATTTCGTTTTTTGAGATTCTGACGACTTAAATTAAGAAGAAAAAAATTACTGCTGCCGCCATTTGTAGTTTGTGTGTGGTCATGGAATGAAAGTCACATTACGGAAATTTTTGTTTCTCAACTAGAATTTGATATCACGTTATATAACCGACTAACTTTTAATTATTATTGATTATGATAAGCTATGTAATATTTTAAAAACTTGACTCTGTTTCTAAAATAGTTAAGAAATAAAAACACGTTCGCGTAAAGTTATGTCTTGAATGTGGCTTTAATTCTATTACCACACACAAGTTACAAATTCAAGTGATTAAACGAATCAAATGCTTCTATCTGTTTTCATCTTATTGACGTAAAGCCATAAATTTCCTCTTTCTTGCGGAAAAGATCGATCAAACCCAAATACCTGCAATAGATTCAACATAAAAGGTAAATTTGCTTGACCAAGCCAGATAATAAAATTACATACTACTTATCACTGAGAGGTTTGTATGAACCAGATCCGGATCGTCTAATTTGAACCCGATTTCGTGGACCTGTTCAATCGTTCCTTTCGTAATACAATACAAAGAAAGATGCTGTGAGCTCAGTTGATTTTGTATTATTGAATTAGAACTAACAACATATCTTCCAACTAAAAATACAAGCATTATAAGATTGTTTAAATTAAATCATAAATTCAAGAAGAATAAAAACCGCCTTGTCCGTGGTTTCAAACCGGGACCTTCCACTTGCCAGACGACTGCTCTTACCACTGAGCTAACGAGATAGATGATTTTCGCTCTTACATTTATCAATTTGTAATTACCATATTCAGCCACGTTGTTGCTTTCAGCTGGCCTTAACCAGTAACGATGAAAGCGCACAAATAAATTTTGTAAATTCAATTTTTATTTTATCAGTAAGTATTCGGATAAGCTTTGGACAAAGCCCTTGACGTAGGACTGAAGTATCTGGTATACAAAGCATTTTTACCAATTATAACAGAAATTAACCGTAAAAAAAAACGCGCCTCAGTTTCACCATAAAAAAAAAGGTCAGTCGGCGGAATTTTCCGATTTGGTTTTGCGCAATTAATAAAGGGGATGATGATAGATCCGATTCGCAATTTTACGTTCCAATATGCACATAACCAAAATTAAGTAAGACTGAACTAATATTTGTGTTGGGTTTAAATTTGCTAGTGTAAAAGGCCATTGAGCCTGCAGGTATAAGCAGAATTCATGAAGAAGCAGTCGACTTATTTTAGGAGTGGAGATCTATCGACATTTCTGCACGTAGCCATTCATTCATTCATAATTTCAGTTTCCACTTTTTATTTTATTTTTTGCATTCATCTAATTATTCTCTGCAATTTGTGCCTTACCTTTTGAGTCAAGGGTGGTAATTCTGGAATCACTCATATACCTCCACAAATTTTATATGCTAGCCGGATTTATATGATTGTGATATGTTCTGAGTAGTGTACGAGTACAATTAAACAAATTTCTTCAAAATATTAAAATATCCAATCATAAAGGGCTAAGTGAAATGTGCTCAGACATGTAAGTTTTTTTTGCATAAATTGGCTTAAACGTACCAACGAGTGAATGACATCTCCACTAATTATGGACCCGTTCCGTTCATCCCCTGAATAGACCCGTTTCTAATGGATCTATTCAAACAACATTTTTAAAAAAGGATAGGTTTTAAGCTTAAGAAACCAAACCTATATAGTACCTAAAATAGTTTTTATGAAAACAGATAACAAAACAATTAAAAAATCTAAAATTGGTCTAAGACCAATTCTTATGATACCCTACATGTAACCCTGCTCAAACTTAATTTGAGCCCGTTAACCGTAGAGGCGAGAAAGAAAAAAAACTGAATTTGACTGACTCTTTATTCCCATAGACTTCTTTAAATATAAAATTTAAATGCTTACATAAAGAAAAATAATAATTTGTTGTCCACAATGAACGTGTTAAGGGGGGGGGGGCAGATGATAATACTCGGTCAAAATGATGCTGGATGGAAGCCTGCGGAGATACTTCTCGTTCTGGGCTGGATGTAGAATGCTCGGTATGGAATCTTAGATGGCAGGTTTGGAACATCGTCTTTAGGCTGCTCTAGTATTTCCAAATTAGTAGTGCCAGGAGGAAGATGAGTACTGTTGTTCTTGCCGTGATTGAATGCACAACCAGAGTCTTCTGAAGGATGGTTGTAGGTTCTTCTGGTTCCTTGGTGTAGTCTAAGATTCCTTCATTTGGTTGCAATAAGAGGCCTGGTTGCAATACTGAGGGTGGTTTTGTTGAAGTTGACAGTGATTGCTTCTGGAACAAGCTCTTTAATGTGGCTGGTAAGAACTTCTACAGTCTGATCTAAAGAAGATTTTAAGATAATCTCTCTTGTCTTTGTATAACAATTTTCATGCAGCTGATTAATGCCAGTATTGTTTAAAACCGACACTTCTCTTAATCCATTACATATCACTGCGACAGCCTTGGGTTTAGATTAAGATTCCTTCATTTGGTTGCAATAAGAGGCCTGGTTGCAATACTGAGGGTGGTTTTGTTGAAGTTGACAGTGATTGCTTCTGGAACAAGCTCTTTAATGTGGCTGGTACGAACTTCTACAGTCTGATCTAAAGAAGATTTTAAGATAATCTCTCTTGTCTTTGTATAACAATTTTCATGCAGCTGATTAATGCCAGTATTGTTTAAAACCGACACTTCTCTTAATCCATTACATATCACTGCGACAGCCTTGGGTTTACTGGTCATATATAGCCAAGTGTTTTTCCTCATTAAGGCCTTCCAGATAGTCCCATTCAACATTAGTTGATGCATTTCACACGTCGTCTTCGGATGACGATCGTAAATCTCGTCAATCACACAGGATGGGCTGTTTTCAATGCTGTGTACTATTCTCGCACTGCAGAGATAAAGATGATTTCCTATGATTGGAGCGTCCTTTAGCTCTCGTTCCTCAAGATCAAAGTAGGTTTGGTCATTGAAGTTAATTGCTATGGTGAAGTACCTTACATCGGCAATTTCAAATTTGTTAAATTGGATCAAATTGGGAGTAGGCGTTATATGCATCACCTCATACGTGCTTCTTTCCACAATGTTAAGATATCCGTACAGCTTGATAGTCTTGTTCCCCTTTTTTAAGTCCAATGAATTCTGTGGGATATAGGTCTTGAATTCAATCATGCTTCTATTTGGTACAATACTGTACTGAACTCCTCATATGTGAGTAAAGTTTCTTCTAAGACACGCTTAAGGTTTCCCTTAACGGATTTAACGCCAGCTTCCTATAAACCACCAAAATGGGGACTGGCTATGGGAATGAATTTCCACTCTGTACCATCATTGATAATTGTTACTGTTTTTTGGCACGGGTAATTTCTACCTGCAAATCTTTATCCCTTTTGTTTCGAGCCCCAACAAAGATGGTTCCGTTATCGCTGAATATTAGCTTGCAATTTTCTCGGCGAGCCACGAACGTTATGTAGGCTGCTAGAAAGGCATCTGTGCTGAGATCGCTGACTAATTCCAGATGAATAGCTATCGTTACCATACAAACAAATAGACAGATGTAACCCTTAGTGGTTTTGGTAACTCTTCCCTTTGATACCTTCGTGAGGAATGCTTCAGCGTAATCGACTCCGCAGTGTGAGAAAGGAGGTGAGGGAGTTATCCGGACTGCTGGAAGATTACCCATTAAAGGTTGCGTAGTTTTTTGTCCGTGTCTGACGCATCTTATACACTTGCGGATCCTTCCTTGGACTGCCCGTTTGCCATCAATTATCCAGAATCTAGTCCTTATATAATTTAATATTAAATGCGTATCGCCATGCAAGGTTGCTGGTGTGCATGGTCAATAACGAGATTTGTAACGTGGTGGTCTTGAGGGAGTAGAATTTGATGTGTGGCATCCATTGATAGCCCTGAGTTTTTTAATCTTCCTCCAACGCGCATAATTCAATCTGCGTCTATGAAGGGATGAAGTGAAAGTAGTTTGCTTGTTTTCTTCAGGGGCTTGTTATGCGCCATAGTGTAAATTTCGTCTGAAAATACTTCCAGCTGCACAATTTTGATTATTCAATTTCTTGAGCATTGTAGTTCGTCAAATGAAATATAGTTAAATTTCCTCTGAGATCTTGGTAGTCTAAAATTTTTTATGAAGCGCACGACATATGCTATTACTCTCAATTGCTTTGCGTATGACGAGCAACGGCGTGATGTGATGATGGTTGTATTGTGAACTGCCACCACATTTTTTGCTTCTTGATCCGTTTTGATATTGAGCTTGTTTGAAGCCCAAGAGTCGCAGGGTTGTGCAAACCAGAATGGACCTCTCTACCAGATATTGAAGGTGAAGAGCTTGGTCGGACTGATTCCTCTTGTTGCAGTATCCGCAGGATTCTCTGGGGAAGATACATGCCTCTATATTCCTTTGTCAAACAGTGTCTGTATATCCCCTACCCTGTTTGCAACGAAGGTTTGCCAATTATTTGGATTTTTGGCTATCCATGCTAGAGCTATTTCGGAATCACCCCAAGCGAATATTTTTGGTGATGTTATTTCTAAGGCGTTGATTGCAGATTTAAGCAGCTGCGCCAAGAGTAGAGCTCCACAAAGTTCTAAGCGTGGTAGTGAAACTTTTAGCTTTAATGGGGCTACTTTTATTTTGGCTGTAAGGAGTGTTACGTGAATCTTCCCAAAGGAGTCTACTGTGCGTGCGTAGATAGCGGCAGCATAATCCTTTTCAGTGGCATCACAGATCCGTGAAGTTGTGTCTCCTGGCTTGTTCGATGTTTGAACCAAGGAAGAATTTTTATAGATTCAATGTGGTGCAGTTCCTCTTCTATTTTTTCCCAGGCATTTGCAATTTCGCTGGGTGGATTCTGATCCCAATCCGTGACTGCTTTCCAAAGAGACTGCATCAATAGCTTGGCCGTTATGATTATTGGAGCTAGCCACCCTAAAGGATCGAATATTGTGGCAATCCTTGAAAGTAGGGCTGGTTTTGTCAATGCCAGCTCACGGCCTTTTGTATTTCCACTTGAAGTGGAATTCGTCTTTTTTTGGATTCCAGTGTATTCCCAAAGTCTTTATGGCATCCCACTCTTTGATTTCTATTATTCCTGTTTCTCGTATGTCTTCTGGAATATTTTTTAAAAGCTCTTCGTCATTGGCTGTCCATTTCCGTAGGTTAAATCCTCCTTTATTCAATAGTACGATTATTTGCCTTTGTAACTGTTGTGCTTCTGCTTTCGTATCTGCTCCTGCTAGCATGTCACCGACATAAAAGTCTCTTATCCGTGTTTTTTGGGCAACAGGAAGTAAACTACCTTCATATTCAGCTAGCTGCTGTAACGTCCTAACAGCAAGGTATGTAGCTGGAGTTGTTCCATATGTTACCGTATTTAACATGTACTCCTGAATGAGTTTCGTAGGTTCTTTTCGCCAAATGATTCGCTGATAATTTCTGTCCTCTCCTTCGACTATTATTTGTCTGAACATCTTCTCAATATCGGCAGTGTATACATAGCGATGTTTTCGCCACCTTAAAGGTATTTGCGTAAGGCCTTGCTGAATTTTTGGCCCGTTATATATTAGGTCATTGAGACTTGTTCCAGATGCTGTTTTGGAAGACGCATCGAAAACTACTCTGAGCTTGGTAGTTGTGCTCTCTTCTTTTATGACAGCATGGTGTGGTAAATAGTATGTTTGTGATTCAGCCCTATGATGAGGCTGCACTAGGCTCATATGTCCCATTGTTAGATATTCACCTAGAAATCTGTTATATTCCATTTTGAGATTTGGATCTTTAATGAACTTTTTTCCATTTGTAATAGGCGGGCCACAGCTTTATTTATTGATTCTCCTAGCTCTGATCTATCTTCTTTGAAAGGTAGACGAACAATATATCTGCGCTTTCGCCCCTTTTATACGTTTCTCTGAAATGTTCTTCACATTTTTCGCTTGTTTGGTTCGACTTCGGGTTATCTTCAATTTCCCAGAACTTTTCAAGCTTTTGATCTATCTCAGAGAGAGAGAGAGAAAACTTGACAATGTGGTTAATTCCTGCAAGGTGTTAGGGATACTACCGAACAGAATCTAGCCCAATTTAGTGTTCTGCGCAGCTGGTTTCCCACTATGTAAACCTTCTGTTATGATATCAGCATAGACATCGGCTCCTAATAATAAATCAATGGGGCCGGGTTTATCGAAGTTTGGATCTGCCAATATTAAATTTTCTAGATCTTTTATCTGGACGCCTGTTACTAGTGTCTCAGGAAGGAGAGAACTTAGTTTGGGAAGTACAAGCGCTTCGACGATTAGATAAGAATTTTTTTTTATATCGTAGCTGAATGCTGATTTTTACCTTGCCGTGTGTTCTAGCGGATTCTGTTTCTCCTACTCCTAATATAGTTGCTGTAACGCGTTGCTTCTGTAGCTTTAAATTTTGAACTGCCTCTTCTGTGATGAGAGATATTTGTGAGCCCGGATCTATCAGTTCTCTAAGCATATCTGTTTGTCCAAAATTGTTTTTTACTCTAATCATTGCCGTAGGTAAAAGTATTTGGCAAGCTTTGGTTTTGTTGATATGCAGGCTTGTGACTTCCTTTTCTATAATTGGAGTTTCAGTGTTGGCTTGGATGACTAAATGTGGAACCATGTTGTTGGTGTCCGAATTTTTGTTCATAACATTACTGGCGCCATAATGCAGCAAGCTGTGCTGCTTTTTTCTGCAGTGAATGCATGTGTATTTCGATTTACATTTTTCTGTATTATAATGTGCAAGGCAGTTAGGGTAAATCCTTTTCTGAGAAATGCATGCATTGCGGTCGGGGGTAGAAAGCTTCTTAAAATCCCCGCATTGGTAAATGTATTCGTCTTTGTTACACATTGCACAGGATCGTTTTATTGTAGTGTGAAAAGATCAGTTCTTATTGACAAACGGCTCATACTTTGTTTTCAGATTTGAATTTTTAATGCAGTCTAAGACCTGATGGCGTTTTTCCAGAAATTCGAGGAGTTCTTGGACGGATGGCATTTCCTTTGGTTTGGACAGTCTTTCTTGTGTTAATATACGTTAATATTATTTTAGTGATGTCTCGTAATTTCTCCCGCTTAACTGAAGGTGACTAATGACTCTCCTGGCATCTCCTTCCAGATGGTAAAACAAATATTGCATTTTCTCGATATCACTTAAGAAAGGATTGTAATGAATAACATGTCTGAAGATGTCGATGAATGTTTTCCACTCTCTATAGTTGCAATCGAAACTAGGAATTTTCATGGGTGGCAATTTGGGAAAGTTGTTGGTTCTGTTTACTTCTTGGAACATAAAGGGAATGGATGTATCTCCGATATTTGGCGGAGGATACCGGTTTGTTTGCATTGCTTCTTCTTTCTTTGTTGATGTCAAATAATCTTGTTTATGGGCTCTCTGAACAGAAATGCTTCCAGCTTGCTCTTGAAGGGATGAAACTAATTCTCTGGCTGTATTATAAATTTCTTTGGTTTTCCCATACAAGTCTTTAGAGAAGTATGGATGCGCTCCTGGAATAATTTCCTTGAGCTCCTGGTGCAGATTGCTGCATTTTTTCCAAAGCTCGTCAAGATTTTCCAGATGTGCCAGAAGATATTCTGGATTTATTCGGGAAGGCCCATCTTTTTTGAAGTTTATGAGGAGGCTTTCAATTTCTTTGGCTACTTCTTTTTGCTCTTCTATGAGTTTATCAGCTGCCATTTTATTTCTTTATACCATACAGCAAGAACAGAGTTGTACCTTTTGATTTAAAACTACTGTTCAGGGAGAAGCAATAGAGGGTGTAATTGTTAAGTGTAACCACTTCAGGTTTTTGGTTCGTCTTTCTGCTGTAGTTCGTTGCTAGGCTCTGCTGCTATGCGATGGTGATAAGTAGTTCTGTAGTAAATACTTTGCTGGTAAACTCGAAGTATGTAGTTTAGAAGAAAGAATTCAAACTTAATTTGAATCTGTCTTTTGCAATTATCGATGTTAACGCAGTGCTAGAATTATCACTGCTGAAATAATCCAAGATTTCTTGAATTATTGCTGGTACTTTGTTTTTATCTCGAAGGACCATGTAACGCTGCTCAAACTTAATTTGAGCCCGTTAACCGTAGAGGCGAGAAAGAAAAAAAACTGAACAATTAATACACGTCGTAATTTGATTCCCGACTGACCCTTTATTCCCATAGACTTCTTTAAAAATAAAATTTAAATGCTTACATAAAGAAAAATAATAACTTGTTGTCCACAATGCATTGACCCGTGTTAAGCAACATTTTATTTTTCGCTAGCTGCATTGAGCTAGTGAGTGCAATGTGTGCGGAATTTGCTCACAAAGCATAAAAATATTATTGAATATTATTGTGACATGGGTTAATGAATTGAGACAAATTTACAAAGGTATGTAGTTGACTATTTATTGCAAAATTGCAAATTGTTTGTTCAGGCATGAACACTAGATCAATGGCCGTACACAATTTCGTATGGTCACCTCCTCTTTGTAAGTTTGATTTTTGAAATGGTTTTTCGAATATATTTGTATAACGGTTCGTCGGATAGTATAAATGATTATAACCAATTTCAAAGGATTTTATATTCTAAAGAACTTTTCAATAATATCAAAACGTCTAGGACTGACCGTTTTCACAGTATACGTAAAAAATCTAAATTGTTATAATTTAATTTACTATTGCTATGAATAGATCACGTACCAAATTTCAACTCTCTAAATCGACGCGTTCTCAGGTAGTGCCCAAATATTAGTAAAAAACGCAATTTTTATATGGCAACCGCAGAAGTAGTTGACCGATTGGTCGCATTTTCCAAGTCTACGTCTAGGTCTACTTAAAAAAAAAAACTCGTGTGCAAATGCTCAGCACTCTAACTGAACGCGTTCTCGAGCTATCGTGACAGACGGACAAATCAAAATAATTTCTAGTATTAAACGTGGGTGTTCAATCCATTTTGCTCTAGCAGCATTATTTCTATGCATACAAACGGAAAGACAAACTTAGTATACCATATGATTTCATCTGGGGACACTCATTTCCTATATGGTACTTATTACCTATTTGGTAGGCAATTTACATTTCAAACTATAATTTGATTTTCTCCTATAATATACCTATAAATACAGTGAGCAAAATAAAGTGGAAATTCCGTTTATTTGCAATTTGGCACCGATAACCTAGACGACTCATTTAAAAGATAGCTTAACTTTTTTCGAAAATTAGTTATTGGTTTTAATTCGAAATTGTTATTTTTATTTCATAAAAGTGGATGCATCACCTAAGATAAGTAAACAAAATGTAACAAAAAAAATGTATTTTAAGAAGATAAATCATTTATGTACATTATTTTCCCAAAATATGAAGATGATCTTTTGCGTGTAATTCTAGCCAACGGCATTCACTCAATTCCCAAGTTATGGAAGTCAGTCAGTCTATCTAGTGATTCCGAAAATACTTCCTTGCTATAATATCAGATGGTTCCACTTGTATAATTTCGAACAGTTTTGCTTACCCTCAGTCCCTAAAAGGTGTACAACTGAAGTATAGATAAGGGGTTCAATGGATAAGCCGTAAGAGCATAGGTACACTAATAACCTACAATGGCTGGGAAGTAGAACAACCAGTAACGCCTCGCTAGATTATAAAATTGACGATGCCTCTACATGAAAATATGGAATCTGGAAATAATTTGAGTCTGCCACCAAAGGGAATAAAAATTCTACCGAAACATTTTCTGTAAATTTCTAAGAAGAAATTAATGCTTATTGCTCACGAACGCGCTCACGCTCATAAAAATATTGTTAATAGTCCAAGCACCAGTTGTCGCCCTCCAATAATGCATACAAATTTTAAGAAAAAATTACCAGTAAATTTCATCGAGAAAATTTAAGCCTTCCCTACATCAGGTTGAGGCATCGTTGATTTTATGTTGGAGCCATTGCTGGCTTACCCTTTGGCATCATCTCTAAGTATGAGAGCAGTGTGCTCGATACAAATTTTAGTTTAGATTTCATAGTTCCTTATTTCCTTTCACTTCGTACGAAATACACAGTCCGCACATACATACATGCTTTAAACATGATTCAGATTGCTCGACAGCAACAGTGGCAGCGGCAGTACCGGAAAAAAATTTGGCTGTCGGGTGTATCAGATTGCACTACAGCAGCACAAGGCAGCGAGCAGAAGATTATGAGATTCCTGAAAAGGTCAATTTCAGTATTTGGACTTCCAAAATATCTGGTTATGAAGTGAAAAGTGAAAAATTGTAATTAATTAATAAATTAATAATTGATATGAATACCTATTTAGTTTATTGCAAGCATATGTAAGACTTTGGCTAGTGGAACCACAGAGTTACCGCAAAGCAGATTTCTCACTCGATTCAATGCCACCCGAACGGCGTTTGAGCAGAGAGATCTTTTAATAGATTGCGTAAACCAAAATTAAGACAAGAGAAATAGGTACGATCAAAATACTTTATTTATATGAAAGTTTTAAAATATAAAATAAATAGCAAACAAAACACCACGAACTGTCTATTCCAACGGTGGGCAAATTGGATGCGGTTCCTCATTGAGCTAACTGCGGCTTCCATCGGAAATTCGAATCCGTTTTTTTCTTATTATTTCAAAACGTTTTCACTGAATATTTTTAAATGAACTATGTATATATTTTACTATACGAATTTGATGTTGTGTTTATTTTAGTTTTTATGCCTAGATATTTCGCAATTTTTTCCAATAGTTATTTGAATGAGCAATGCTATTATTTAAGTTTTTCTTTTCATGCTGTATATTTATAAGAGTGGTAAATAGCAAAAAAAAAAACTGAACATGCGTATTAAACCATTCAAGCATACCCAGGCATATGCTAATAAGTCACAGCCGCAAAGAAATGAAATTTTCAATTAAGTTGAGAATGGACCAATGAGTAACTTCGAGTGCGTACATGAATTTGCATTTCTTTTATCTTGTTTTAAAATTATTTTGTCCTGACCGCGTCGTTTTTTTTTACAACCTTATGGGTGGCAGTATATTTCAGTGATGTTTTCCTACCAGCTAAAATGTTCTATTTTATGTTTTCTTTTTAAATGAGGTAGGCTTCCTTATCAAGCTTGTTTATGACGTGTAATTTTTCCGCGGCATAAATTTATTGATTTTTTTGTTTCAATTCCAGACTTCGTAAATAAAATTACTAAATTTTTTTATTAATGTAACATCAGAAAACTCTGAATCTGTCAAAAAACACAAAAAATTAGTATAAAAATCACATTTTATTACCATAATGGCAAATCGTGTTTTTGATTGTACAGTTAAGTTACAATGCGCACTATATGACATTACGAAGTAAGTCAGCTACAATTTAAACTTAATATCAACTGAATTAAAAAATGCGAACAGAGAAACTTACGTGCTCGCAACCTGGGCTCTTGCCATCTCTTAGACTTGAAGATGATAGCTCGGCAAATTGCTTGTTTCAGACGTCCATATGGGGAAGGAGAATTTATTATAAGAAACTTGGAAGAATTGGTTAAAGTTTTGGATCTCGACAATACTAAACTGAATAAATCGCTCTGGTTACTATGTCACGCCGTACAACTGAGTGTTATATTTTTAAAACTAGTAAAAAAGGACCCACATTTTATCGTTTTTGCCCGCTATGCATCTGCAGACGTAATATAATGAAAGATGTAATAGACTGACATTGTAGCTCTTATTGATACATGCCTCGTGACAAATTCGTGCATTTCAAATTTGCATTTTAAATTTTGTGGAACTCCACAATCCTATTATAACATTTACAAAAGAGAAAGGAAAAAATACGCAGAATTAGGAAATGGAACTTGACTTCATGTTCCTCACAGAAATTTCAATGAAAAAAATTTTTACTTTTGACGCTGAACTATATGCAATTGTGACGAGTTGTGTATGAACTTAAGTTCAAATTAATAGTTAATCTCTATCGACGACGAAAAGAAGACAAGTTAGACGAATATAAGGACAAAATTGGAGAAGTGCAAACTAAGGTTTGAAACACGTGAGTGCGAAATACCAATCACATTTGACCAATCAACATTTAACAGAATTGCTGCCTTCGTTATAATTTTTATCAATGAATTTTTGTTATATTTTCTTTTTATTATTATAATTTTGAAATATATATTTTGTATTTTTATTGTCTTATGTATGTATGTGGTACATACTTTACATACATGCACTTAACGCTTACGCAGAATGCACATGCTACTATATTAATAAAATAAAATAAAATTTAAATTTGTGTACTTAAATAATATGGTGTGGTTCTGCATAACATATTTAAAAGCGGCATGCGGCTCTCATTGACCTCATGTGTGCCCACTCCTGGTCTATTCATTTCTTAATCTATGTTAAAATGTGATATCTTGTGCTTAGCTGAAAAATTTACTGACAGCTGACGTCCTGAAAACAAGAATATCTGAAATACTTAATTTTCTGAACTTTGCCCAATTTCGTTGTTCCTCTTATAGAATCGAAATTGTATACGTTCATAAATTTGAGCTGACTTTCTAACGTTTACGCACTAGTGCAACTTCCTATAAGTTACTGCTAGTGTAAACGTCTCTTGCGAAGTATTAACTCAAACACACTGAATCTGCAGCGTGTGGACTATAACAACGAGATTTAAAATAATCCACCTAAAAACTGCCACGTCTGGGTGATGCGTGTGGTCTATAACAACGAGATTGAAATGATCCACCTAAAAACTGCCACGTCTGGGTGATGCGTGTGGTCTATAACAACGAAATTGAAATGATCCACCTAAAAACTGCCACGTCTGGGTGATGCGTGTGGTCTATAATAACGAGATTGAAATGATCCACCTAAAAACTGCCCCGTCTCTGCGATGCGTGTAGCTCCCAATAAGCTGTCACGATTCCAATGCCTACTGTCTAGTGTCAGTCAACGTAGAAACTTAAAATGTAAACGATGGCCGAGCACAATCACACTTAGATGGCGGTAGTGTAGCGATAAATGAAAGAATCATCCGGTATTCAATCATTTAGATTTATTTAGCAAAAAATTCTTTCTATTATTAAAATTAGACTAGTAAAAATAACTTCAAAAGAACAACCTAACCTAATTGTAATTCAATTTTACTATTATTTTTTTTTCTAATTCTGCTTTAACTAGACTTACATTAAACTATTTCAAATTCCTTTCTATGTTTTATAATCTATTTAATGCTGAAAATAAAAAATATTGTTAAATGTCAATCGTGAATCAATTCTTATGTGGTGTAAAGGTGACCCGTGTGGGCACAGTTTTATACCTTGATGAATTAATTAATTGACGAAAACTTATGAACAAACAACTGAAATCTGAGGAATATTATATTCAATATATTTTTAGTATTTGGTGATGTTATTTTGTGTAATATGTCCAATACACAATTGGCATGCAATCTTACACCTTAATACCCATCACCTAACCAAAGATTTATATAAAATAAATACCTTGAATCTATTGTAAAGTATCAAACCACGTCGAAATTTCAATAATTCCCGAATATGTTCAGAAAAGAAATAAGAAAATGAAAAATTTTAAATGATTTTTACTGTACCAAAAAAAAGCAAAATAAACTAAGATGACAGAACTCTAATAAATTATAAAAAGAAAGCCGAGAATTGAAACTAAGTATATAAAAATGAGAAACTAATGCAATAAAAAAAACTCTAGTCCAAAATGTCACTCATGAAATCCGAAATAAAATTCTAAGTCGAAATTGCAAATTGAGGATACTATGGCTTACGTAGCATATGTACTCTCTTTGACAATTTGTTGAAAATGGAAGGCAGAATGAACAAATGGCCTGCTTTTTATAGAAAAGTTCGTTCCATTTTCGCTATCTATAAAGTGAAATATTCGAAATTTTCACTGAAAATGACAAAAGAATGAGATTTTCTTATTGTCAATCGATAGCCAATTTAATGATGCACAATTTGATAATTTTCTTGTAGAAATTAATTGCAAATTCGATGATTCTATTCATTTCTTCCAATTTTTGGAACATTTGCTATAAAATCTCGATTCGCTATGTTTCATCTCGATGTAGTACATTTTCTTGTCAATATGTAATGATTTCTTGTCGCACTCATTGTGGGAAGTGAATAAATAAAAAATCGCGAATATCGCGTTTGCCGTGAAAAATATCGCGAAACGAACGCTACCTTCGAAATGACGGTTCGATTCTACGTGATTTCGATATGTCAAACGTCGCGAAATAATAAAGTTTGACGTGTTTTGACACTATCGCGCGCGAGGGTCAAGTATTATTTTAATGTCTTTTTTAGTGTGTAAGAAGTGTTTTAAGTGGTTTTTCGTCGCTCTGGATATACTTCTTTACATCAGGTAAGCATAATTATGCATTTATTTAATTACTTTAGTGATTAATTTGTTCGTTTTGCAAATTTGTGGCAAATGTCAGGTAAGTGCTTTCGAGGCATTTTTTACCATGTTTGTCCACAAAATATTTAGCATACGTGTAATAATTATACTTTTTAATATACAACTTAATGTTTTGTGTTGTATACCTTATAAGGAACATGAATTCATTCGTGTTTTCCATGTCTCCAATTTTCCATGGCATTGTTGTTGTACATACGTACACACAGCAATGCTCTTAGTTCATGTCAATGACATTATTATTATTATTATTATTATTATTAATCTGGAGAGAGCGGACGTGACATTTTGAAAGCTCAAAAAAATTATACGAAAAAGAGCAGAAAGAACAATAAAAAAGCTGCAAGATTGGATATAAGTGACATTAGTGTTGTTGTTGAAGTTTTTCTAATGTTCAGTGTTAATAATAATAAAAAAAAACTATTAAAAAGTTACATAATTAAATTCTGAAAAAGTGCAAAGTGATTGACAGTTCGGATATTTTAATTATTTTTGGCAGTTGCCATGGCAACATGGCAACCGTGTAAAATTTAAAGTATACCTTTCTACAATTATTCAGAAGGCCAAAATTTATTAAAGCTTAAAAAATAAAACTATTTAAAATTATAAAAATTAATAATTCAATAATAAAAAAAATAAATAAATAAATAAAGGCAAAGCCACTTCTGCCGTACTCAAAATGAGTACGTGCAGCAGCGATGCTGGGGGGCCTGAAGATCCCCCCAAATCAAGTGGAAGGCGGAAGAAGAATAGTAATGCTTCTTCTTCTTCTTCCTCTACCAACGAATACCCCAAAGGGCCCACTGAAAAGGCCAATAAGGGCCCAACAGAAGAGGCTAAACTGGCAAAATTGAAGCCGATGCCTCCGGAGAAGACTGTAGCAGACCTTGCTCGAGAAGTAGATGATGCACTAGCTCCTACAGCGAGCAATACAGCAGCAACTAATGCAGCTGCCGCAGTGTCAAACGTGCCTCGTCAAAAATTAATTGAAGTTGTCCAAAAGGCTTCAAGTTCAGCGCCAAAGCCCAATGCTGTTGTAATGAGGCCACCGCTGTCTTCAACGAAGAATGCTCCAAAGAAGCAGCAGCCAACAACGACAGGAGTAACAGCAGGATCCCTACGACCCAACCTGTAGCGTCAGGGATTTCGTATGCCCAGGTAAGTGGTGGTTCCAGGAACAATAACACAATAGAAATTTTGAGTAAAGGCATCACTCCTCGTCCACCCCCATTGGACGCGGGTAAGCCTCGGCCCAAGACCAGTGCGGGTCTCCAGGGCTTCTTCGACGGGAGGTGGCAGGACGAGAGCTACGGGATGCAGCTTGAGCACATCAGAGGATGTCCTCAGACTGCATACCTGAAGGCAATCTTCCGCGTCATCTCCTGTGAGCAGCTTTTCTCAATGGGAATTATAGCTGGAGGAATGGTCGAGGTGTATACCACAACCCTCGAAAGCGCCACTAAGCTTATGCTTGAGGGCATCGAGGTGGAGGGTAGACACCTCGTTCCATTCCCGCTAAAAGAGAAGCCCACGAAGGTCGTGTTTTCGCGGGTCCCTATGCGAGCCCAACATGAAGACCTCTCGAATTTCCTTGGGAGATTCGGGAAGGTTCATGGAAAGGTTCGCGCCATTCCCATTAAAATTGGGGACGAGGGTCTCGGGCGGGGTATCTTCGGTACTAGCCGGGAAGCGTCCATCACCTTGAATAAGGGGTGTACGCTTCCGTCAGGCTTTTACCTGGGCATATCCGGCTCGAGATACTGGATAGACGTTGGCACCGAAGCGAAATGCCATGCTTGCCATTTGGTAGGGCATTTTATTGCTGACTGCCCCAGGAGAACCGGGAAGAAGGCTGAACCGAGGGTTCCCTCGAAGGAAGCCACTACTATAGTAGTGGATCTGGAGAAGGAGCCTTCGGCCGGCACTCAACCTGCTATTTTGGAGCAGCCAGTGGTTAAGGTGCCTGAAGTTGTCCTAGAGGCAAAAATAGTTATGGCTGTAAACGGCGCCACGTCGGCACGTGAAAACACGGCTACTTCCGACGAGGAGTCGAATAGCCAAGTAGTAAAAAAAAAGAGGACGAGGAGGAAGAAAGTTGACCGGGTGATGCTGCCTCCTCCAGAGCCAGCAAAGCCAGTCGCATCCAAGCGGCCCCACTCGGAGGAGGACAATAGTGGAGCTCGCGGTTCGAAGGTTGTAGTAAGGGACGCGGTGGTGTCTCACGAGCAGCTTTCGGACTGCGACATGACCGGCTTGGATGACACTGGTCTTTCGAGCTTCGGTGGCTACGAGTCGTGTGATAGCATCATTTCGACTGGTAGCCAATTTGAAGTCTCGAAAGGGATGGAGACCCTTCCTAGGAAGAAGATCTCCGAAATTCTTACCCAGCTCCAGTACAAGAAGAATTCAGATAAAATCTGGAGTATTCTTGTAAGGGAGCTGGAGAGGCCAGAGTTGTTACTTCCTCAGCTTCAACTCCTACAACAGGAGTCCAGGAAGAGGAGGAAGTACAACGATGTTGCTCGGTTAGAACGACTTCATAGGAAGGTGGAGGAGTTGCTTCAGGAGCATCGCTTGGCCGATTCTCCTCGTCAATAGACGTCGCACATTCATTGTTTGAGCTTTTCATCTCTTTGAATGTGCAAGATAGCTTCGATCAACACCGGGGGTTTAAGTGCACATACAAGGTTACACAGCACTATCGAACATGTCAAAATGTTCGATATAGACATCGCGCTTCTACAGGAGACGAATTTTACACAAGACACATACACACAACTTGAGCGCTATGCTTATTTACACACTGGCTATGCAATGTTTGCCACACCTGCGCCTCGCCGAGGCTCAGGGGTGGCAATCATTGTATCCAACAAATTTACACTATCGTCTCCTGTCTATACAGATATCTTCCCAGGCTTCGCTTCTTCCTTGGACTTTGTCATTCAAGACAAAAATATCAAGGTAGTGAACGTGTACCTTCCTTATGACCAGGACATTACAAGACAAGTTCTTGATAGTGTTCAGTCGTGTCTGGTGAATTTTAGCGGTGAAACTGTCCTCGGAGGTGATTTCAACTGCACTCTGAATCCCTCAATGGATCGGCACTCTGGAGTTGAGTTCAACTCTGTCAATGCTACTCGATTGAGGAATTTTGTCGGTGTTTTCAGACTCGTGGATATCTATCGTTGGATGCATCCTACGACTAGATCATACACGAGGGTCTCGCGAAATATCCATGGAAGTCTCGCAGGCTCCAGAATTGATAGACTTTACGTCTCACCTGGAATACTAGAACATTTCGTTGGTGTCACTCATGAAGTGTGTTCCGTTAGTGATCATCTTCTTGTAGTGGCGACCAGCACTCTAGTTGAAAGACGAACTGCATACTGGATATTCAACAACTATTTGTTGAATTCCGAGCAGTTCATCAATGAGTTCACTGAATTCTGGCACGATTGGCAAGAGAGGAAAGTTAACTTTCCTTTTCTTAGTCAATGGTGGGATGTTGGAAAGCTCCAGATTCGGTCTTTTATCGAGACGAGTTTCAATCGAAGTGGCTATCAAGCTTCTAGCTTGTCGGCCGAGGTCTCTCGGGTGGCAGCTCTTCTCCCAACTCAGCCGGGGTTGATTCTTTATTTCAATGGAATAAAGGAACGCTTGGCGACACAGACTTACAAGCACAGCTTGGAGTTTGTGCTGCGCGGCCAATCGCGCTGGCTGAGAGAAGGCGATTCTCCAACTGAGTACTTCTTTCAGGCGACTAGACGTCGTACTGCTTCTTGTGAGGTCGAATCGATTATTGATGAATCTGGACAAGTCCTCAATGGACAACAGCTATCAGAATACATTCGAGACTACTACAGTAGTCTCTACTCTGAATCGACGTCGACAACATCCTTGACCACTCATGAATTCCTTGAGAATATTCCCACTTTCTCTGAAGACAGTAAGGAGCTCCTGGATACAGTAATCACATTGGAGGATATGATTGCTGCGACAAAGGATCTAAGGCGACACACTTCACCTGGTTATGACGGCTTGACTCCAGAATTCTTCATACGTTTCAGGGATCTATTAATGCCTGACCTTTTGGAAGTCTTCAATTCGGCGGTTGAGACACATTCAGACTTTCCTACTAGTTGGAGGAGATCTGTTATGCGCTTGATTCCAAAGAAGGGAGATTTGCAGAGGATGGGGAACTGGAGGCCAGTAACCCTATGCAATGTAGACTACAAAATCGTCTGCAAAGCATTAGGGGCGATACTCCGCTCAGTGATTTCTTCGGTAATACACCCGGAACAGTCCTATTGTGTACCTGGTCGTAGTATCTACGACAATATCGCGGTAGCCAAGCATTTGTTTGCCTACCATGAACAGACAGGTACACAAATGGCCATGATTTCACTTGACCAACAAAAGGCTTTTGATAGTGTCTCGCACGAGTATCTCTTGACTGCTCTCGAGGCATTTGGGTTTCCGCCCAGGTGGCTCGATATCGTCGGGAAACTGTATAGAGATTCAGCGATATTGATTAAGCATCAAGGACAAGTTCTGGCTCCTATCTCGTTTCATCGAGGTATCAGACAGGGCTGTCCATTGTCAGGTATGCTTTATGATCTTTCGTTGGAGCCGCTACTGGTGAATCTTCGTCGAATGCTCGGACGGTATGCGGTTCATCTGCCGTATACCAATGTGAGGCCTCTTATGTTGGCGTATGCGGATGATCTGTCTATTTTCGTGACAAGAGATGAAGCTTTTCCGGTCGCTCGTGCTGTTTTCGAACAGTTCGAACGTATAGCGGGCGCTAAAATCAACCTTAGTAAGAGTCAAGGCTTGTGGTGTGGAAGGTGGAGAGATCGTACAGATACTCCACTGAACATCCAATGGACTAATACTTGCCTGAAGTATTTAGGTGTGTATATCGGACGCGAGAGTAAATCAAATAATAGCCGCATCGCTCTTGAGAAACTCTCTAGAGCTGTAAACTCATGGCGTAGTCGACTGTTTCCACTATCCTTAATGGGTAGGTCAGTCGTGATAAACTATTTGATTACCTCGTCCATCGTTCATCTGCTAAAGTCTGAGACGTTTGATGAAGGCTTCGTAGGTCTTCTTCAAGCAAAAGCGATAGACGCCTTTTGGTGCGGAAGACGATGGGTTGCTGAAAGCACGCTCTGTCTGCCAGTCAAGATAGGTGTATTAGGTCTCACTAACTTGGTTGTGAAATCAAGGTGTCTCCAAGTGCGTGCATTCCAAAGAGTGTTTTGCCAGAGAGACAGCTTGATTTCTCAACTGTGGGTGAATGTACTGGGAGGGATCGGCATAGGGGAGTATTACTACCTACTCTCTGTTCGACCACCTTATCCTCGTGACTGGCCACAGGATCTAATCTCAACGATTCAGACCTGGGGCAGAATCAGGCCAGCATTTCACCTTCAGTGGAATGCTCTAAGGTACACGCAATTCGCGTCGATTCCAATCAGGTTCAATCCTGAATTAATAGATTCAGTGTTCAGTAATGCTCGGGGTTTTGAAGCTGACACGCATACACTGACAGTTCTCGGAGATATTATTGATATCTCTGGAAACTGCCGAATAAACACTAACACTGCACATCTACACGACCTGGCTGCTTCTGCGCGGGAGAGATTTCGCCAACTTGGGACCAGTGACCCTGGCACTAAGTTGGAAGATGCTTTCGTTCTGAACAGACCACCACACACACCTTTCAGCACACTTACAACACGTGTGCTCCGTGACGTGCTTATGTCAATAAGACCTCCGGAGTATACAGGATACAACAGATGGCGAACACACCTCGGGGTGAATATGGGCGTGATGGGAGGGATAACTTGCAGAGTAGTCTACAGTTATCCTTCTAGTTACAAAGATGCTGATGTAGCATTCAAATTGCTGCATCACAGTCTTATGCATCCTAATCAGTTGTCACATGTCGACCGCCGAGTTCAGAGGATTTGCACAGTTTGTGCTGGTGAGGGCACCCTGTTTCACAGGTTCTTCACTTGTCCGGCTTTGCAGGGTCTAATGGATCTCGTGCGCGGTATGTGTCAGTTGATCCACCCGAATTTCGGCATTACTAGGACATCGTTTCTATGGGGACCAACGGTATGTAGTCGAGTGAATTGTTTGATTAGCTTTGTGTTGACACTGGCCAAATCTACAATTCACCTGTACTACATGAGAGTCGAAGATGGGAATCAGAACACTGACCCACAACACCACGCACACGCACTTAAGCGCCACTTCGTTGACAGGTTGAAGAGACGTTTACGTCTCGAATATCTGGCAACGAACGCAGACACATTCAACTGCACATGGCAACCACTATCGTCGGTGCAGGATGGAGCTCTTGTCTTTTGCTGGTGAGAACAGGCCACAGCATTTGCAACACTAGTCCACGGGGCTCCTCCCCGCTTAGGAATCGTTGCACGTGCGGTGGGAAGGACAAGCACTCTGTTAGAGATGCTAAGCTGGAGGGATGATGAGGGCAGTTTGTAGAGGTCTACGATACTACAGGCCGCCCTCGCGGGACTCTATAACGGTATCGGCTAAATTTTTTCGTTCGTTCGGTCATTTATCTTTGATTCGGTTTTGGTCTCGGTGCTAAATTACAAAATTTTTTGTTGAAAATTCGTTCGTTTAGGTAAATATTTTTATTAGATTATTTTGGAAATTGAAGCTTCTTGGAACTGCCACTTACCCAATTGTCAAAATTGGGACTTTTAAATTTTTTGTCTATCTTTTAGATCCTTTTCAAAATTCTTGTAGCCGTTTTTTAGTCTCTTTTGAGAATTTTGTCTTGTTTGTTTTCCTTTTGTTTGTGTCTTTTTATCTTGTTCATTAGTTTTTCTAATTGTTTTAATTGTTTAATTGTCCCTATTGACCTTTTATAACTTTTAGATTAGCTAGCGACCTTTTGTTTACACTTTGTAGAGCCTTTTGCCAACTATTTTTAAGGAATTTTGAAAAGAGCCAAAGAGCCAAAAAATAAAGAGCTTATATACATAAAAAAAAAAATTATTATAAAATTCTTGTTTATTTTGTTTTTTCATCCATTTCTTTAATTAACTTCAGATCTTCGTTGGAGTTTTTTCACCTGTGCAGCCTCCAGGTGCAGGTAATTTTGTGAATAGATTTTATTGATTTTGTTCCCTTTTTTGTTTCAGGTTCGCTGAACATACTCCCCCTGTTGAACGGTCCTGTTCAACAACCTTTTCTAAATTTTTTGAATGCCACGTTTGCGGTAGTGGTGAAGCTTGAGTGACCCATCGGCAAGAACACGTAACACTACCTGATAACGATCTGGTAGGTTTAGTGTCCTCTCCTTATTTCGCCTCGTCTGGATATCTTTGAAGTCTATACGTTTGATGACCTCGCTTGGGAGAAAGAAGCTTATGCCTTCACGGGTGATGAACTTCTGGAATGAGTTCTCCAAAGTCATTTCAGCTTCTTTCATTGTGGTTGTGGGTAGAAGGTGTTCCAGATTATCCACTTGCCCACCATTGGCGATGATCCTCTCCTTCACTGTCGGATTTGTTTGCGGCGTATCCACTAAGAGCAAATCGTGGACGTTAGAGTTGATGCCTCAGCTTTAGATGCTGCTGATATTGATGCCTTTGATGTGGATGCTTCTGATGCAGATGCCTGCCCTGCATCTGGCTCCTTCGTCTGTTCTACTAACTTTGACCATAGCTCCTCGAATTAGCTGGCGTCAAATGGTGCATCGATAGGGTCATCAGGAAGCTGGAAACTCATATTTATGTCGTCATAGATATCCAGGATATCATCGTCTATGTTGTACTTTTTTGACATCTGCAAAATAAAATAATAAGTATTTTGTCTAATCAAACAGGACATTCGCAAGCAGATAACAAATGTAACGACACATATTCATTATTGTTATCTAATTGGTGTACGACACACTTTATTAATAGGTCTTGTGAAGATACTTCTTTGGGTTTTGATTTGCACCACTCGGACTAGACCATCGGATCCTGGGTAAATCTCATTGATGATCCCTAATGGCCAAAATGTTGGTGGTGTATTTTCACATCGCAGTAATACGATATCTCCTTGTTGCAGATTAGGTTGCTGCGTTAACCACTTAGGTCTATTCTGCAACTGGTTTAAACAATCCCTAGACCGATGGTTCCAGAATTGTTGCACCATCTGCTGGACGTGGTTCCATCTGGTTGCATACGAAGAGTTGTGGTTGGTATACTCGAGCTCTGGAATTGCGTTGAACGATTGTCCAATTAGGAAGTGTAGTTTTTGTAGTTTTGCATATCTATGATTTGCTGTCTTGATGGTTATTGGTCCAGCGTAGTCTATTTGTTATGCTGACTCTTGCTGCAGGTAAATTACCCATCAATTGCGTTGCTGTTGCTTGGCTTTGTGTAAAACATGTAACGCACTTATGTATCCTAGTTGAGATACAACGCCTTCCATCTAAGATCCAGTCTGAATTTCTACTTGTATTCAGAACTAAAGATGTGCCACCATGTAGTGTTTCTAAATGGACCTTGTCAATGAAGATTGACGTTACATGGTGATCACGAGGTAAGATTACTGGGTGTTTTCTATTATAAGATAGTAACGCGTTATCCAATCGTCCTCCTACTCATATCAATCCATTCTTATCAAGCATTGGATTGAACCGTAAAAGTTTGCTACCCTTATCTACAGTGCCTTTCTGTAGCAATGCCTGGTACTCGTCTGGGAATGTTGACAGCTGCACTAATTCGAATACAGTTTCTTGTGCATGTAGGCACTCCTCACTGGTTAATATTGTAATCCTTTTGCTACCAGGATTTTTACAATTGTGTACGAAGCGCTGCAGCCTTGCAATAACACGAACTAATGTCAGTTTCACAATTTATTAAAAAATTAGTGACAATTGGTGCTCTTTGCTCAAAGATAGTTGCTTCCTTGATTTCGTTCTTGATTGGCCAATTGTCTTGTGATTGTGTTAGCCATGAGGGCCCATGCCACCAGAAGTCATTATTCGGGAGCTGAGGGATTGCGATGCCACGCGACGCCAACTCAGCTGGATTCTGACTCGATGGAATATGCCGCCAAAGTTCGAATTTTAGATTATCATGAATTTCTACGATCCGATTGGCTACATAGATTTTCCACTTGGAAGGATGTTCCTTGATCCATTGTAGTGCTATTTTGGAATCTGTCCAAGCAACTACGGGAATACCTTCTAAGTGAATGCCTTGTACAATGGTCTTCAGTAATCTCACGAGCAGTAACGCACCGTTCAATTCAAGACGTGGTATTATCATTGGTTTAATCGGCGCTACCTTTGTCTTTGACGTTAGCAAATGTGCAACAACTGTACCATCATCTTGTTCTACTCTTAGCCTTCGAAATACAAGGTGAAAATAACCCCACAAGGAATTGCATTTATTTCATACATGCATCAAAGGCAATACGTTTGAATGATTTTTATTTTATTAAATGAATACTAAAGGAATAAGAAACACACTAAGGTATGTAAAAATATGTTTTTTTTATTAAATAAACTAAAAATCACATGAATTCTCATTCCAATTAACAAAAGCGAATATTTTCACTTATTTCTATAAAGTACACTAATAAGGCTTTACAGAAAAATCACAAATAACTTTCTTTTTACTTGTTTTAGTGAGATCATTCGTTATCTAACATGCAATTTTGGCAGATCAAATTTGCGTGTTCCCTACAGATTGCCACATCACATTTCACACAACCGTTTAGAGTCTTTCTGTCTTTGTTTCTTGGACAAAACGAGCATCTCTGAGATCTTCATGCTTGCTGTTGTGGTGGTCCTGGGATTTCTTCATGCAAAATTTCATGCATACGTTTTCTCATGTCTCGCCGAATTCGTGGAGTGTCTTTTCTTTTCCTGATATGGTCCTCTAGCAATGAAAGTCCCAATTTTTAGAGGAAATTCTTTCTGAGATTACTTTTATTTCTTTCGATGCCGTTATTCAACATAAGCACAACAAAAGCATTCACGCCAGCATGGTTCAGCATAGAAAAAAATACTGTAAGAGGCCAGCGTCTAGAGTTGCCGGAGACATCGTATGTTCTTGCAAGTTTGTCAACAAGATCAAATCCGCTTTTTGTCGCATTATAAAACGTTATAATTGAAGGTTTCCTTTGATCTCCGCTTCCTGGATCCACCTCATCATCGTGGTGTAACGTCGACATCAAGATCACACATTATCGTGGCTTGGGTATGTACGATGCTATCGTTATATCTCTTTGAAAGCCAAACATCTATGACTTCTCTTCACGTCTGGCCTTGAACTGTGGTGGAAGGCGTGCCTTGTTGGATCTTGGTGTGCCTACAGTACTCAATTTGTGATTTTTAAGCATATGATCTGCAGTCTCGTAGCTCATAAAAAAGTTATCCATAGTTATGTTTCTTCCAGATCCAGATACGCACCTCACCAGACGATCCACAACATCGAACGGCTTATTACTCTTTGTATAAGGACTGTATCAGGCTGCTTGCCACAATAAATTTCCAAGTTCATTGTGTAAAACGTTTTAGCGTCCGTTAGGGCGTAAATTTTCAACCCGTATTTGGCGGGCTTTGAAGGTATGTATTGGCGAAAGCCACATCTTCCTCTCAAGGCCACAAGTTCTTTGTCAATAGTCCAGTATTCAAATGGTGTATATGTATCATGACAATTTTTGACAAATATATCAAATATGTCCCTTATTGGTGCCAAGCGATCGACAGTTGCCCTTTCTGCAGGGATTGACGCATCATCAAATCTCAAGTTATTTACCAAAAACGTGAATCTTTGTCTTGTCATGGTGTTTCTAAATATTTCGATTCCTGTGCCATCATTACTCCATAAGTCGATAAGATTTTGTCTGCCAGATCTAAATAAACCTGCCAAGACCATCAATCCAAAAACAGGTTTCATTTCTGCTTTATTAGATTCAGCATATGATGGATCGGGCGTAGAGTTTTCCATTCTCAAAGAAATCTTCAGGTTTGTATATTTTAATACCAAATCCACAATTTCTTCAGTGAAAAAGGTTTCAAAGCATTCTAAATGGGTTTTTTATCCCGGCTTTAGCTCGTGTACTTAGGATTCGGCGTAGCGAAATGGACCTCTGGTTAGGCTCAAGAGCTGTAAATAAACGTTAATATTCACTCAAGCTTACCACTGCTGGGGGCTTAAGTGCTGGATACTAGTAAAGCAAAAGGCAGGCTTCATTAATTTGGAAGTTCTTTACTAAAACTTAAAAATTCTTACATTACTACTGCTTTTATAATGCTTAAAAATTACTAACTAAGCAACTTAGTGTAATGAACTTAAGGTGCTATGTAGTAAGCAATATTTGTCTTGAATTCAATAATTATTGGGGGCAATTGCTTACTTTGTGCAATTTGCCTAGTAAGCAAGAGTTCAATAATTATTGCTTATTTGTTTTTATGCTATGCGGTTTTTGACCTTTTGTATATCTACAGTCAGATTTATTGTGTTATACTATATATCTACAAAACTGAACAATTTTGCTATTATGTAGATTTACAGTTATTTATGTTTAAGTTTGAACATTCTGCCGGGGGGACGCGATTGGAGGAAGATTGAACTCTGACATACTCTCCACGTCCTCTATGGGTGTTGCCTCAGTACTTGATAACGTGAGTTTTCGCTTCCACTTGCATCTTATGACTGTGATAATCCCTGCTATGACGAGTATTGTGGTGGTTGAGATGCTTGCACCGGTGATGTGGTGATGAATGATCTCCCAGCTTCCCTCAACATGAAGATTGTCACCTTCAGCTTCCAATGCCTCGTAGATTTGGTCGGACGTCTTTATAACTGGTTCCATGTCTGTCGATATTGTTAAGCTGCTAATTGTTGGTAGGGAGACATTGATTGGCACAGGTTTTATAAAGGACGCGATGACTGGTGTTTTCAACGAGTATTCGGATTTGAGTGTATTTCGGTTCGTTTTTATTGTACATTCTTGCGAAATTCTGATGATTCCAGTGCCATTTAAAAGGACGTCCTCATGATTTCCATTACACTGTATTGCTGCTGTGGTGAGTTTGTTGGCAACAAATAACCAGGTGTTAATCATGTGAAGGTGCTTCCATAGAACGTTTGTTCATCTATGATGCAACTCGTATGATTCTCGATGCTTCGTATGACTGTTGGCGTGCATAGTAACATATGTTTTTTGTATTTACGCAGCTATCCAATTCCATCTCAGTTAAACTAAAGTTAGACTGTGTGTTGTAGTTTATGGCTAGAATAGGAGTCGCAAGATCTAGGACGACGTATTGATTGTCTGATTTTTTTTGAGGTATTGCTGTACATTTTATTAGATTGTACTGGGATAGTTCGGCTATGTTGAGGTATGCTAATACCTTTATCTCTTCTGCTGAGAATTCTAGCTCAATTTTGGCGTTGTGGAATGGCAGAATGTCTAAACTCGATGGCAGATTTCCTTTGGCTTTGGTTCGTATGTCTGATATTTGGGCAGGTTTCAGGAAATCTATTAGACTTCCATAATGGAAGTAAACCCTAGTGATCTTGTGATATTTTTCTAATAATTCCTCTAGGTAATTAGCTGCAGCATGGTATGCTGCGAGGAAGTGAATGTTTAATTTGTTTGTGTCGGGCCCTGCGAACCATTGTGCTTGCATCTTTTTAATTGCTGTCAATCCCTGGTTCAATCTATCGGTGAAAGTGTTTAGCTTTTTCACTGTTCTTGCTTCTGTCTCGTTGGCTGTTGCGATAGTTGTAAGCATGATATTGTTTGGTGGTTGATCGTTTGAAGTAGGAGCTTTTGGTTATGATCTAGTTCGTCAATATTTTTATACACCTCATCGTTGACTCCGAATACCGTCTCTAATAGCCTCCCCAGAATTCCTCTTTTTCCCCTTTTATTTGTTTCGAATAGCAACATTTCTATGTGGTTTTGGGTTTCCGTGTGGATTTCCTCGAGATGATGTATTAACCCTTGGCAATGTGTTTCGTCGGATATTTTGTATGTCTCGTCGCAGAGTGTTTTTATTTGATTCATTGTCTGTTTTAGCATGCTGCTATCATTACTTATTTCTGCTGAGGACAATCTCAATTCAATTCTGAAGGTGCCTCGCTGCACTTGGACATCGCCCATTTGCTCAACGTACAAGCCTGCTTTTGGTTGAGTTAGGTTGTAGGAACAGTGCCCTACTTTCACAAATAGGAGTAGCAGGAGGCAGAGTATGGTTGGGTGTATTGTTGTCCACCGTCCTCCATGATTAGTCGGCCTTCTATACTCTTCAGAATAGTATCTTTTCGCGAAGTTAGGTAACTGTGTTTTATAGCGCATTTCGTAAGCCTTGACTGCCTGTAATTGTTTTTCTATAGGAACTAAATTTGTGTACCAAGTTGTTACAGGGTAAATTCGAACACCACTACGCTTACGTTGCATATGATCGCGTCGAAATTTATGTACTTATGCCTTATAATTTGATGCCGTGTCTGTGCAGGTGTCTCTTTTTTCTTGCTTGTCTGCTGTTGAACGCCCTTTGGTTTCATTTCCATTTGCTGCTAGATCCCGATGTGAGGGTAATGCGGGCACATTTACGCATGCGTTGTTTACTGCGTAGAACTTTTGATTTGGTTTTGATGAAGCTATGTTTCCTAGTGTCTCGTTTTCACCGGCTGACTGGTCTGCGAAGGACATGCTCACTTTACTTACTTTCATTCTCTTAACTAACCTCTGCTCTGTATGCACGTCTTGAGCTGGCTGTCTCCTTCTTAGCGTGCTCATTGAATGAGCAGCTATTTTTCTCTTTACGCAACTCTGGGTTAGACTATTGTCGTCGTGTTCTTCCACAGGCAAGGGACACATTTTTGCTATTGGACGTTTTATGGTATGATCACCTTTGTATCTTAGTGTTACTACTCTCACTAAGTTGTCCGATCCTGGGTGTACTTCTGTTATTCTTGCAAGTGGCCAATTTGTGGGAGGTGTACCCTCGTCTTTTATAAGTACAACTTGTCCGATTTTAACATTGCTAGTCTTGCTTTTCCATTTTGACCGTTGCTGTAATTGCTTCGTCCATGCTTGCCAGAAATCTTTACTCATCTTTTGGATATGTTGCCATCGAGAGAGACTGCTTTCCTTCTCCCATCCCGTTGAATCTGGAGGCACAATTAGTGCTTCTCCCACAAGGAAATGTCCTGGAGTGAGTGTGTTTATGTCTGTTGGATCGTCCGTCATTGGGCACAGGGGTCTTGAATTGAGACAAGCCTCAATTTGACAGAGTAAAGTTGACATTTCTTCATATGCAAGTGTGGTTCCCCCTATAATTCTCTTCAGATGATACTTAACTGCTTTAAAACCGGCTTCCCAAATTCCTCCGTGTGAGGAGTTGCGGGGGGAATAAATTGCCATGTCGTTCCTTTATTTGCTAGATATGAAGCTGCGCTTTTCACGTTTTCTTTATTAAGTACTTTATTAGCACTAACGAAGGTTGTGGCATTATCACTATAGATGTCAGTGCACGTACCCCTTCTTGCAATGAATCGCTTTTAGGCTGCGAGAAAATCGTCTGTTGTCAAGCCGCTTACGATCTCTAAGTGTATGGCTTTAGTGTTCAGACATACAAACACTGCAATGTAACCTTTATAACTTGTGATTCCTCTGCCTTTAGATGCTCTGATTTTTATTGGCCCAGCGTAGTCTATTCCTGTGTGGCTGAATGGCTTTGATGGTGTGACCCTTGGTGTTGGTAGTGCGCCCATTTGCTGAGATGGGTTTTGCGGGCACAACGAATACATTTGTTCAATACGTTCTTGACAGTATTCTTGCCTCTGATAATCCAAAACTTTCTGCGAATGAATGCTAAGGTTGTCTGGTTTGATCCGTGGAGTGTCCGTTCGTGGGATTCTTGAATAATTAATTTGGTTATGTGATGACACGAGGGTAGGATTATTGGGTACTTTTCGCTGTAAGGTACGTTGGAATTACCGATGCGCCCTCCTAATCTGATGAGTCCCTCTGTGTCTAAAAACGGGTTGAGTGATAAGAGTGCACTTTTCCTTTCTAAATTTCGATTTTTGCGTAAGTTGTGGATGTCAGAGGTGAATTCATTTTGCTGAATGATACGGACTATGCTATTGAGAGCATTCAATATCTCTGGTGCTGTAATATGCATCTTGCTTATTGGTTTCCTTCTGCAAGCGTTGATAAATCTTTGACAATAAGCCCACACTCGTAAGAGTTTAGGTAACTTGCTGTATTTTAAGAAGATTTTTTCTTGGTACGCGTCCTTTTCTAATATGTTTCCGCATGTGATTTGGCGTTTCATTTCTTCCATTGTCGATAGTTCAGGTGATGCAAGGGATGGCCATTTGCTCTTTTGTTCCATCAGCCATGTAGGCCTATGCCACCATAAATTTAAGCCAAGAAGTCTTGATGGGATGATTCCTCTAGATGCCACATCTGCAGGGTTATGCTCTGACCGAACGTGATACCAGATGGTAGGTGTTGTTAACTCTACGATTTCAGCTACCTTATTTGCGACAAAGGTTTTCCATTTTTCTGGGCCTCGTTTGCTCCAAGCTAATGTGATTTTTGAGTCTGTCCAGGCGTATGTGATAACGTGTTGAAAATGCATGATGACTTTTACCTGGTGTAGCAATTTTGCCAAGAGTGCTGCACCGCATAATTCCAGCCTTGGAAGAGTTTTCTTAAGTTTTATGGGTGCTACTTTGGTTTTAGCCATTAGTAGTGTTGTTTGAATTGTTCCATCTTGCTTAATAGCTCTTTTGTAGACTGCCGCAGCATACGCTTTTTCGGATGCATCACAGAACCCGTGCAGTTCTATTTCTTGATTTGAAAGGGTATGCTGCATCCTTCTTGGAATGGAGATTGGCTCAATTTGTGGGAGCTCCTTCTTGAATTTTTCCCATTATTGAGATACATCTGTTTGTACTTTCTCATACCATGAGTTTCCTTCCATCCAGAGTTCCTGCATCATGATTTTAGCTGTTATCATTATCGGTGCAAGCCATCCAAGGGGATTGAGCAGTTTGGCGATATCTGACAGCATGGTTCGTTTCGATCACAAAGATTGACTTTAAAATGGAACGTGTCTGTTGCAGGCGTCCAATATACTCCCAAGGTTTTAATTGTTTCTCCGTTGCTGATCTCAATTGGGTCTTTCTCCCGTAATTCTTCTGGAATTGTTTTGAGGAGGTTAAAATCATTACTTGACCATTTTCTTAGGTTGAAACACCCTGCTTTTAGCAGCCCAATTAATTCGAGCATAGTGGTCATACTTTCTTGCATTGAATCTCCTCCAGACATTAAATCGTCAACGTAAAAGTCTTTTAGAGTGGCGTTTACAGCTTGAGGGAATCTGTTATGCTCATCGACTGCTAATTGTTGTAATCTCCTAACTGCCAGTACGGTGCTGAGGCTGTGCCATATGTAACCGTCGTTAGAGCATATTCCTTAATAGGTTCGTCTTCTGAAAACCTCCACAGCATTCTTTGCAGGTTTTGTTGTTCATCATCGATTTGTATCATCCGATACATCTTCTCGATGTCGGCTTGAACACATATTTGTGTGTCCGCCAACGTAGTAGGATGTCGAATAGGTTTTTTTGCAAGCGTGGTCCGACGTACATTATATCATTTAGACTCAGTCCGGTATTGGTTTTAGCGGAAGCATCAAACACGACTCGTGATTTTGTCGTGATGCTTTCCTCTTTTATTACTGGTTGATGAGGTAGATAATAGGTGATACCATCCGCTTTTGGTGAGACTTGCTTCATGTGTCCTAGATTTAGGTATTCCAACATGAATTTGCTGTACTCCTTTTTTAAAGTCACACTCTTCCGAAATCTCTTTTCAAGTTGAAGTAATCTGGCCATAGCTATCTTACGGGAGTCGCCAAGATTGTGTGCGTTTTCTTTTAGTGGCATTGACACTGTATATGTCCCATTGAAATTTCGAACGTGTGATTCTTTGAAATCCTTTTGGACAACTTTATCCTCTTCTGATAGGCTGGAATTTGTTGGTAATTGCTCTATCTCCCAGAATTTTGTTAGTTGTTCGTTCAGCTTGATCATTGATACCATGGTAATTACATTTTTTTGCGTTGTTGTCTTTTGAGTTTCGATTTTCCCAGTCACAATCCACCCAAACGTTGTATTTTGAATTAGAAACTCATCTCTCGGTTTCCGTATACCTTCGAGTAGGATAGATCCATATACGTCTGCACCCAGTAGCACATCAATTGGCCCAGGTGTGTTTAAGGTTGGGTCGGCCAATATAAAATTGTGGTTTTCCCATAACTCGCCAGGTGATATTGGTGCGCAGGGTAACATTTGTGTTAAGTTGGGTAGTACTAATGTTTCTACTGCCAACTTGTAGCTAGAGGGAAATCGAGGTGAATGGTTTAGCAAAACTTGGCTTCTTGATGTGCTTGCCGTTGTGTTTCCTACACCTGAGATTTCGATTTCAACTTTATTTCTTGGTAGCCCAAGTGTTTGAACTGCTTTTTCTGTCTCAAATGAAGTTTGTAATCCTGCGTCTATTAGTACTCGAAGTAGCTCATAAGTACCCATGGCTGTATGTGCTTTTACCAATGCAGTAGCTAACATTACTTGTTTCTGTAGTTTGACATTGTAGCTTGCCTTCTTGGTTTCTTCTATGCTTTCTTGTGTGGTTTTGGTTGATGCCGCATGTGAAGATACTGGTTGTCTTAACTCACCGCTTTGTCCTGACGTTGCTTGGTGCATGTGTAATAAAGTATGATGATACTTTTTACATTTATTGCATCGTTGTTTGCTTAAGCACTTGATGTCTTCTTTGTGATTTAAGCAATTCGGACATAACTTATTGTGCTTTATAAATCTGCATCTCTCATTCACGTCAATTGCTACAAATTTCTTGCATTTGTAGATTGAGTGAGCTTCATTGTAGTATTTACATCTGACTTCGATTGCATGAAATGTCTTAGTCATTGATCTTGACGTCACGCTTAGTTTGCAAGAGTCATAAGCTTTCGTTTGGTCTTTAAAATTCTCTAAAGACTGAAAGCGGGTCTCGATGAATTTTAAAAATTCATTCAGATCTGGGATTTCTCGTGGTTCTTTGACGCACTGCTCGTACCAGCGTCGTGTTTCTCTATCTATCTTTTTTAAAAGATAGAAAACGATGATCGGTCCCTAGGTATCAGTGCTAATTCCTAAATTATGTATAGCACACATGCATTCACGTGTAGTGTCGTGAATATGCTTAAGTCCGCCTGTTGCTTGAAAAGTACTTCAAGTTGACTGAACAATAAAGCTCTTTTGTTGTTGTACCTTTCATTCATTAGCTCCCATGCAGCTTGGTAATTTGAGTCGGAGATTTCCAAGTGCTTTATAATTTTTGCCGCTTCGCCCCTGATATTCGTTTTAAGGTATTGGAGCTTTTCTGTATTGCACAGCCGTTTGTTGCAATGAATTGTTTTTGAGAAAATATCTCTAAAAGCTGGCCAGTTGTTATAATTACCTTCGAATGAAGGTATTGTTTGCCGTGGTAGCCGTAACCCCGCATCTTCAATTGTGTGCGTTTCACTGGGTTCATCTGTTTTTTGTCGTTCATGTAGTAATATCATTACTTCTTGTACTGCTGTTTCCAAATTCTCGTAATCACCTGACTGGAAGTACGGGTCATTGAATTCATTCTCGAATTCGTTAATTTCTTCATGCAGTTCTGTTATATTGTTGAACTGCTCATGTAGATTCCATATTTTATATTCATAGTACATTTTTGTGTGAGGGCTGTTTTTGTTTCGATGTATGTCTCCTATTATTCTCCTAATGGAATTTATTTTTAACTTTTGTCTTTTGAGTCTGCCTATCTGCTCAATATTGTTTTTCGGGGTGACTAATTTAAAGTCGTCGTCTTCTTCGGTCGTGTCACGGTTTACATTAACATCTATTGGCGAAGTTCCAACTGCAGGTTCTTCATCTTGATCTTTCTTACTTTGATCATCATCTTCTTCCCCTTCTTCGTTTACATACTGTTTATATGTGCTGATACGCTTCATAGCTTCCTCATAAAAACACTTTACTTGACCGTAAAAGTCGTTTTTATATAGCTGCGATCGGTTGAAATATTCTCTACCAAAATGTCTTGTCGAGATTTAAATTCCGTCCAGTATTGTAGAAAAAGCTTCTCTTTCTCTGCAATGTACGCTAGTGTTTTTCGAATAGGGCCATCTTTCTTCATGTTGATCAGCGTATCCTCGATAATCCCAGCAATTTGCTTTTGATCTTTCAAAAGCTGCTGTATTTTTGAAGTGTCCATGGCTGGTTCTGTTTGTTCTTCTCGAAGGACCAATCTTTCTTTAGCTCGTGTGCTTAGGATTCGGCGTAGCGAAATGGACCTCTGGTTAGGCTCAAGAGCTGTAAATAAACGTTAATATTCACTCAAGCTTACCACTGGTGGGGGCTTAAGTGCTGGATACTAGTAAAGCAAAAGGCAGGCTTCTTTACTTTGGAAGTTCTTTACTAAAACTTAAAAATTCTTACATTACTAGTGCTTTTATAATGCTTAAAAATTACTAACTAAGCAACTTAGTGTAATGAACTTAAGGTGCTATGTAGTAAGCAATATTTGTCTTGAATTCAATAATTATTGGGGGCAATTGCTTACTTTGCGCAATTTGCCTAGTAAGCAAGAGTTCAATAATTATTGCAAACAATTATTGCTTCTTTGTTTTTATGCTATGCGGTTTTTGACCTTTTGTATATCTACAGTCAGATTTAATGTCTTATACTATATATCTACAAATCTGAACAATTTTGCTATTATGTAGATCTACAGTTATTTATGTTCAAGGTTGAACACTTTACACCCAGGCAAATTCATAATTATGTTTTCGGCTCTTGTTCGAACATTGGGCCGCGGAGGAGAATTGTACCATTTTGTTATTCAATCTTTTCCCAGATAAAATGTTTGAGATGTTGATGCTGTATCATCCGAAGATGGTTCAAGATCTGCTTCTGTATCTTCCAAATCCGTATCACTTTTTGCATCAGATGCTTCGCTGATATAATCTGGTTCATAGTCACTATTACCAAAAAAATTTCCATCTTCCAACGTAGAATCCCTTTCTTCCAACAAAGCCGCCGCAATAGCATCATTTAGGAAGTTATTCGACATGTTGGATACCAATACCTAAAATGAGAATATAACTGTATAAATAAATATGAAATGTAGCTATAAACAACAAGAAATCCAAAGAGAAGGACACTTAATTTTTTAACGACCTCCCATACAACGCGGGGTTGAAAACTTCCGCGGCCAGTTTGCGCACGTAAATAATCCACGGCGGCGCGCGCTGTATTAATTCCACATTGTCTCGCTACGCGGCTATATTCAAACTCCAGCTACTGAGAAAATCAATACAATAGGTTGCATTTTAAGAATATATCTGCGCATTTTAAACGTGTTGGGGTTAAAATAACCCTACCTTGTATGCCGGAGGTTAAATAGATTACTGCAGCGTATGAATTGAATGACGCATCGCAAAATCCATGTATTTGCATGCGCGCCTCTTTCGAGTAGTTAATCCATCTCGGGACTCGTAATTGTTCCAACAATTTTAGATTGTCAGCAAAATTTGTTCAGGTCTGGCTAACGTTGTCTGACACCGGATTATCCCATGATGAGCCCCTAATCCATAAACCTTGCATGAGCAGTTCAGCTTCTATGATTATCGGAGATAGCCAAGCGAGAGGATCATATAAGGATGCCATCCCTGATGATATGATGCGTTTTGTGAACACTGCATGCTGCGATTAGATTGTCAGCAAAATTTGTTCAGGTCTGGCCAACGTTGCATACCGCATTTGCTGCAAGCGGCCAGTTATGGTTTTCATCCCTTGCCAATTGTTGAAGCGTTCTTATCGCCAAATATGGAGCTGAAGTTGTCCCAAAGGTTACTGTCTTCAGTTGGTAATCTTGGAGTATACCCTTCTTTGGATGCCGCCATACTATCCTCTGAAAAGTGCTATGATCCGGATCTATTTCAACCATGCAGTACATTTTCTCTATGTCTGCATTCATGACAGTTCTATATTTCCTCCAATTCAACAATTCAAATGAGAGACTCTCCATTTGTCGTCGTTGCTGATGTGTCAAACACCACAGGTAGTTTCGTCGTTGAACTGTCCTTGAACACAGCATGATGAGGAATGTAATAATGGTTTTCGCATTCCTGAGGCCGGCTTACTTCCTCCATATGGCCTAAATCGATATACTCGTCCAGACGTTTTTCATACTCCATTTCAAACTCATTGTTTTTTGCAAATTGTTTATGCAAGCTTTCTAAACGTCTGATCGCTTGTTGTCTGGAATTACCCAACGCTGGCGTGATGTTATTCACAAATGGTAACTTCACCCGATATTTTCCTGAGTCTAGACGACTGCAAGGATCTTGAAATATGGCTTCACACATTGTTTCGTCTTGTCAGGGAACAGGTTGTGTGGAAACTTCTTCGCTTTCCCAAAACTGTCTAAGTTGGTTTTGCAAAGCATATGTGTGTGGCTTGAAAGCCTTTACTGTGCTCTCATTTGTTGCATTTTCAGCTGATCCTAATAGCACCCAACCGGAGATTGTCTTCAGAGCTGTTGGTGTGTTAGGTGGGCGCTGTACAATCCCTTCTTGGACTATCTTCGTATAAACTTGGCGCCAAGTAGTTCATCTATCTTGTCAGGTTTCCAGAATGTAGGATCTGCTAAGTCGAGTTGATCTAAGTGCTTGTAGTTGACTTTAGATATAAATTTTGTTGGTAACGCGTCAGTGATTTTGTCGATTACAAAAAAATCCTCTAAAATTGTTGTCTTATCTTCTCCACAGGACTTCGGTGATAGCTTGGTTATCTTGCTCTAGTTACCTGTTAAACTTTTGTTTAACCCTACTACAGTAACTAGTGTTGGACTGCATATAGCCTGCAATTTGTGACATCCCGACTTTGTGATAAAAGTGCATTCTGATCCTGAGTCGATAAGACAACGCAATCTTTGTGACTTTCCGTGCTCACCTTGGGCTTTTGCTAAAGCCGTAGATAATAGCGCATAAGATCGTTCTCGGTTCATGTACGTATGAGTTGTCGTTCGATCTCCTGTACCCTTATTGGTACTCGGTTTGACTGCTATTATCTCTGTGTTGTTGTTGAAGTTGCCTTGAGTTTGCATTGAAATCAGCCTCAACAGATTTGGATTGTAGATTGATAGCCCCCACATTCCTAAGATGCAAATTGTTTGTTTTAACATCCTCGATGTATGATGCATCTGTTTGCATTTGAAACATCGATACCTACTGGAACAATTCCTAAGTGAATGTTTCCTTGATAGGCAGTTGTAGCAAAGTCCATTTGTCTTGATGAACTTCTTTCTGCCTTGTAAATCCATATTTTGGAATCTTGTGCAATTCTGAAGTAAATGGCCTCCAGTACATGCTGCGCATTTCACTGACTTGACTGTGTGTGATGCTTTTGTTGTAATTGCGTTTGAGTGACATTTGGCTTGACTTGACTTGGGTGCCAACCTGTCTGAAATTGCTTCTAATATTTTCAACCTTGTATCCAAGAATGTGCATAGTTGTTCATAAGTTGGCAGCTCCTTGGTTTTCTTCCCACAATCTTAATGTTGCGAAAGGCAGCTTCTGCACTATCAAATACACAAGTAATCCCATGACGCAGTATTAACTTGCAAACCCTTCAGTTGCTGTAGACACTCTTGTGTAGTGTCAACTAGTGATTTTAATTCTACAGCTTTTTCTGAAGTTATTTTAGGTTGATTTATCAAAATCTTAAGCTGATGATTTACGAAAATCTTCTTATTCTCGTACCTTGCCTTTAATTTGTTCCATGCGAGTAGATAATCTTCATTTGTGTGGCGTTGTAATTTCTCCGCATCACCTAGTAATGAGTCTTTGAAGTAGTAAAATTTTTGAACATCCTTCAAGTTTGTGTTGTGAATAAATCTCGAAATGAGCGCCAGCCGTCATAGTTACCATTATACTTTGGTAACATGATTTTTGGTAAGATGTTTTGTTGTTGTTGTTGTTGTTGTTACACACGAGTTTGTTGTGCTAACAATAGTGTGGAATCGGCCAACTCTGTTGTGGGATGAAACAAATCGTATAATTCTCCTATACGGGTGTTTCACAAGTGGTTCATTCTCAACCCTATCCGAGATAATCGGGGTTGAAGGACTAAGGGTACGTGAAGCGTAGGTTTGTACTAAAACAGTTATATCTCCTAAACGACAAACAGTAGAAAGATGGTCGGGGTGCTAATTTATAGAGAACCTCCTGCCCTTTGATTCAATGTGTCAGTGCTTCTTCTACAGTATGTAGTTTAGAAGAAACGGTCTGCCAAACTTCAAGTTTCAGCTTTTGTACCTCAGTTTTTTGTGTTTGAAGCAAAAAAACTAAAATAAAAACCTTATAATTTTTTTTTCTGTCTTACTCCTGTTAGAAGTTAAGATTGTTTTCTTTAAAACGAACTTTGTTTTCATTTAGTACCTTTCACCGTTTATGAGTTATGACACAAAAATTCTTCCACTACATGTAGAAGAAAATTGTTATTCCGCATCTTCATTTTCTCGGGAGGTGCAAGCTCTGAGAGGGGCGGGAGCTCAAAGTTTCAACTTTAAGCGGCTATATTTGAATAAAAACTACCATTTATGAATTAAGGAATTACTTGCTAACTTCTTAACTAGACTTATATTAAACTAATTCAAATTCCTTTCTATGTTTTATAATCTATTTAATGCTGAAAATAAAAAATATTGTTAAATGTCAATCGTGAATCAATTCTTATGTGGTGTAAAGGTGACCCGTGTGGGCACAGTTTTATACCTTGATGAATTAATTAATTGACGAAAACTTATAAACAAACAACTGAAATCTGAAGAAAATTATATTCAATAAATTTTTAGTATTTGGTGATGTTATTTTGGGTAATATGTCCAATACGCAATTGGCATGCAATCTTACACGTCGAAATTTCAATAATTCCCGAATACGTCCAGAAAAGAAATAAAAAAATAAAAAATTTTAAATGACTTTTACTGTACCTAAAAAAAGCAAAATAAACTAAGATGACAGAACTCTAATAAATTATAAAAAGAAAGCCGAGAATTGAAACTAAGTATATAAAAATGAGAAACTAATGCAATAAAAAAAAACTCTAGTCCAAAACGTCACTCATGAAATCCGAAATAAAATTCTAAGTCGAAATTGCAAATTGAGGATACTATGGCTTACGTAGCATATGTACTCTCTTTGACAATTTGTTGAAAATGGAAGGCAGAATGAACAAATGGCCTGCTTTTTATAGAAAAGTTCGTTCCATTTTCGCTATCTATAAAGTGAAATATTCGAAATTTTCACTGAAAATGACAAAAGAATGAGATTTTCTTATTGTCAATCGATAGCCAATTTAATGATGCACAATTTGATAATTTTCTTGTAGAAATTAATTGTAAATTCGATGATTTTATCCATTTCTTCCAATTTTTGGAACATTTGCTATAAAATCTCGATTCGCTATGTTTCATCTCGATGTAGTACATTTTCTTGTCAATATGTAATGATTTCTTGTCGCACTCATTGTGGGAAGTGAATAAATAAAAAATCGCGAATATCGCGTTTGCCGTGAAAAATATCGCGAAACGAACGCTACCTTCGAAATGACGGTTCGATTCTACGTGATTTCGATATGTCAAACGTCGCGAAATAATAAAGTTTGACGTGTTTTGACACTATCGCGCGCGAGGGTCAAGTATTATTTTAATGTCTTTTTTAGTGTGTAAGAAGTGTTTTAAGTGGTTTTTCGTCGCTCTGGATATACTTCTTTACATCAGGTAAGCATAATTATGCATTTATTTAATTACTTTAGTGATTAATTTGTTCGTTTTCCAAATTTGTGGCAAATGTCAGGTAAGTGCTTTCGTGGCATTTTTTCCTTGTTTGTCCACAAAATATTTAGCATACGTGTAATAATTATACTTTTTAATATACAACTTAATGTTTTGTGTTGTATACCTTATGGGGAACATGAATTCATTCGTGTTTTCCATGTCTCCAATTTTCCATGGCATTGTTGTTGTACATACGTACACACAGCAATGCTCTTAGTTCATGCCAATGACCTTATTATTATTATTATTATAAAATTCTTGTTTATTTTGTTTATTCATCCATTTCTTTAATTAATTTCAGATCTTCGTTGAAGTTTTTTCACCTGTGCAGCCTCCAGGTGCAGGTAATTTTATTTATAGTAATGTTGTAAGATATGGAACGAATGAGTGAGGTGACATGGTGACTGGCCGGAGAAAGCTCTGTGAGTCTTTTCTAATATTGCTAAGAGTCAAGTTACGAAGACTCTCGTTCGTGCGGCTTTAGGTGAAAAATACGCGATCGAAGGGAAGAAGTTTTTTTTTAAATAAACATTTTTTAAATTAAAGAAAAGTTTTTTATGTGGTGAACTTCCCTAACCGAACGAAATACAACATTTGGCGCAGCCGGTAGTGTTTGAATAGTGTGGGCAAGATATTATACACCCTCAAACCTGAAATTGAGTCTGATTGCGGGGCGCTATTCGACCTACAGAATAATAAGAAAAACAAAAAGGAAGAAAAGTGAAAAAAGAGAAATCCTGTTAAGAAAAAAAGTGTGTGAAAAGGTGCAAGTGCAAGTACCTGACAAATCGCAGCTGAAACTGAAGCAGTACAAACGTGGAAATTTATTTTGAAGCAGTATATCTCCCAAGGAATTAAAAAAAAAAATTGTAAGATATATATATACCTAAGTATGTTCAAAGTCGTACGACAAAAGAAAGTACCATTGACTCAAGTTTTCCTTTTTAGGACTGTTTTTATTTTTCTATTTGCTTTCATTTTTATCTATTACTCCCATTAGTGCTTTGCTGATATACGTATAACCAGACTTGATAGGGATATATTAAATATTTATTTATTTACAATAAAAATTACCAAAGAATTGCAACATATGGCTGGTATGGAATATTTTTCTATTATACCCAAAAGGTGTAAGGTGTATGTGTAAAAGGGTAAGGTGATTTATACTCTTGGTCTGTGTGTCCACAAAAATTTTTTTTTTAATAACAAATGTAAATGTGAATGTTGAAAGATATTTTCGGTGCATTTGAAGAGCTTAAGTTGCAACGACATAGTACCATGGAATCAAGTTTCTTTTTCTTTTAACTCTTTAACAGGTTGATTTTACTTTGTTTCTCTTATTTATTATTCCCATTCTTTCAACAAGCTTCCTTATGTAGGGGAGAATCTTTAAAAAATCTTTAAGTAATCACACTTACAAGTGTTACCTGGAAGACAGTGATAAAAATCTTAAATATACGTTAAAATAAGCTTCTCGAAGATATCTGCCTTGTAATAATTTTGGTAGTAACTAAGGCAAACTTATGAAAGACAAAATATGATTTATATATTTATATTCCATTATTAAATATTACTCATCATAATTTTGTTCATATATACAACATCAATATATCTTTAGACAAGAGCATTCTTCTGAAAGTTTCAACCTCTACCCTATTTTTGAACTTATATTGAAAAAAAAACAGAAGAAAAAAGAACTTGGAAATTTTATCATGTCTAAAATCTACCAAATGGAGGTAAATCTGCGAATCATATTACCTCTTACAACGCTAAACTCAGTGAGCGCCACACTTGTAGAGAATTTCAGTTTTTTTTAGTCAGAATATAATGTGGTGCGGGGAGGATAAATTGAAAAACGTACAATTTGAATTTCACATAACGAAACATATTTAATTCCCTCAAGTTCGGTCCAATATTGCGATATAAACGCATAGGTGCATATCATGGTCAAAATTACACTTTTTTTTAGTGGTGTACAAGTGAGATAAAATTGAATTGTGTTCAGAAAGTTAACCTTCCGAATTAATGTCACAGACAACGGATAATCCGACAGCAAATTCAACGCCAAAATCGCCTGCCAAACCTGCATATCCATTTTACGTGTTGAGTAAAACTCAAAAGAGATTTTGGAAAAAAATTAATTCTTTCTCCTCTGAGAACACAAGCCCAAACTTGAGTGCAGATAGCACTGACCCCAGTACAAGCAGCAGTCTGGCAGAGAGCGGGGAAGCATCTATGCTAAGGTCGGGAAAAGAATTCAGACGACGATCAAGATCTTGTCCGCGATTTTCACAAGAAGACAATATGGCAACCGTACAAGTTGACATAGCAAAAGTCAACCAATTGATTTTCAATAGTATTCCTATTTTGACTGGTGATATAGGAATAAACCTAGAGTCAGAAGTAAGCATTTTTATAAACTGTTGTAAACATGTAATAAATTGCTTATCAGTCGAAGAAATTCCGATTTTTTTAACCCTCCTCCCCACATGCTTTAGAGGAAGAGCAGCCACCTCGTTAGAGGGGACACAATTTAAAAATTTCAGCGAATTAGAGACCAAAATTCATAGCAAACTGGTTAACACAAAGAGCTACGTGACCTTAGTAAATGAGCTCCGTATGCTATACCAGATGCCTGGAGAGACGTTGACAGATTTTGCACACAGAGTGAAAGTATTATATAAAAATTGTGTCTCAAAAATTTCTGAGCGTCATAAAGGTGATGCTGCTAAAGCAGTAGGAACCGAGCTTATGGAAACGGCCATATATGTGCTTAAACAGGGATAATCAACCCTAACCATAAAATCTACCTTATGCAAGATACAAGTCAGGAACTGTCTGTAGTAATCGAGAAGGCGGAAAAGCTTGAGGAGATAGAAAGGCAAGCAATGTCGATGTACCATAACCCTTTGGGCGTTCAATTAATGAACCCATCAATGGGAAGCGTATATCCAGTTGCGAATAATTTAATGGGGATCCAACAAAATCCAAATTATTACCAAGTACCTTCTCAAGAGGATAATTCTTACAGTGGAAGAAGATATTCGGCAAACAACCGTCGAGAAAACGATAGGCGGAATCCGCCTCCCATAAAATGTAGTTTCTGCAATAAGGCAAACCACACTTTCTCCGAATGCTTCCAGCGGAAAAAAGCAGGGTTCTGCAATAACTGTCAAAGTTATGGACATGTCGCCCAGAATTGCAGAAAGAGAACCACTTACCAAAAACCTCAGATAAATTCGTTACAAACTAATGGAAGGCCAGTCTCGCATGCAGCATTTTTTACAAGGCCACTCCAACGATGTGAATTTTGTCAAAGAAAGGGACATACTATGACCACCTGTCGAGCTAAGCAAGAGTGGGACAGCAAGATACCACAAAGTGCTCAAAGAACAAACAATTACTCGGAAAACTAGATGTAGGCTTACGACGACACCGCGGAAGCCTGGAGAGTACCAATGAAAACCGGTGTCAGCCCTCCCAAGCTCCTAAGTGCTCAGTTAAATTACCGTTGAATATAGCAGCTAATTCCACGGTCGAGCTCTAAATGGGATGGTCCGAATGGAGAAAAACAGTGGAGAGTCGTTGTTGACTTCCGAAAATTAAATGATATTACTATAGGTGATGCCTTTCCCTTACCAAGGATTGAGGACATATTCGATCAACTAGGCCACTCAAGATATTTCACAACACTAGATCTGGCCAGTGGTTACCATCAATTGCTAGTTGACGAAAGAGATCAATCCAAGACAGCTTTTAGTACTCCACATGGACATTTTGAGTTCAAAAGAATGCCTTTTGGGTTAAAAAATGCTCCAGCAACATTCCAACGCTTAATGAATCACGTCTTAACTGGCCTTCAAGGATTCAGATGTTTTGTGTATTTAGACGATATTGTCATATACGGAAAGAACTTATTGGATCATAACGAGAAGTTGAGAGATGTGTTTGAGAGATTGCGAAGGAATAATTTAAAACTGAAAATTGAAAAATGTCATTTCTTACGAAAAGAGGTAGTGTACTTAGGACACAAATGTTCTAGTAAAGGGGCTTTACCAGACCCTTCAAAGGTAGTTTGCGTCCAAAACTTTCCACAGCCGAAAACTGTGCGACAAGTTTAGTCTTTTCTTGGTTTAGCAAATTATTATAGGAAATTCATCCCTAGTTTTTCTAAAATTTCCGAGCCCCTCAACAAACTTCTACGGAAAAATACTAAATACAAGTGGTCAGACCAATGTGAAGAGGCGTTCAACAAACTCAAGGAGTTGCTTATCTCACCACCTTTACTAATATATCCCGACTTCGACAAACCCTTCATATTAACGACAGATGCCAGTGGAGAAGCATTGGGTGCGGTGTTAGCTCAAGGGAAGATCGGTGAAGAGCAACCCATTGCTTACGCAAGCAGAACCTTAAATAAAGCAGAACGGAACTACTCTGCCACCGAAAAGGAATTATTGGCAATAGTGTGGGCCACACGGAATTTTCGATGTTATTTATACGGCCGCAGGTTCACTATCTACACAGACCATATACCCTTAAAAGGCATTTTCAATAGTAGAGATCCCTCCTCACGTTTACTTCGATTTCATCATAAGCTTTCGGAATACGACTACAGTATAGAGTACAAACCAGGAAAATTTAATAAAAACGCTGACACACTCAGCAGAATTCCCTCTAACGACAACAGTGACAATATGAATAAAGACGAAGGAATTCAGATAACCACAACAGCACAAGTTCACCACGAGATGGATTCTGAAGTTGAAACAAATTTTTGTCACCCATCCTGTCATGTTTTAACCAGGGCACAAAGAAAAGTAAATGAGGAAGACCTCAAGGAATTTGAAAATGGGAGCCCAAAACCCAAGGAGAACGGAAAGCCAGACGAGAAGGATCCCGATACTAGCTCAGTTAGTTCAGAGGAGTCCATCAACGATGAAAGAATAACAGTTCTGAGTAACCGGAATGACATTAATGTCATTCTACGAGATTACCATAACTCACCCCTTGGAGGGCACTTAGGAATCTATAAGACATACAAACGCATAAGGAGAAACTACAAATGGAAAGGTATGCTAAAAGACATCGATAAGCATATTAGGAAGTGTGTTCCATGCAGCAAAAACAAACATGGAAAGAACATCAAAATGCCTATGGTAATTAGTAGTGTTGCCGAAAAGCCATTTGATAAAGTATATATAGATATAGTCGGACCTCTGCCAGAAACCCGCAATGGTAATAAATATATCCTTACACTCTTGGATGACACAACCAGGGTGTTTGATTGCAAACCTTTAAAAAATGGCGAGGCTATCACAGTAGCTGACGGTTTTTACAAACTAATGATGAAATATAAGATACCTAAAGCAGTAGTCACAGACCAAGGCGCAAACTTCACTAGCGACCTTTTCAAACAATTATGCAAACTATTTAAAGTCAAGAAATTACAAACAACAGCTTACCACCCACAGGCAAATGGTGCTCTTGAAAGAACACATGGACCTTTAATTGACTACCTGAAGAACATTGTGGATGATAACATAACGGAATGGGACCAATGGCTCGAGGAAGCAGTACATGTGCGTAATCACCCACCACACGTAGGAGGAAAACATACCCCTATGGAAGCATTGTGGGGATTTTATGATCCACCTCCTAATAACTTAAGAACCTGAACCTATCTATAATTTTGATGATTATGTCAGCATAAGAAGAAGAAAAATGCAATTACTTCATAAAATGATAAGAGAAGAATTGCTAAAAAGCAAACTAAAATCCAAAGAAAACTATGATAGGAATGCACGAAGTGTAAAATTTCATGTAGGTGACTGAGTTCTTTTAAGAAACCCTACTAAAAAACATAAACTGGCACCCATTTGGAATGGACCGTATGAGATTAAAAAGGTTAATAATGATGTCAATTGCACTTTACAAATTGGACATAAGTTGCGAAGAGGTCATAATAATAGATTAAAAACATTTTAGATTTACGATTACCTCAAAGCCTAATTTATCGCGACTATTACTAAATTCGATTTATTATCTACAGATTATGCTACTGTGTTTTTTTGCAATAATACCCTGGGTGGCACCGCAGGCAGATGTAATACCTCTAAGTCCCACTGACGTAATGTTCGAACAGATATCACCAGCATACATGTATGTGCACACATGGGTCATATATACGCAAATCCAGATGATGCAAGAAACCGAAGCATTAGGCTTTATTGAAAAATGCGAGAAAACAATAGGACATCTGTGCACACTACAGTTAAAGGATGAAGGAACCGAATCATGCAAAACATGGGAAACCGAGTTACGAAGGCAGGTAAACAAGGTTAAGGATAGGTTAAGAGATATAAATTTCTATTTGCAAGTTAGAAGTAAGCGAGGAATAGTTGATGGGATAGGTAGGGTGAGCAAATTCTTATTCGGTACTATGGATGACAGAGATGCCGAGCAAATATATACCAAACTGAATAACTTAGAAACTCAAGACTCTGAAAATGTGCATTTGATAGAAAAACAAATTAGCGTAGTCAAGTCAAAATTCAATGAAATATATCAGGCATTTAAGAACGTTACGGAATACCAACAAAACTTAGAGGATCGCTTTAATGGGTTGGTAGAAAATGTAATTAATTCCACCCGAATTCTCAAATCGGAAATAAGAACCGTAAATATTAAAGCAGATATTAATGAAATATTGATATATACTTTACATCAGCTCCAACAAATATATCAACGGTTGACAAATAAATTATTGGTGATAAATGCCTTACATCAGCATACCTTACACCCTCTGATTTTGACAGCCAACGATATGTCACAAATATATAATGAAATCAGTAAAAGAGGCATGACAAACCTCTTGCTAGACTTCAATACTGTCAGTCAAATAATTCAAACTGATTCTATACAGTTAGATAACAAACATTTCATCCGTATCACGCTTCCATTGCCTGAAAATACAGTGTTTACACTTAATAAAGTATACTTATTGCCAACACCTATCTCACCCAAAAGCTCCGCTATTTTCATAATTGAGGCAAATTATTTCCTGAACAGCACTCGAAACCAACAGTATTTAGAAATGACAACACTAGACTTTAAAGAACGCTGTCTAGGTCTACTACTACGAATGATATAATATATATTTGCTATCTAACCCAACCTAGTACACTTATAGTTAACAATGCCAATTGCATGGCGAACTTATTCAATAACCCACTAAGAGGACCTGCCCCTTGCGAGCACAGAATAATAAATAATACTGCTAATATCCTAACAAAAATGGTCAGGCAAAATTCTTGGCTGTTCGTATTTTTCTCAGAGGCAACTCTTTTAACAAACTGTAGTAATCATTTTGGTCATTTAACCATCAACGGTACTTGAGTCCTCGTTTTAAAACAACCCTGTACGTTCACGTTAGAAAACTATAGAATTCCTTTCGAAAACAGCTTCAGTTATTATCCCCCAATACACCAACCCGAACTCTACAATGTTCCTAAAGTATCGTTCAAACAAGATCTTTATGACGAGCTACAAGGTAAATTTAATATTAACGCAAGTCTAAAGGTAAATACTCATAGGAGTCATAACTTCGCCCTCGTTAGTGAAAGTAAAGACTTAGATGATTTGGAAAGAGAAATGAATTCAGTTAAGTCAAGTAGGGAAAGAAAAAGGCATCAAATTCAAACCCATGCCAATACAGGAGTAACCATAGCGTTAGTCGCTGGATTAATTTTGTGCCTAGCCCTAAAATACTTATTACGGAAAAGAAACCAAACTATTCAAGCAAAGTTAAAGCCCGTAATCTCATACCCTACTCCTCGAAGATCTCAAGAGATCGTAAGTATACCCCTGACCCCGATAACAGTTTCCGAAATACCCGCAAAGCATCTGCCGGAAAAGGAAGAGCCGAACGCAATTCCTATTCCAGATAGCATCACTTCTAAAACGATTGTGTCACGGAAACTTGATCAAAAACCACCCAAATTACCCTTGAGCACACCCCACATGAAGCCATATATATATGAAGTTTAAAATCAAATCATGAAGGGCATGAGAACAATGGTACGGTCAGAATTAAACATATATGTATGATTACAAGAAAATATTTTTTTGGTTTAGTTATTTTTATATTACTATTTTTTTTATATATATTAGTATCTTTTTATGACTTAACTCAAATAGAGTAAATGATTTTTAATGATAAAGAATTGTAAAGTTTTGAAATAATGAAAATCAAACAATTTTCCACTGCAGGTACTGTGTAGTTGATTCTAATTTAGATTATGTATATTTAATTTCAACAGATTGTTTAAAAAAAAAATATATATATATATCCTGGGTAATCAACTGTTATTCTTTTGTTTTCTTTTGTAAAATGTATTGATTGTATAGCTATAGCCATAATTAAGAAAGACAAAATAAATAATAATTTTAAATTTCTCTTCGACCAAACTGAATATATGTACATATATTGAATATATCTATATATTACGTAAAACTGTGCAACTGTGTTGATTCTATAGCCCAATATTTTTAAGAAAGAAAAAATTATGTTTATTCGTATTCTTTTTCTATATATATTATTTATAAAATTGATTGATTTAAAATATCTATATCATATATTTTCGTATATGTAAAAAAAAAAAAAAAACTATAGAATATCTATCAATTAATTAAACTATGTACTCATATTATATATATTTTGTATTTGATACCTAAAAAAAAAAAAAAAAACAAAAACGGGGTATACAACATGTGTCTATAAGTCTGAAATTTGTACTAACTAATAATTAATTATACTGTATAAATTAACTGCCTACATTTGTCTAGAAGCCAACAGCAATTATACTTATATTATACATATATACGAACCAGAGCGTACGTAACTCAAAGCCAAACGAACAGAATAAATAAACAAAATATATATATATCGTATTATCACATTAAAAATTAAAGGGACTTTCTCCTCATCCATGGTTACCACGTCATCTCGATCCCATCGATGCCGTTTTCATCACGGGGGAGGGATGTTGTGAATATAAATCTTGATGCTGATCAATTGATGTTATCATAGAACAAAACAACCAATTGATCAGCATTTCCTCATTGAGTCATTGTTTTGCGAGATACTAAGTAAGACCTTGCACAATAAATACAATGCATCCAGGTCTTGCTTAAGTGTGCCAACTGTAGCCCCATTAAAAGTTGCAGTGTATCGCATTTCATAACAAACTGGAAATTATTTAGTTTGTTATGAAAGCGCCTATGCTAAACAACAAGTGGCTACCTGCTTAAAAATGTTCTAATATGACGCAACATAGCAATGGCCCAGATATGGAACGAATGAGTGAGGTGACATGGTGACTGGCCGGAGAAAGCTCTGTGAGTCTTTTCTAATATTGCTAAGAGTCAAGTTACGAAGACTCTCGTTCGTGCGGCTTTAGGTGAAAAATACGCGATCGAAGGGAAGAAGTTTTTTTTTTTTAAATAAACATTTTTTAAATTAAAGAAAAGTTTTTTATGTGGTGAACTTCCCTAACCGAACGAAATACAACAATATTTCTTCACGAAAAAGTGTCATCCATTTAATTTGAAGGACGGACCTCTGCTGAAAGCTCATGCCAATTTGCTGAATTTCATTTTTAATTTCGCTAAAAATTATTTCAAAGATTTGCTAACCGAAGAAATTCCTTGAAATGCGGATTTTGTTACTTTTAGAAACTGGATCATTTCTCGTTGAGTAACTTGCAGCAAGATTTCCGAATACAATTTCCTTTTGCGACATTTCCCAATGCTGTGGCCGTTCTGTATCTTCTTTTAGTGACGGAGTTTGGACAGGCTAGTAGCTAGAACTAAATTTACCGGTACAGCATCAGCTGATGGATGTAGTTCTTCTAATATTTTTTCGCTCTGATCTCGACCATTAAACACATTCAAGTACCTTTTCACAATAGTAGCCCCTTCTTTGGAAGGAATTTTAATACCTGAAAAATGATTGCAATTACAGATTTGTTTTTTTCTCATTAATTCCCTCACAACAATTATATATTTAAATGTTGAATAGACTTAAACTTTGTCCAACTCATCAAGACACAAAATTGAATCTAGTGGACGCTCTTTGTCTGTAAATCTTTTTTTCATCTCAGCTGTTAGTATGTCTACAGTTTCATAATATTTCGCTTTAAATGGGCGAGTTTTATGTCTGCAGTGCTTTGACGAGAAGGTGTTGAACCATACAGGACTCGTCCTTCAGATGTCTTGCCTTCACTTGTCTCTTGTCTTTTGGGAAGTATTCTGAGATTCTTTTCTATAATATGGTATTATCAGCTTCTTCCAAAATTGTCTATTACATCTCTTGTGAACTCAATTTCTTCCTAGACACATTTGTTTATCGATATTGCGTCCTTCAATCCCGTTCTTCGACCCTGTAAAGCCGCATCAGCCCGTTGCAGAACACACAATAATTTTTTTTGCTATACTATCTTTGCCAATCGAACTTCCATGTTGATATCAAACTTTTTGCAATAACATCCATCACCATTGAATTTTCGACTTTTTATTTTATCTGGACTCTTTAAAATCAGAAAAGAATTTTCATATACGATTCTTTTAGGAGCCAAATGTCCTGACTAAAGCCGTTTAAGTAGTCGACCAATCCCCTTATCTTCATTCAAGGCAGTAAGAGCTGGGAGGTAAGCAACGCAAAAATGGCCAAGTATTGGCTGACTGGTCAGTGTTGCCGATTACACAGGTTCGTCACGACGACTTTTATGACGTAACGTCGCCGTAAAATACGGGATAAGTTGGCAATTTTTAAGGTAGGGCACTGTCGTTTTAAGAGTAGGGCATTGGCCCCCATATGCTCTCCCCTACCTACGGCCCTGAGTTTGGAGCAGACTAGTTGAGCTACCAGATGTTCCCGAGATCGACAGGCTATCGCTCGTTCGTAGATCGAAAATATCATAAAAATGTATGGATCCGTCATCATCTATTTCCATAACGGGCTGTACAGTCTTATATTCAATAGAATGTAAAAAAATAATGTTTTAAGCAATTTGTATAAAACCATGGGGCGCTCAAGGAAAATATTAGTTACCGTATTATAATTAGTTACAATAAAAGTTGTTGTTTTAACAACGAAAGACAAATTAGAATAAAATTTAATATTCCCTTTAAAATATGAGCCAAGTTTAAAATACCACTGCAATTAAGCAACGGTGTCACAAGGGAAGCTACCCAGCGGGAAAATGATCGTGTATGAAAGTAGATATGCAGGAACTGGTCGAGGAAATCAGTATCGATAAAAAATATTGGTACATGTCATGCAGAAAAGATGCGAAGCAAGTTCAAATCAAGTTAGGACCGGGGTGCCTGTATGTACACGATATTTTTACTCTTTTGTTTGCGTAAACGTCAGTGCAGGTCAAAATTTCAGGTGTTTAGTTCAAGTTGGATTTAGTACGAGTGAAAATTAAAAAGTTTCGTGTGATAAAAAACTGATTTTCTTTAGTAATAGGAATATTTGATTACTGGTTCGTGTGCAGTGCTCGCTATGTATTTTGTTTGTTTGTTTGTTTTTGCAATAAAGTACTAGATCAAATATTAGATAATAAATTTGTTGCAATATCTCCTTAATTTTTTTGTAAATTATCCTCAGATCATGTGAAATATACCAGTACGTTTAATTGTTTGAAAGAATTTTTTTTATTTTCCAAATACTATTTTGCTGGTATAGTAATAACCGATTAAAAATCCTTTTCTATCTAAAATCCATTCCTTTCTGCTGTGGCGCTACTATATCACTTGAATCAAATAAAGTCGAAACGACTTCTACATACAAAAAAAAAATTTTATAAGATATATTTTAAATTTAGCTATAGTCGTTTCAACTTTACTCGATTCAAGTTACAATATTTTCATCGGATATTATTGAGGTTTTCTTCGAAGATTATTCATTGACGTTTTCAACAATGATTATTCTTTGACTTTCTCATCGATCGTTATTCTTTCAAGTTTTCGTCGAGGACATTTCACTGACGTTTTCATCGAAGATTATTCACCGACGCATTCTTCGACACTTACTCCTGCAGAAAGGCATCGCACCCTCCCTAGGACATCGTGTGTAAAATTCATCGAAGTTTAGGGGCAGAAATGGGTCGATGATGCATGCCAGTGGTGCAGTACGGCTTCGATGAGTTGTTGCATCCATTTCCCGCTGGGTACCATCTACTGATGTATGTATATATACATACATACATACTGGACTGCTTATTTTCTATCCCTATATTGCCACACGTTTTTCCTAATGTTGCATATAAAGAACGGTGGGCAATAATTTGGTTTATCAGATTAACAAAAGTACAAGCTACAACGATGGGGTGGGTTTGAGCCCCTAAAACTCACCCCATATATACGGCCTTTTATATATATAGTATATATATTGGTACTATTTCGGAACAGTGATTTCCGTTTGAAGGTATCATAATTTGTTTTATTTATAAGTGGATACATAAGTAAACTTTTTGGTTATTAAGTGACATAGTCGACGTTATAAGTATCTTAAGTTATGTTCGTGAATATGTAATCTCTGAACTATATTTCCCTTTGAATTTGGAATAGTGTATTAACTTTCACACATTGTGAAATAAACCAGTAACTTTAAGTATTCATTGGCGTTATTATTTACAGTCCCCATCCTTACTTATATTTTTCTTGAGTGTTCTGATTGGGCAGAACAAATATAGATCGAAGTTCAAAGAGTAAAAAAAAATTAAAAAATTAAAAAAAAATTAGAATCATTAAGTGGGAGTTACAATGCAAGTATGACATCAAAGAAAAAAGAAAAAAGTAATTACGTATTCTATAAAAATATCAACTAACTAAAATTATTTTGCGGAGAAAAAGAAAGGAATGTGGAAGAAGAGCTAAATTATGTGCGTTTTAATGAGTTTTTTAAAAGCATTGATGGTCCCAGCCGCCTGTATACTGACAGGGAGATCTTTCCACAAACGGATGCTTTGGACAAGATAAGAGCTTTCCATTACAGTCTTATGAAACCGAGGCTATATCAAATATCTATTTCATTGGGAGGTAGTAAAATGGAAAAGTTCTCTACGGTACCCTGGCTTATTAATTTTTAAGAAATTGTACAAAGAACCCAAGTTTCTTCGTTTAAGATAAGAGGAAAAAGAACAACCGAACAAGTTAGACCGGAGATGTGAGACATGATTAAACCTGCGCAACCCATATATGAACCTCACACAGTCATTTAGAGCAACAGATACTATTGAGTTTAGGAAAGACCAAACATCCAAAAATGAAATAAGGCAAGATTAGTGTTTTTACTAGCTTCAGATGAGAACGACTGGATAATATATTCGCTAAAAGCCACAGTCTGCGTAGGCCCTCGTAGATTTTTCTGATGGAATTATTAGCACTTTATATTGGGGCTTAATACTATCCCAAGGTTAGTGATCTTGTTCGACATAGGCAGTGAAACGCCGTTCAGCAGTATAGGCGGTATGTCTGTTTCATTGTGTGTGCTATTATAAAAGATGGCACAGAGTGACTTCCCAGGATTTAGTAGCAGCCGATTATAGTTTGGCCAGGCGCAAATTTGGTCTAAATCAGAGTATATTCGTGCAACGCAATCCTTTAGGAGGCCAATAGGTCTACTTAGATACAGCTGTACATTGTCAGCATATTAGATGAATTTTCACATAACGCACCACTCTCGGTAAATCGTTGATGAATAAGCAGAAAAGCAAAGGACCCAGAATTGATCCTTTGAGAAGCTGTCGTACAAGCGGCCGCGCAATGGACAACGAATCTTTCACCTTGACCTTTTGACGACGACGGTGAGATAAAAAACTGTTGATCAGAGAAACAGCTGAGGTACTAAAACTAAAGGAGGTTGACAGCTTCAGTAGAAGAATGGGATCGTCTACACAATCAAGGCTTTAAAAAATCCAAAAGAACCAGGACAGTGAACTTGTGTCGGTCCAAGTTCAGTCTTTTATCTGAAGATAGTGTAAAGACTGCGGTTTCGCAGCTATGGGAAGAGCAGATGCCCGATTGCCAACTTTTTAATAAGTTGCAGGGTTTCACATAATACAGTATTTGCTTGTACATAAGCTTTTCTAGTACTTGTGACAGAAAACGTAGCAAATTTATTGGTCTGATATCAGCGTGAGATTCAGCAGGGGATTTCTTGGGCACGAGCAGCACAGTTGCTACTTTACATTCACTAGGAAACGTTGATGACGTTAGGCAAATGTTAATAATATGTAAGATACTTACCAATGTACGGAAATAACATTTTGATCAACCACGGTGACAAGCTATCTGGGCCGATTGCATCAGACTTAATAGTACTGAAAGCCTCGGTAAGTTCATTTGAGTCAGTCCTACGGAACGAGAATGTGTTAGAAGCATTAGTGGTAGCATATTCTTCTAATAGATCATCACGAAAGCTGGGTCGGCTAGTTGTCGCAGGGATGTTTCCAGCGGAAATGACAAATTTATTCAGCTCGTCAAGGCTTAGGCTGAAGTCATCACTCCTGTCTTTGCATATACACCCGCCAGTTTTAAATTTCGCCATAGCGTTCGGGGAGGAAGACTAAGTTAGCCAAGTTAGCTCTATTGCGTGCGCCTATAACGATGATACAGATACTCACGTGTAGATATAAGAAATCGTACTCCTACAGTGAACCACGGGCAGCCATCCGCAGTTCACATTTCGTTTTGACAGGGACATACTTTTCAAACAGATTAGTAACAAGCACGATAAATTTAGACACTTGGTGGTTTACTAAGGCAGAGTCAAATATCGTGTGCCAACACAAGGATGTACATTCATCAATTAGAGCATTAGCGTCGATGTTACGATTACCTACACGTAGGTAAAAGGGATTAACTCCGGGACAGGTGGAAATTTAGGAAACTGAATTGAAATGTAACTCTTCTTTTACAACACAAACTATTTTATTCAATCACTTTATTTTTAAGAAAAATAAGAATTAATAGTAATACAAAAGTAACTTGTAAACTCTACGCGGCGGCAACCCGAAGTCAACTCGCCGGTTATCAGTTTCAGAGCATGGAGTATGGTTCTTTCACACACATTAGTACCTGACTCAGCGATAATGCTTTCTTGCAACTTCGAAATTAGAGCTCATATGGTTCGCATTTATGAAATGAATTGTGTACACTTTGGTAACATGAGTGAACACTTGACTCAGCGATTTGTGTGCAACATAGAGCGATAAATTATGATTTTTGTTTATTCGGTACTGAATTAGTAAAATTTATGTGGCACGGGTATCTTTTAAAATGTGCACATGAAACCCGAGACTTGTAATTCGTGAGAACCATGCACCATGCTCTTGCTTCATAACATTCCTCCCCCTTTACAAAGATAAAAAAAACTTTTAGGCTATGTCTACAATTTTTTTTTTGTGTTTTATTTATATATATATATAATTACTTCTCTAAAGAAAAAGAAACTACTTCTACAAAATATATTTTTTTTTCTTTGTTTTAACACCGTATTAATATTAACATCCAAAAATGTAAGGATATGTACTACATCCAGAACATTATTATTGAATAAAATTAGGAAAAGATTTGGTTTTTTTTTTTTTTATTTTTTTTTTTTTTTATGAATTTTCAGTATTGACGTTAATTTTACATTTAATATATCTCTTATAAAGTAAATACATAATGGGGAAAGATACGACTATGGAAAGTAAAATTATAATAGTGGTAAAAATGTTATTTGATATTTGAGGGGTGGAATTTTCGTTATGCAGCTTGGTTTCGTCCCTTAATTTTTTTAGACTTATGCTCATCTTTTCGAAATCAGAGCTATCTATGTGAGCTCTCACAAGAGCGTTAAATGAGGTTTTGTTATAATTTACTGTAATATTTCTGATATCGTTTGCAATAATACTATCAAAGTATTCTATTATTAAATTTGATTCATTAACTTCCTTTTTGGTTTCAAGGTTAATATACTTTGTTGATGCTCTACATCCTGGAAACAGTTCCAAAATACCACTCTTCGAAATTTTTATAGAATATGCAGTGTCATTACAAATTATCCTAACGTTACTTTGTTCCGGAAGTACATACAACCATGTATTGGCTTTAATTAACGCATACCATTTTTCCTGAGTGGCTTTAAAGATTCTAACTTCGCAGGTGTCTACTTCTTTGTAGCCTAGGTTCAATCGTATTATGCAATTTTGGTTATTTTCATTATATGTCAGGTAGTTTTCGTTACAAATATAAAAATTATGATTCACATTTTGGCATCTGTCGAATTCATTTTGTTTCAAAAATATGTATTGTCTTAATTTTTCGTTGATGCCTACAAAGTCAGACTCTGGTCTAATGAAATAGTACAAGTGGTTCATATAGGTTGCAGGAATGCTGGTTAGTTTATACAATTTAAAAAGGTCACCGATTAGGGGAATTTCTATATTAAGTACTAAAGAATTAGAAGTATATAATGGAATTACTCGAGAAATTTTCTCTATTTCTGGCAAATTTTCAACAGATGGTTTTACTGGCAATTTTAAGTCATGTTGTAGCTCAAGTTGTATTTCCTTAAGTACTTGAACAAAGCTTTGCGAACTCGACAGGTGCTTATCCATTTTTCCCAATTTAGCTTCATGAATTATACCACTTAATTCTTCCTGTTTTGAGAGAAATCTTCCTAGGGAGAGTGTCATAATGTTTGCCAATTCGTCGAAGAAATGTAAAGTTTGCATCGCCCTAGTTCGGTTATTGAAATTCTCTGTTAAGGTGTGTAGAACTGTTTCGATCTCTTGAAAACGTTGATTTAACACTATTTCGGACTTATTTAAGGTTTCGATTACGTTTAATATGATCGAGGTTTGCGATACCACAGAGTGGTGTAATATTTTTTGGTTCTCCTTGAGTGTACTTACCATACTCTCGATTCTATTCGAATCTTCGTCATCCATTGTTCCGAAGAGGAATTTCGACAATCTACCTATTCCATTGATGATGCCTCTTGGTTTCCTGCGTTCTTGTTTGGGGTAGAATACTTGTCGGAGGATATTATTATTTTCCACAACCTCGTTGAACGTTGCGTTTATTACCTTGAGAGTGAATTTACAAGGATCCATCACGAACGATCTGAGTTCATCACAGAACTTGGAGAGTTCAGCATATTGCCATCGAAGTTGGTCCTCTTCTTCTTCATATTTGGTTAAGTCGAAATATACAACCAAGTTCCAGAATGATGTCGATTTCCCAAGTGTCCCTGTTTCCTCAAAAAAAATTCCACTGGAGTTACTGATAGGTGTGTTCACATGTTTTGGTTCGGTAATTCGACCATGGGCTTCGTAGAAAGACAATACCAGAATGATCCTGTAAGGAATGTAATGCTTGTAGATGATAATTTTGCTTTGAGGTGGAAAGGTTAAAAGTTCGGTTAGAGATAGTTAGATAAAGGAAGTCTTTAGGTGAATTGCTCACATTGTATAATTTATATCTCAGGAAATGAAAGTTTTGAGCAGGTTGTTATGTACAAGTTTGGTTTTTCTTCCAATCTGTATCAATGATGTTTCCGGAGATGGAGTCTCTATAACTTCGTATGGGCCTTCATATAGCATTGAAAGTTTTCTGTTCTTCTTTATTTTCTGTTCCAGCAATACTTTGTCTCCTGCTGTAAAAATGTTTCCTTTAACACCACGATCATAGTACATTTTTGAGCGTTCTTTTGCTTTGATTTGATTCTCACGGGCTAGTGCGTAGCTGTTCTGAAGTCTGGCCTTTAGTTCTATGACAAAGTCATCGTAGTTATAGACTGGTTCCACCGCCTTAGCTACAGAAGATGGAATTTCCGGTTTCACCCCGAATAAAATTTCATAAGGAGAGTAATTAGTTGCAGAATTTGGAGTAGTATTATAGCAGAACATAGCAAAATCTATCCACGTATCCCAATTATTGGGATCTTTTGTTGCATAACTTCTGAGATAGTCACCTAAAGTGCGATGACATCTTTCAAGCGATCCATTGGACTGCGGGTGATAAGCCGTCGTTTGCATTTTTCGTATCTTTAGTAACTTACAAGTTTTCTTAAATAAGTCACTAAGAAAGTTGGTTCCCTGATCCGTCAATAAACACTGTGGGGTACCGAAAAGACATATTATCTTCCGAACATAGACGTCTGCAATCGTCTCCGCTTCCTGGTTAGGAATAGGGATTGCCTGTATGAACTTCGTCAGATCGTCTTGAAAAGTGAGGATATACTTATTCCCACTTTCCGATACTGGTAACGGTCCCACGACATCCAAGGATACACGTTCAAACGGTTTTTTAGATGTAGTAGTGATCTTCATTGGGATTTTTATTTTATGGGTCACCTTACTTTTCTGACATGTCTCACAAGAGGATATAAAAGTTTTTATATCTTTGTACATATTTTTCCAATGGTATTTCTGCCTAATTCGCTTTATGGTTCGAGCTATTCCCTGGTGTCCACCAGTTGGGGAAAAATGATATTCACGAAGAACTCGCTTAATTTCTTCTTCGTTGTTTAAAATTATTGGGCTTGATGTAAATCTGTGATTATTACGAGTTTCGTTTGAAGTAAAGGTAGCCTCGTTGCTGCCATTTAGGGTGCCATCTGTATGTTCTTTCAGGTCTTGAACTGGAATTTCTGCTCTATTCACCTTCGACGTCGAGCTGGCGGTGTTCTCTTTACTTGCATTATTATTATTGTTTAAATTAACTTCCGAGTCAGTTTTTGTTTGGGATCTAGTAACGACATTAATATCTTCTATATTTAATCGAGATAGAGCATCGGCATTTGTATTTAAGTGACCCGATTTATGAACAACTTTGAAATCATATTCCTCGAGCTTGATTCTCCAACGCATAATCCTGGAGGAAGGATCTTTTAAGTTAAAAATCCAAACCAGTGGCCTATGATCCGTTACCACAGTAAACTTTCTGCCGTATACGTATGGTCTGAAATGTTTGGTCGCCCATACAACCGCGAGCGCTTCCTTTTCTATCGTTGAATAATTCTTTTCGGCCTTGTTCAGGACCCTACTTGCAAATGCAATAGGTAAATCCGTACCATCAGAATCTGTTCGTTGCGAAAGCACCGCGCCTATGGCTGCATTGCTGGCGTCTGTAGTAATGAAGAAATGCTTTTCAAAGTTAGGATATTGTAGAACAGGGGCTTGGATAATTGCTTTTTTTAACAATCCAAAAGACTCATCGCAATGAGCGTCCCAATTGAAGGGAACATCTTTCTTTAGCAGATTATTTAAGGGGTTAGCAATTTTTGAAAATTTGGGAATAAACTTCCTGTAATATCCCACGAGTCCCAAATAAGATTTTAACTGTTTAGTATTCTTTGGTGGATTTATAGCTTCGACAGCTGAGATCTTTTGCGGGTCGGGTTTTATTCCTTGGTCAGTTATAATATGCCCCAAGTAACTAACTTCTTTGCTAAGGAATTTACACTTATTGGGCTGAAGTTTGAGATTATGCCGCCTTAAACATTCGAATACTTCTCGCAGTTTTCGGTTGTGGTCATCTAAATCCCTGCCATATATGACCACGTCGTCCAAATAGACGAAACAACGTATACCCTGTAGCCCTGTTAGTACTTTATTCATTAATCGCTGAAATGTAGGTGGGGCATTTCGTAAGCCAAAAGGCATGCGATTAAATTCGAAATGCCCATGTGGCGTACTGAATGCTGTCTTTTGTTTGTCAGCTTCTGCTACTTGGATCTGGTGGTAGCCATTTGCCAGATCTAATGTACTAAAATATTTTGAATCTCCTAGCTGATTGAGTATTTCCTCGATGTTAGGAAGAGGGTGTGCATCAGCCAAAGTTAAATCATTGAGTTTGCGAAAGTCTACTACGACTCGCCATTTCTGGTTTCCCTGAGAATCTGGTTTTTTTGGGAACGACCAATAAAGGAGCATTCCATGGGCTGGTACTATGTCGTACAATTCCGTCCTCCAACATTTCATTTACTTGATTCCTAATTTCACTCTTATGAATCTCGGGTAAACGATATGGTCTCACGTTTACAGGACTTTGATTCGACACCGTGGGAATGGTATGGGAAATGGTAGGGGTAAAAGTCAGTTTATCACCCTCCAGAAAGAAAATTTCGTTGAATTCTCGGCAGATATTCTCGATCGATTGTTTTTCTTCTACGTTCAGGTGTTGTAGATCTAAAACAGAAGCAAGTCTCGAAAGTCGCTCTTCTATTTTATTGTAGGTATGGACACCAGTGAGGCTATACACTTCGTAGCAGTGGAGTTTTTCATATTCTAAATCGACATCGTTACTGATTTCTACGTTATTCTCAGTTGCGTTTATTACGGCTACCGCAATGTATCCATTCTTTGGTTTAGCAATACATCCGGAGGTATATACCTGAGGTGCTATTTCTGTAGGAAAACATACTACCTCCTCATTGTCAACTATAGGCCCAAATCGCAGTACCGTTTCGGTCCTGCCAGGTATTGAAATATTTTTTTTTAAATATTTGAAAGGAAGCTCTACCTCTTCGTCTTTAATGTTCAATATCAGAGTTTGAGTTTTGTAACTAAGAACAGAATTCGTTCTTGAGAAGAAATCTTCTCCTATAATACCGTCTCCGTTTATAGGGAAATTTTTAGGGACTACATGGAAAGGATGCTTCAATGAGATCCTTTCAGTTAGTTGGATGTGCAAATGGCAGATACCTTTTGTGTTAATGGACTGGGTAGAAATCCCTCTAAGTGGAACAGCCCAGTCAGTGTACACGTCTACGTCTGGTTTAAGTGCACTAATTTTTATTAAACTTATGGACGCTCCCGTATCCAGAAGGAAAGAGTTTTTTGGAGAAGCACAATTTAAAATGTTCAGAACAATTTCACTCTGAAAGGTTGTACGAGTGTCAAGATTTAGAATTGGACTAGGTTTTGCGTTAACGTTAAATGTTGTAGATTTAGTAGTTTCGAATTTACGGTTAAAACTGTTTCTTGAATTGGTTTCGATTGGATTGGCAAAGTAGTTTTCACGTCGACACTCTAATTCAATTCGCGAACCTGGACAACCGTGCCGCTGGTGCCAGGCATATTGGCGTTTCCCTGATTTGTACCTCGTATGAGTCTCTCGTTTGATCTTGTTTGCATTTGCATTTGCACATTATTTGAATTTGTTCGAGAAGAGTTATTGCTATAAGAGTTTGGCGAAACGATATTTGGAGAGTTGTTCCGTGAGTTGTTGTATTGTCTTTTCTTGCAATTTTGTATAGAGTGGCCCAGATTTTTGCAATACCTACACCGTTGCTCACTCTGAACAGTATTGATGCGTTGATTTGGAAATTTAGGAAACATTGGACGATTTTCTTTATTAAGGAAAGATGAGGTGGTTTGGCTTTTCAGTTTCCTGCACTCATTTGTACTATGTCCAGGAATCTTGCAGTAATTGCACCTTGGCATTTCTGTTTTGATGTTTTCACTTTCAGCAATATTTTCCTCTTCCAAGGCATATTCAATTGCTGAAGTGATAGATTCGTGTTTTGTAGATTTAACGATTAGTTTCAGAGGTGGCTTAAGTCCCCTTTTGAAATTGTTTATTGCTGTCTTTTCGTTAAGCTTTCTTATGGCTTTGGAGCCTTCGGAAGACTCACCTTGTGTACTTGATATATTTAGTTCATCAAGCAACCTTTCTACCTTACCCGCGTAATCTGAAACTGTTTCACGAGATGCCTGTTTGATCGTAAAAAGTTCCGCTTGAATAACTTGTGCTGACCTGAACTTAGTAAAATTTTTGTTAATTGCAGCTTCCAAGTCACCCCAATTATCATAATCATTGTATCTCAGAATAGCATTATACGCTTTTCCCGTGAGCTTTGATTTAATTAAATCTACGAACTCGGCTTTATCCGCATCAGTGGAGGCTTTGGTATAATGTATTTTAGCTATTTGGAGAAATCTAGTGAGAGTTGTGGCGTCCCCATCGAACTCTGGAATAAGCTTAATAGCGTGAGATATATTAAAAGTACTGTTTGGAATCGTCATTTTTGATAAAATGTCCGACTCTTGGAAAGAAGATGAGGAGTCCGCACTTTTCTCGGTTTCACTAGGCTCGTCTTCACGACCGGAAACAAAACTATCGGAATCGTTGAGTTCAGCTTCTTCAGATTCGCTGGTTTTTTTTAATTTTCTTCCCGTTCCTTAAAGAAAGGTTTACCGAGATCGACATGTGCTTTTTATTCACCCTTTATGGAGAACTTGTACCAGAGAGGTTTTGTTAAGACACGAGTATACTATTTATGATTTTACATTTACGAGGACAACTATTCATCGACGAAGACCAAAATACGCACTACTAAATTTTGTAATCACATTTGAGCCATTGAACGAACACAACCTGACAATATTCCGTATGTGTATACCAATGTACATATTATGTAGTACAGAATTCAAGGAGTAGTATAACTAATATGGCAAAAGTCAATATACAACTTTCAATAGGAATCAATTACGGTTACTGAAGCATTAATTTTACACTTTTAACACAAGAACCTACTATCACAGGCGATGCATTGAAAACGGATATATGAAATAAAACCTCATTTCTGCGTTGAACTACGCACGTACATATTTCATTGCAAAGTGGGACATAATTTACTTAAAAAAATGATTTTTTTTTTTTTGAATTTTGTTTGATACATAAAAACTATTGCACTGGTTTGTGTGTGTGTGTGTGTGTGTGTGTTAGGCGTCGAACATCAACAATTAATAAAAAGAAGAAAAACTAACGAATAAAAAGTTAATTTCATAACGAAAACAAATTGCAACGATAACAGAAATATCACTTTCACAGTAAAAAAAAAATGTTAAAATAGCACATACCTGTTTGTGAATATACATAATATAGAATCTTGACAAAAGATCTATGTGATACTTTAGATATTTTAATTATATATTTATTTCTAAACAAAAGAGATAAGAAGACAAAAGATTTTTTTTTTTTTTTTTTTTTTTTTTTTTTTTTTTTGTTTACTATTTACGTGCTGTCCGCAAGACTATTAATACTCATTAAAAGTAGAAATTTCTTTTCAAATATTGATATAAGTATATAAATCTCACAAAACTATTTATTTATTATATAAAAGACCTTTTGATATTCTGTTTTAAAATTAGTGCCATATCATGTAATTAGGTACTTTAGATGAAAGTACATACAAATAGAAAGCAAAAAAAAATATTGATTTTGGTTCAGAGAATTTAGATGAAAGTACATACAAATTGAAATCAAAAAGAAATATTGATTTTGGTCCATAGCTAGACACCACTCACGCTAATATCCTTCTGCATTCCATTATTTCCATTACGCTTGATAACGCTAGTTAACATATGTATGTAGGTAGGTACTGCTGTTGTACTGGGATTTTGTGTAATAATTCCTCAATTTTCCTTGATTCGAGCTCTGATAAATTCAGATTGCACACAAGCAAGATTTAGACACTTTTAGATTTAGATTTTTTTTGTTATTTCTGCCGCCGCTGATTAGTAATGAATTAGTTACGTAATTGGTAGATCCGCGCGCTATTCTTGCGACATGGACCGCACCGCTGCCACCAGTTTGTTACGATTACCTACACGTAGGTAAAAGGGATTAACTCCGGGACAGGTGGAAATTTAGGAAACTGAATTGAAATGTAACTCTTCTTTTACAACACAAACTATTTTATTCAATCACTTTATTTTTAAGAAAAATAAGAATTAATAGTAATACAAAAGTAACTTGTAAACTCTACGCGGCGGCAACCCGAAGTCAACTCGCCGGTTATCAGTTTCAGAGCATGGAGTATGGTTCTTTCACACACATTAGTACCTGACTCAGCGATAATGCTTTCTTGCAACTTCGAAATTAGAGCTCATATGGTTCGCATTTATGAAATGAATTGTGTACACTTTGGTAACATGAGTGAACACTTGACTCAGCGATTTGTGTGCAACATAGAGCGATAAATTATGATTTTTGTTTATTCGGTACTGAATTAGTAAAATTTATGTGGCACGGGTATCTTTTAAAATGTGCACATGAAACCCGAGACTTGTAATTCGTGAGAACCATGCACCATGCTCTTGCTTCATAACAAGCGGTAGGAATAAGAGTTATGATGGAGACTCGGATCTAGAGAGAATTAATAGCTCATAAATAAAATATCGTGGTCCAAAGTGCTAGGTGGGTATATAAGAAAGCTTTATAATTGTTTTCATCACCACGTTATATAACTTATTGGTAATAAGTGTTTATTGCGGTATCCGTGGTTACCCTTATATAACTCGACAACATTCAGTAAAGCTTTGATAAATATTGGGGACTTTCAGTAATACATATGCCCACTATAAAACATCGTAACATTTTTTGGTGGCACTTTAGTAACTACGGTGATCCTTATAAAAACAAATTACTTTAAGTGTCGAATGGAGCCATTATAAAACTGTTTTTTATCTATTTAACACAATATATAACCAAAGGTTATATAAGAACACTATCGTCTGTTTTTTGTCACTATAAGATATATAACAATACAAAGGTTACATATTATGACCATTTTGGAGGCATGGTAGTTGCTATAGTTTATATAATATTTGTAGATGTTTGACAAGGGTCTTTAAATTTATATACTAGTGCCAGAGTTTATATGAAACTACTTGAAGTTTTATAATAGTAATTTGTTCATTGAAGTACAAGCCGCCATTTTTTCATCTGTGCATTACAGATAAAAAGAAAATGTCGGTTATGCCAATTCTTTAAATTGCAGATATATGGCTTTTGTTTTATGTTCATATAAAGAAAATATTGCTTATTTTTGGAGCGGTCTGTATTTTTTAGAAGTACCTATGATGATATTCACAGTAAAACTTTAATTGCAGCTGAATTTCATCACGTATATGCCGAAAAACTAATGTAAAAGAATTAAACCCTTACATTATAAAAATGCAATACATAAAAATATCGAAATTCTATGTCAAGATAGGTTTCGTAAATATTTGCATTATATTGTTTTATAAAGGTAACGGAAAGTAATTTCCCTAACATTTCAATCACTAAAAGTAATCACTCTGAGAAAATTCCAAGCGTTGTGGAAATGTTACCATCACCATTGTAAACAAAGGTTATAAAGGTAACCGAAACGTTACTGTAACCACTGCTATGACCAAAATAAATTAATCGCGAACACACTAGGTTATATAAGGGTTATATAAGAAGTTATATTACGGTAACCAGAATATTTTTATTACTCATTTTATAAAACCTTTAGTTATAAAACGTTACCTAAACCAAGTCACGGTAACCTTTATATAATCCTCCATTTAAGCTTTATAGGGGGTTTATAGTAGTTACAAAGAGGTTTCGAGTACAAGTTTATATAACTCAAGTTATATAATTTGATAATGGAACCATACGGTTACCACTATATAAAAAAAATTGTTTCCTGGGCGATTACACAAGTTTCCGAGTAGTGCTCTCACCTTATCCAAACATACAACGGGGACCACCAATACATTCATCAAAACTAGCACGATCCATAACAATGCATAAAAAGGACAAATTAGAAAAATAAATTTCCGCAACAGACTTCAAAAATCAGTGGATTCAGTTTAATCAATAATTATGTAGTTGCTCTTGATTGATTATTTTCATCTCCCGGTCTTCCTGGCTACGCTTAATATATAGGAAGCCGTTTCTCGTACGTGCAGTAGTAATTTTTCCATAAATGCGAATCTTGATAGCTACCAGGAGGAAAAAGCAATAATACGGCGATAGACTATCGCGGATATAAACAAACGTTTCTGAATAGCAACCATCCAGCTTATCAAAGTTTATCAAATTGGAGATTTCTTAATCTGCGAAAAGCTGACAAGGAAGCTTTGTGCTCTGCATGACAAGATAAGCTTACCACGATTGGAGCTCCGCTCCCCATCCGATGCGGCGAGGGTAATATCGCTTTAAGCCGAAAAGCATCAGTTTAAGGGGAAACCAAATGTTCACTCACTGCAGCATTGTTTTCGACGACGTTAAGCACATGCTCATTGGGTTGATGTAGTATGATCCGTACTATGACATCACTTAGTCGATGTACCCCTGCAGTTCTTTAGTAGATGCTTCAGAAGCTACCATTCTACCGTTTAGGCCAGAGATAACATCATCGATTTTTGTCGCCACCAATTTATCTATACCAGCATCTGAAACCGCTGTAGAGCCCAGACTATCCAAACCGGCCTAACGCATGTCGATTGAAATACTCTCCTCAGAATTTGTAGTTGATGTAGATGGTAACTTTTCCTTCCTTCCCCTCGTCGGCGTGTGGACAAAAAAAAGATCAGCTCACATACACCAATGCAAGTACAGCGCAACACAACTAGCAATCTTCCGATTAATTTAAAAGAACTTTAAATGAACTTCTGCATTTATGCACTAGAGCTTTATGAATAAACAAATGAAGCAATGGTTAATGCTGAAAACAGCTGTAGCGCAGATAAAACTTCCACGTAATGAAACTTCCGAAATACTGATTTAAAGGTACTAAATATGGGAGCTGGACTGAAACACAACTGTTATCTAGCGTACATCACTGAATAATTGTTATTAAAAATAAATGTTTTCAGTTAATATACGTTAAATTTTTATTATTTAATTCTCAACTATATGGCAATTTTTTCTAGTTAGTTACCGGTCTAAATTTTTATAATTCACACATCCTGGAAGCACAATCAACTGCGACGTCCGATGGTTAAGTGAGAAACAGAATGTGACGCTGTCAGTTGTAGCTGGCGTTGTAGAGCAAACTGTCAGTAACAACACGATTTTGGTATTATGGCGACATCATGCGTAGCTGGCTCTGGCGCTGTAGCGTACTTTTGCCAAATTTTAGTTTTTGGCGCGCCAGGATTGACATTTGTAATTGCGAGGTGGTTTGTTGGAATGAAACAAGATGGAAAATTTTGATACAGTAAAGTTTATCAAAATAATGAAAAGAAAAGATATACTGTGGAATTCACTTTATAAAATTTAAAAAGAAAAACAGAAATATGGATTGAAAGGTAAAATATCAAACTAGTTTTCACAGAACTACGCTGCAGCATTTTATCATAACTAGCTACAAGGTAAGTGGCAGAATATGCGTCAGCACCATCTCCAAGCGCCAGAACCACATTCTGTTCCAGCCTTAACTCTTATACGTGGCACCGGTGATACGCCCATACGAAAAGAAGAAAGGATGTAGCTATTTATACATACAGTATGCATACAAGTTAAAACCAAAAGCAACATTCGCCGTAATTTGATGCGACAACAACTTCTCCGCCAACCTGCAAAATACATTTCGGTTCCCAGGAAATTTCTGCTGACCACGCGTCTGGTAATTTTAAGTTAGAGATAAATTCCGTTTAGAGAAACTTGTAATTTTTAGTCTTAATTCTATATCCGAAAAATAAAGGTGCAGGTAACCTGCCTGCCTAGAAAAATATATTTTTTTGAGGTTTTTATAATACATTTTATTAACTGGCGCCCGAGCAGGGACCGCAAGCAAATCGTGAATTAGTTTTTCCGCGATCATAAGTAATTAATCGATTAAAAACGGTGTGCTAACCAGCGCCGCGTTTTGCTTATAAACGGAAAAAATATTTGTTGTGCAAAATTAAGTGATCACTACCAATTATTTAATTTGTGTGCCACTCTGTGATTATAAAAATAAAAAGTGAAAACCTAAATTATAATCACGACTAAATAATTAATTTGTGAAAGTGCTAACCATTGCCACTTCGATAATAATCATAATTAGTGCAAGGGAGTGCGTTCGATAAAATAACCACTGCAAACAAATATTCCACGTTTGCTACTGAGGCAAATAAAAGGGATAAAATACTTTGAAGTCATCTTTAACGAAAAGGCCAGGAAACGAGGCCCCGGAGTCACCAAAGCAAACTAGCTTAGGAAAAAACGGAGTCGACGAGTAATCATTTGGATAACCATAACCAAGGATATAAATACCCGCCGACAGCCGCCTGATCTGTTCAAGAGGAAATACCACAAGCGGTCCTACACGTATAGAATAAGGACAAAAAGCACCGGAGCATCTATACGTTACATAAAGCTCAAAAATCTTAGGACTCATCCAGTTGTACGTCCTTCATCTGTTAGTTGTAATGTAAGTCATTTATTTTTGCATTCCATTGAATCAAAAAATTATTACTTAAGAAGTGAAATATTTTAAATATCAAAAAAAAAATTTTTAAAGAAAAAAAGTGATCAAGTGAAAAGTTAGGAAAAATCGTTGAAAATATAACTATTTAAAACAAAAATCATTAAGATACAAATTTTACAGTACATTTGTTTATCCTTTCGTGCAAAAGTAAATTAAAAGAAAATACAGAATGGCACAAAATAATAATAATAATAATCCTCCCGTACAGAACGTTCCTGTACAGAATGCTCCTATACAGAATATTACTGTAGCTGATCTAACAGCCCTTATATCTGAAATTGTAAGAAGGGAAGGTAGGCAAATTTTTAACTCAATTATCAATCCAGGTGTAGACATAAATAATGATATCGACCAAAATATCGAAGTCGGGCAAGACGCGAATTTATCTGCCATGGACAAGATTCCTGATGTTGTGAAAAGCTTTAGGGAATTCTCTGGCCAACCAGGAGAATTCAATTCTTGGAAAAAAAGTGTAGATCGTATTTTAAGAATTTATGAACATCTTAAAGGAACGCCAAAATATTACGGCATCCTCAGTATCATTCGGAACAAAATTACAGGTTGTGCAGATGTTGCACTCGAATATTATAATACACCTTTGAATTGGGAGACAATTTCCAAATGTCTCACACTTCATTACGCAGACAAAAGAGATTTAGGTACCTTAGAGTACCAGATGACTACGTTAGTTAAAGGGAATAACACAATTCATGAATTTTATCAAACAGTGTATCACCATCTTTCATTAATTTTAAATAAACTTTCTTCCATGGAAATGAGCCATGAATCACTCAACATAATGACTCAATCGTATCGTGATAAAGCACTAGATACATTTGTTAGGGGACTCAAGGGAGATCTACCCAGATTACTCAGCATGAGAGAACCAGTGGACTTACCACAAGCCCTTCATTTACATGTGTCTTAAATTACAAAATGTTGATTATCGAGTTCACCATAGTCACGGAACCTTTCGAAGAATACAACACCAGTCATCACCTCATTCTGTTCCACCTAGAAGAAATAAATTTTTTACACAAAATGTTAACCCAATTCCAGCACCCAGAAGGAATTTCTATCCAGAACTAGTCCACAATCCTCAGAGATCTGTTGCACCTATTTTCTCTAAACCAGCCCAGTATATTCAACGTCCACCAAGACAGCCATTTATTAGTCAGCATCCTCCTTTTCATAAACCTGTTCCAAAACCAGAACCAATGGAAGTCGATCACTCAATACACTCACGAGCAGTAAATTATCAGAATCGACCTCCAATGCAACAATTTAATGCTAAGAGACCTCCTTCATATCAAACTCACCAAAATAATAAATTTCAACGAATTTACCATACGGATCAAGTCCAGGCCGACGAGCAAAATGATATAAGCGATTATGATAAAAACTTAAACTACGAAGACGAAAATCTTGACCAAACTCTCGTTGACTACATCGATTCTCATGATAATCCAAGCTTAGGACAACCAGAAGAATTAGATGACATTTATTTTTTAGGCTAAGGAGCTCTTCGCTTCCTTACTTTGAGCACGTAGCGAAGAGCGGCGAAATTTTAAAATTTTTAGTGGACACAGGTTCAAACAAAAATTATATTCAACCCCGCCATATAAAAAATCCTATTCCAAATGATAAAGCCTTTTATGCAAATTCTGTAGGAGGCAACATTCTGATCACCCATCACGCCATAATAAACTTATTTGGACATAAAGTAAAAAAACTGAAATTCTTCATCTTACCCAGTCTCATTTCTTTTGACGGTATTATCGGCAATGATAGTTTCAAAAACCTAGGAGCTGTAATTCATACAAACAGAAACTACATGACCATTCAACCTGATATTCCAATTCACTTGAAGCAGCATATCTCCGATTCAGTAAACACCATTAACATCAGAACATCCCACATGAATGCTGAAGAGAAAAAGGAATTAAATAATGTTATAAAGAAATGTCCTAATTTATTTTCCGATCCAGACGAGAAATTGACCTAAACAACAACGGTCAAAGGAGAAATACGTACCACCACTAGTGATCCTATTTACTTCAAGTCCTATCCATATCCCATGGCTCTAAAAAGTGAAGTCGAAGGTCAAATCAAAAAATTGCTCGAAGATGGAATCATCAGACCATGGAAATCACCATACATTTCTCCTGTGTGGATCGTCCCCAAAAAAGCGGATGCATCCGGAGAGAAAAAGTATAGAATGGTTATCGACTACCGAAAATTAAATACAGTCACCATACCCGATCGATATCCCATTCCCGAAATCAACGAGGTTCTAGCAAATCTAGGAAAGAATAAATGGTTCACAATAGCAGACTTGAAAGGCGTATTTCATCAAATTCCATCAAAGGAATCTGACGTCGAAAAAACCGCATTTTCCGTGAACAATGGGAAATATGAGTTCACACGCTTACCATTTGGGCTCAAGAACGCCCCCTCCATATTCCAAAGGACTCTAGATGATATTCTTAGAGACCATATTGGAATAAGGTGTTACGTCTATATAGATGATATCCTCATCTTTGGTAAGGATGAAAGCGAACACTTCAGAAACCTCGAAATAATATTTAAAACCCTAGAGGCAGCGAATATGAAAATTCAACTGGATAAGTGCGAGTTTTTACAAAACGAAGTTGAATTTCTCGGCTTGATTGTTTCAAGAAACGGAATTAAAACCAATCCCAAAAAGGTACAAGCAATGGTTGACTTCCCAATTCCTAAAACATTAAAAGATCTTCGGTCATTTCTCGGCATGTCAGGCTACTATCGAAGATTTATAAAGGATTACGCGAAATTAGCGAAACCCCTGACAGCCCTTTTAAGAGGGGAAGATGGACGTGTGTCCAAAAATATCTCTAAAACCAAAACCATTTACCTAAATGATGAAGCAATTGATGCATTTAATAAAATTAAGAGCTCACTAATTTCCAAAGAAGTAATACTCTCACATCCAAATTTTGAAAAAGACGCAGTATTGTCTCAAGATAACAGACCAATAACCTTTCTATCTAGAACCTTAACCAAAACGGAAGAGTGTTATGCACCAAATGAGAAGGAAATGCTTGCCATTATCTGGTCGTTAAATTCTCTAAGAAACTACCTGTATGGATCGAGAAAAGTTAAGATATTCACTGACCATCAACCTCTAACATATGCCTTAAGTAACAAGAAAACTAACGCTAAAATTAAACGATGGAAGGCCATACTTGAAGAGTATAACTACGAGCTTAAATATAAGCCGGGAAGAACAAACGTTGTCGCCGATACTCTATCGCGACCTCCCCAAACATCTTTGGTAAATCCAATGACTACGACCCAACATAGCGACGAAAGCTCTTCGCATAATCTAATTCCTTTAGTAGAAGCTCCCGTAAACGTCTTTCGAAATCAGTTGATACTAAAAAGAGATGACGAAACTAGTTATCAATTACAAAACCCCTTTCCAAACTACGCAAGACATGCGATAATTCAACCCCAATATACAGAAAGCGATCTAATTAATATATTTACAAGATATCTCAATCCAAATACTATAAACGGCTTAATGACAGAAGAAGCAATAATGGGTCAAATTCAAGAAATATATCCCATTCATTTCAAAAATATTCACAAACATTAGTAAGAGACGTGACTGATGAAACACAACAGGAAGAAGTAATATTAACCATCCATCGCAGAGCCCATCGTAACCCACACAGACAACAAGTCTTAGAGAAATTCTACTTTCCAAGAATGAGCAGGAAAATTAATCATTTAGTGAAGCGTTGCACAGTCTGTAAAAAAAACAAGTATGAAAGGCATCCGAATAACCAATTCATTAATCCTACTCCCATCCCAAATTATCCAGGCCATACCCTCCATATCGACATCTACTCAACAGAAAATAAATTAGTTTTAACGGCTATAGACAAATTCACCAAACTGGCACAAGCCAAGGTAATTAAATCTAGATCGATTGAAGATATTAGACGACCCCTAAGGGACCTGTTGTTTTTCTTTGGTATACCTGAAATTATAGTTATCGATAATGAAAAAGCGTTAAACTCCGCATTAATAACTTCCATGATGGAAGATGAATTGAGTATCACAAATTTTAAAACACCACCATACAAGAGCGAAGTTAACGGTCAAATCGAGCGTTTTCATTCCACCCTGTCGGAAATCATGCGATGCCTGAAGACAGAAGGAATGCCTCGTAATTTCTAAGAACTCTTAGAACGTTCCATAAACGAATATAATTTTACTATCCACTCCAGTACAGGAAAAAACCTGTCGAATTGTTTTTCGGAAGAAATCCAAACGTTAGTCCCGAACAATTTGAAAGAACGCGCTTAAGTAATATAGAGAAATTGAAACAGAGACAGCAGAAAGATATTAAATATCATAATAAGAAATGAAAACCAATACAAAATTACGAGCCAGGGCAAACCATTTATGTCAAGCATAATAAACGAATAGGATCTAAACTTACAGTTAGGTATAAAGCAGAAATAGTTAGAGAAAATAAGAATACAGTAATTATAACAGAATCAGGGAAAACCATACACAAAAGTAACATTAGGAATTGAACTACTTAGTCTTTTATTTCAGATGTGCTATTCGCGCTGTTACAAGTGGAATTCAAATCCTGGATAACTCCAACTCCCAGATAGTTGCCATTAGTGTTGGAAAAGCAAAGATACAAAACGGAAATTACAAATTAATCCACGTTATTGAGCTCGACTGATACCAGAAATTAGTAACCGAAATAAATCCAATCCTTGAGAACGAAATCACAAAATCACATCCATTATTCCCTTACCTTAATTACGAGCTATTTCAAATTGAGGACTTATTAGACAACTTGAAGGTACATAAAATTAAAAGATCCATTAATTTGATAGGTACAGCGTGGAAATGGCTAGCTGGAAATCCAGACCACGAAGATTTTGAAATAATAAAAGATAAAATGAATAACGTACTAAAAAATAACAATAAGCAGTTAATAATTAACCAATTGCATAACGAGAGAATAAACAATATTACTAAAATGACAAATGAGATCCTAAGTGCAATCGGAAAAGAAAAGATATTCAATGGTCTGCTAGCCCTTAATCTTCAGTATAAGTTAAAATTAATTAAAGAAGAATTAGTTAATATTAGATATGCCATTCATTGGTCTAGGTTAGGTATTATAAATTCAATGGTGTTATCTAAGACAGATATTCAATTAGCTATTAGTACTTTAGATAAAGAAAACCTCCCATACAGTACACCGGAGGAAGCTCTAGATTTCGCATCCACTAAAATCATTACAAATAGCACTTGTCTATTTTATATTGTAAATATCCCAATGACAACAGAAGATTTATATGAAGAATTGTTAAATAAAGCTGTCAAAAGGAATCATATAGTTAACGAAATCTCTTTCAATAGGATCTTAAAAAGTAACGAAAAAATTTTTGGTATCACAAGAGACTGTAAAACATTCAACCATTTGTCAATATGTAATCACAATAGTGTTGTAGATATTAGCAATTCTACCTGTCTTCCGAACCTTCTGAAGAGTTTAAAGTCGACATGCAACAAAATCAACAATCAGCACGTACCCACCACAGATGAAATAGTACCAGGAATCATTCTTCTTAATCAATTTAATGGAAGTATTCATGTTGAAGATACCTTACACAGCCTTAATGGAACATTTCTAATAAAATTCCACAACATAACCATCGACATCAATGACAGATCATTAACATCAAGAGAAGCCTCTACTCTTCAAGCCCTACCAGCTATTTTACACCCAACTCCGCAAGAAAAATAATTCCGAGAGGTCCTGTGGTTAGAAATGATGAAAGAGATCCAAATTAACAACACCAATAAAATTGAGCTGCTACAAACTGAAAAGAAAATAAATCAATGGACCAGTTATGGATTAGCCATGGTAATCTGCATCATATTAGCCATCATATGGATACTTAAAGCGATGCCAAAATCCGGAAATGCTAAGATCACCATTCAACAGAAGCTGGAAACACCAAAAGAAGAAGCGACTATCAGCCAATCGAATGAATCTGGAGCACATGTACCTGAAAAGGAAACCGAAGAAACATCCCATGGAAAAGTCACTGCTCTCGAGATGAAATCAGTCAATATGCCTTTAGCAACATTAATTCCACCTCAGGCAACATGCAGACGAAAATTTTGCGATCTTTGAAAAGGACGAATGCGGACATTCGAACGTAAGAGGGGAAGAGTTAACACCAAAAGCAACATTCGCCGTAATTTGATGCGACAACAACTTCTCCGTCAACCTGGAAAATACATTTCGGTTCCCAGGAAATTTCTGCTGACCACGCGTCTGGTAATTTTAAGTTAGAGATAAATTCCGTTTAGAGAAACTTGTAATTTTTAGTCTTAATTCTATATCCGAAAAATAAAGGTGCAGGTAACCTGCCTGCCTAGAAAAATATATTTTTTTGAGGTTTTTATAATACATTTTATTAACTGGCGCCCGAGCAGGGACCGCAAGCAAATCGTGAATTAGTTTTTCCGCGATCATAAGTAATTAATCGATTAAAAACGGTGTGCTAACCATCGCCGCGTTTTGCTTATAAACGGAAAAAATATTTGTTGTGCAAAATTAAGTGACCACTACCAATTATTTAATTTGTGTGCCACTCTGTGATTATAAAAATAAAAAGTGAAAATCTAAATTATAATAACGACTAAATAATTTTTAGGCTTAATTCTATATATATATATATATATATATATATAATTCTATATCCGAAAAATAAAGGTGCAGGTAACCTGCCTGCCTAGAAAAATATATTTTTTTGAGGTTTTTATAATATATTTTATTAACTTACACAGCCCCACACACACACACGCAGCAAAACAAACATGCATCCGCACACGCAAACACTACGCCACACACACACACACGCAGCAAAACAAACATGCAGCCGCACACGCAAACACTACCCGAACAAACTCAAACGCCGCGTTTGGGTGGCTATGTGTTGGAGTAGTGTGGCGTGTTTAGCTGTATGTATGTGTGTGTGGATGTGTGTGTGCCTGGGTGCATTCGTGGGATGAGCGCGCGTGTGTGTGTCACTGATCTCTGCGGACCCCCATCCACCTAATGCTTATACATACTGTATGTATAAATAGCCAATTACGTATACATACTCTATGTATAAAGGGCCAATTATGTATATATACACTGTATGTATAAATAGCCGATTACGTATACATACTGTATGTATAAAAAGCCACAACCAAAAAGGAATGGCAAAATATATGCAATTAAGCTTCATGTGGGATATGAATAACAAAAATCGGTTACTCCGTTCTCGAGATATTATGTTTTGAAAATGACATTTCATCGTAAAATCTCGAAATTTCTGTAAGTTATGCTTATAATATTGAGTTGAAATTAAATTCCTTTTTCCCATTTAATATACTGTTATGAGCGTGGTATTAGTTCGTTATTTAAAACACAAATTTCAGATATAATTCAAAAGTTCTTTCTTTATTTAATTTACCGTTTACTCTCACAAATTCACAAACAATTATCAAATCAACTCTTCATAGTTATCGCTAGTACTGTACTTCTAATTATCACAATCCTAATACTTTACTTCGTTCATTTCACTGCCTGAAATAAGACGCCTCCTGGATCAGTCATTGATTGATCGCCTCCTGGATGTGAGTATCGCCGTATTTATACTCTACAAATTATCCTAGACCCTTCCTGAATATTCCGTTCTCCAAACCCAGTTTACTAGGACGTCACTAACCTAAAGTTGTTTCCATTTCCAGTAGATGACGCTTGTATCACTTTGTGGCGCGCAACACTGTTCCTTCTTAAAATTGTTCGTCCCGAACAATAGCTGATCCAAGGTCTTGATGCTCGCAGTATTGACATAAACGATCTAGATGAACGATTTTCCGTTTGCCTCCTGTGCCCCGCTGAATCCTGTATACTACGTCATTAATTCTAGTCACTACTGAATACGGTCCTTGCCAGTCAAGGGCGGATCCAGACATTTACTGTGGGCGATTAAAAAATTTTAAAATTAGAAGTGGAAATAAAAAAGAAACTAATTACTTATATTGCGAAGAGTTGTAAAAAAAACACGGTGAGTGGTTTTATTACAAAAAAAGTAATCAGTTGACATCAAATTCGAATTATTCTCTTCCAAAGTAGGTACTCTCCTTGGCTAGCGATGTACTTATTCCAACGTTTATTCCATGATTGGAAACATTTCTGGAAGGGCTCTTTCGGAATGGCCTTCAGCTGCTCTGTCGTGACCCTTTAAATGTCGAAAAAGGTGTCAAACGTTTTTCTTCTAGTGCAGTTTTTATTTTTGGTAAGAGCCATAAGTCGCATGGTGATAAATTCGGAGAGTTACGGTGGATGTGGGCAGACAGGATTTATTATTTTTTCAAAGAACTCGCGTATCGAGAGTGAGGTGTGGCACGGAGCGTTGTCGTGATGAAAGAGGAAGCCATTGAACCATTTTTCTGGCTTATCACGGACTCAGGAGAGATGTTCAGTTCTACTCCAAGCTCTCGAATAGTCAATCGCCTGTTTGAACGAATCTGTTTTGCCAGATTTTGCACGTTTTCGTGTGTTTTTGAGTTCCAAGCACGTCCCGACCATTGCTTAAAACGCTCAAATAATTTATAGACAGTCTTCAGGGTCAGTTCATTATCTGAATATACTGATTTTTAGTATTTATGAGCTTCTTTGGCACTTTCTTCCAACTAAAACAAAATTTAATATTAGTGAAATCCATTATGTGCGACAGACACGGTAAACATGACGTTACTCTTCCTACTCTGGAAGCCAACTGTCAAGTCACAACTTGTTTAACCTTAACATTGACTTTCTGAAAGAATCAGGCTATCAGACGGATAGCTTCAAATGGATATAGCGCCAGAAGTTTCTCCTATAAACATTCATTCATCGGATTTTTTTAACACACCTCGTATATTACTTGGCTACAGGTTACATGAGCTCATTGTTAGTATTGTTATATCATACATACAACACAAAATTTCAAACAATAATATAATAAAGTATTTAAAAAAGCTCTCGTAAATTATCGATTAGAAACATTTTCGTAGTATTGGACAAAATTACTTAAAATCTCTAGGATTTTTGTACGATTTATAACGCATTTTAACAAACATATTTTAAAAATTTATAAAGCCTTTCGTAAAAAAGGAACGCACGTACGTTTACGATTGTCGAAACTTGCTTCATAGTTTTTACGAAATTCGAATTTCTTTTGATAATATAAAATGTAAAAATTGCGGATATTTCGTACATATACTTTAGAGAGAGATTGTGGAGTATTACATGCACTTTCGTAAACTTAAGGAAAATATCGTAAAATTAATAAAAATACTTGCATACTCGAACAATGAAGTACAGCTACTATTTGCATAAATCAGTTTGCTACTAATTGACGGCATTTCAAAGTAAAACTTCATCGAAAAAACTTCAATTTGTAAGTCGGGCGTAATTAGGGATATTGGTAAAGTACTTATATCGCTAAAAAATTATCTTTGATCTTGCTAATAACTGCATAGTTAAGAATACGCGTAATTAAATATGAAGTGTTATTTTTAATTTAGGTATAATAAAGGAAGCAGGGGAAGTACAATCAGTGGAAATAGTTACAAAGGATTGTTCGACTTAATGGAGTTAATTCGATTAATAGAATTTTGAAGAATATTACCAATATTTTAAAGGCATGTAGATGTCTACAATAAAAAATAACATGAGTGCATATAAAAGAATTTTTCATAACATATACAATGTAAAACAGACATCGATATTTTAACGTCAATGAACGCACATCATTAAAAATTTGTTATTTCCTGCTATTAAGCAAGTTGGGACTCGAATTAAATTCAAACAGAATTTACGGGAATGGCAATAGCCTAATATAATTGATTACCTCCTCAGCAATTTTTTTTAAATTTTTAAATGTATTGTGAAAATTTTTTTATATTCAGGATAATCTCGCAGAAATTGATAATTATTCTTGTGCCCATAAAGAATAAAGAATAAGAATAAGTTTATTCGTGGGAAAGTACTATAAGAATACAAATTTCTTTTTATAGTACAAAAACAAAGTGGCAAAAAGAGTAAATTAAAACAAGTAAAACAAGGTTAAATAAATTAGAAATTCAAAAAATTAAATATAAATTCGAAAAATATATATATGCTACTATCAACGTAAAATAAAATACTAAAAAATTACTCTAAAACATCAGAATACAAATACAAATATGTAACAACTAATAACTAGAAAACACAGAGCCAAGACCACCTGAAACACACCTAAAAGTCTATCCCACGACCAAAACCCTCGAGAATACTTCACAAGCCATGAAACAGACTCCCTCCCTACCACATGCGAGGCCCATCGGAGTCCTACATTCTAAAATATTTGCAGTGTTCTTATGTAAAACTGACAAAAGTTGGATTTGAATAGCTCCTCCGCCCTAAACTATTATCCATACAGAAAAATGGTGTTAGGATAATGTTAAGCTTGCTTTCTTATCTTCCGAACCGTAATAAAATTTTCATACCTTTCATAACAAAATTATTTAAAAAAATTTATGTTAACCAAACGACTACGATTTCTCAAACAAACATTCTCAGCTGAGTAATCATTGCAATGTCGCTGTGCCGTCATGGCATGCCGTGGGCTGATGATATCGAATGTAGCTGCCTACAGATTTGGACTCCGGCTGCACATACGCACATGCAATTATCACTTAACTAAGATGAATTGAGCGTAAAATCGTAAGGTTACTTTGGAATCAAAACTATTTTATTATTTTGTTAAGTAAGGTATATAGTAAGTGTAACCTTTGGGAAGGTAAGGGACCATGCTGTAAATTACTAGAAGTCTATTTTCCTGTATGGATACTAGTTTAGGCTCTATGGCATATATAAAGTCAATGTTTGGCACTTTTCCATAAGCATCAATATAGAACATTTTAGAGAACGGACTCCGAACGCACACATATAGATTTCTGTTTCATGGCTTGGGAAGTATTCTCGAGGGTTTTGCCACGACGGTTCTGCAGCGCGTTATTCGCTCCATAAACCCTCGAGTCGAGCTCGTACGCTGAATTTCGGATGGTAAATTATTCCAAGCTCGAACAGCACGAACAAAGTAAGAATTCTCCATTACTGAGCATTGAAAATTTGGTATCAGCAAGTCGAACTGCCTTGAGGAGTTTACAAATGCCAAATTATTAAACAAATAGCTTGGCTCTTTAGAGTAGATGAGCTTATGAAGAGATGCCAGAAGCCTCCGTAAAAGATATAGATTTAAGGAGCAACCAAGTAGATGATTACGATGTTGCGAGATATGATCGAATCTCCTTAAGCAGAAGACGAATCTTGTGCAGTCGTTGAACGCCACATTTAGCTTAGTGGAACAGGATGAACACAAGTGAGGAAAAAGGAGACTGCCGTAGGAGAAGTACGGGAGAATCAAAGATTTGATTCGCATCGAACATGTGTTCGTAGACAAGGTTCCCGAAAAGAACCACAGCCGACGAAGCTCACCATAAATCCTGCCAGTCATATTATTGGCATGATCACAGCATTGTATTCTGGAATTGAGGAAGATTCCAAGATTTTTTACACGACTCGAAAATGGTAAAACTGTGTTATTTAAAAATACAGGTGGAAGATCAGATACCTCAACTGCTCTGCGATAGAAGGTGTGGAGTCAGGGAATGGATACCTGGGTCCCACTTGCTCTTCAAATGCTTTTCTTTTCAAGCCCACATAGAATGACTCTTTTTTTTAAACAAAACAGTCTTAAGAACATTAAAATTTATTTTAGGTAGAAATATTATTTAAATTAAAATCACTAGAAGTTATTTTTCTATTTTTTAAGTCTGTCGTTGCTTTTGTTTTCTTTTGACTGATTAAAACAATCCTCAGCCTACTGCCTAGTATAATTTGCAAATCACCAGGTTCCTTCGTTGATTTTCGAATCGAATCCTATAAATGCTATGAGATCCTGCCAGACACCAAATGTTTCACATTTTTTGCTGGTTTATCCTAGCGTGAGTAAACTGCGCCGTAAAGGCAATGCACTGCGACTTTCCAGCATTAACCAATAAAAAATTGTTATCAGCCCAGTGTGCAATACTGCGCAAGTCGGAATTAAGTCATCAATGCAATCCTCCGCCAGTCCTATTGGTCGACTGAGATACACTTGCACATCATCGGCATACAAGTGAATTTTACAGTCCACAACAACATTGGGGAGGTCATTTGTATATAGGCTGAAGAGCAAAGGACCGAGAATAGAGCCTTGAGGGACACCACAATTTAGAGGCAAAACACCGGACACACAATCCTTTACGTTAACCCGCTGCAATCTTTTGGAGAGAAAGCTTCGGATTAAGGACACAGCAGAGGGATGAAAAAGGAAGTTTGAGGTCAACTTTTCAAGCAGATTAGAATGACTGACCATGTCAAATCCTTTGGAGAAATCAAGCAGGGCAAGAATACACAGATGGTCCATGTCAAGAGAGCGACACATATCATTCGTAACATTAATAAGGGCTGTCTCGCAACTACGAGAATTACGAAAACCAGACTTGAAAAGACTTAATAAGTTAAAGTATTCCAAATGATCAATTATTTGCTGTACCATCAATTTTTCCAGAACCTTAGCAAGAAATCCCAACAGGCTAATCGGTCGAAAATCACCGGGAACGTCAGCTGCATTGATCTTAGCCACCGGCACATTTGTAGCAATTTTCCAAGCTGAAGGAAATATCGACATGGTAAGGCAGGTGTTAAAAATATGTAGAATCGGCTGTATTATCCAAGGCAGAAGAATCCTGATAAACCTAAGTGGAATACCATCAAGCCCCACAGCATCAGATTTGACAGCACCAATTGCCACAGTAATCTCCCTGGCATCAACACATCTAAAACTAAAACAAGGCTGATCATTACTTGAGGGAAACATGAGGCGATTTAAATCCAGCTGTCCAGAACAACGTGCAGAAAGGATTGGGAGAGAAGTGATATGGGAATTAAGTATGTCAGGATCCAAGTTACACTGGGATTTATCTCTGCCATACGCGGAAGCCTTACGCAAGTATTTCCACAAGATTTTAGATGATAGTTGGGGGGTCAAACTTTTGCTCAAAGTATCGTCGCTTGGCTGCGCGAACCCTAGAGTTGACCAGATTTCTAACCAATTTGTAATGCGTACGGCTTTCATTGGTCTTTAATCTAAGGTATCTGCGACATAAAAAATCCCGCTCAGCAATAAGTGACTGGATTGCTGCAGAGAACCATGGGCAACCATCTTCTCTGATTCTGCGTGAGTGAGTTGGAGCATATTTATCGTGCAGATTATGTGGAAGTTCATAAAAGCCATTAATTTTCTCATCCACTGAGGTATACAGAGTGATGTCATTCCAGGGCAGCGAGGCACACTCATCACCCAACTGATATAGATCAATATCATCATATTTCCTATATTATATTTCCTTGTACTTTCTGCAGTTACCAATACCAATGCCATATGTCATAAAAAGGAAATCATGATCGAAGACGGAAGGAGAACCAATCTGGTTTTGAAAGATAACTGAATCATAATCAGCAGTAACAAGCAGGTCAAGCATGGATGGATTATCCGTATTGAGATAAGTTGGGAGATCGTTAATGACACAAAGGTGGAGTGACTGTAGAAAGAATAAGAAAGAATCCGTCGCACTATTATATCTCAACAAATTGACATTAAAATCTCCTCCCAAGACAACATTTGCATATCTTTGTCTCAGATCAGAGAAAACAGCACGGAATTCTGCTGCGTTTTCAATGGAAAAACATTTTGGCGGACAATACACGGAGGATAGCAAACATTTATTAGTGCCTAAGGTTACTTCCACACACAAAAACTCCAAGGGGGTACTTTCAGAATAGTACATTATCAATAACCCTTGAACAATGGGTTAAAGATAAAGAATCGAACCCATCTTCACATTGTTTTGTTTGTTGAAACTTGTATAACTGATATATTTGTAGTGCTTAAGATGCATATATTTCGTTAAGATTTTACTAAAAAGTGGAAGAAAAGTTGATGGAACGAACACTGACCGCAATACCTACTATTTTTATATGATACGATTTGCAGAGTGTCATCAATTTACCAAAGGTATTTGCTTCGATGTTTTATTATAAACGAAAATTGAACGTATAATCTAACTGCTACCTTATTTTACCAAATGTAGAAAAACATAACATATTGCGCCGTGTGGACAGAAGTACTTCGCGGCCGTTCAGGGAATGATTTAGTATCAGTTCTTAAAAAGATGTTGACAAAAATTATATTGAATGGCTCACGTGGCGAACATATATTTTTGTGGAATGATTCATGTATCTCTCAAAACCAAAACAGATTAACTTCGGCAGCTATATTACAACTTTTGAATGACAACAAATAAAACAAGTCTGTTACTCAAAAGTCTAGGAAGTGAATAGCGTTCACAATGTTACAGTGTTAGGCAAATATTTAAAGCATACAGAAATCACAGCCCACTTACATTGCTCAGGATTTTAAGCAACATGAAATATTAAAGTGTGATTTTACGAATTATCGAAATAAACTCAACTGGTTTCAAATGTGTTGCTAAAAGAACAACTTCCTGAATATTTCGTTCTCCAAACCCAGTTTACTAGGATGTCACTAACCTAAAGTTGTTTCCATTTCCAATAGATGTCGCTTGTATCACTTTGTGGCGCGTAACAATACGTTAAATTTTCTTTATTAAAATTTTCAACTATATATATGGATATTTTTTCTTGTTACTTGACGATGTAAATTTTTGGTGTTACGCACCGCCTCTTAGCACAATCAAATGCAAGCCACCGGTGACTCGCGCCGACGTGACCGTTAATATAGAATATTCGATTTTATAGAAGAGCATTTCTATGAAATAGCGTGGTCAGCAATTACGACCACAGCACTTAATGCTTTATTGAATGAATTTAAAATTAGTTTAGAGAATATGCATTTACGTTTCATTTGTAAAGATAATTTTAAGGATGCTAGTACCTTAATTGCTCAATATAAACCATCAGTTATACTAGATAAATTAAATTTAAGTTGCAGTCATTGCCGACAAAAATGTCTATCTATTTATGCTTTAAAACGACACTTAGCATGAGACTACGCCAAAGAACGCAGCTGACCATAGTGAACATATTTCTTCTATTTCCCAGTCATCTGACTCTAATACACAAATACACAAGCCATTAGACTCTATGTTTTTTTCGAGAATAGATACCTTAGTGATGAAAACAAATCGTTTAGCTTCAGTAAATCCGGTCGACTTATCAGCATGTCCCAAATAACAGAATTGAGTGATAAAAATAAAGAAAAAGTATGAAAATAGCAGAACGGAAAAAATTCGTCCAATTTCATTTTGATGAGTAGAACCAAGACTTGAAATTATGCCGCCCTAAATAAAATAATTGTGGGAATTGAGCATCGATACTGTTTGAAATTTCTAATATCTGGAAGATAAAACAGAAGAGATTTTATATCTGTTGCCTTATCTTTAAATCCAGCTTGGTTGATTTTAATCGGTACAATATTTTAAAATAAATTGCTCGGCGTTCCAAGTTTACTTTTGCCAGCTGTCATCAAAATTAACTCCGAAAAAAATTTTTCCCGTGCTGCCGACACTTGCCTTCAAAGGCTGTTGTTGTTTTTTTCAAATACAATATTTTTACTTTTAAATATGGTGCCTTGTGGTAATTTAAAAAATGTGATTTTTGTGAATATGCCAAGAAATCCTCTATTTGAATTTGAAGTTTAGCTATATCTGCACCACTGTATTTTTTTACTTTTTTTCAAAAGATCTAAAATGACATTCTTTGTAAATCGGTCGATATAGCTATGGAGGTTATCAACATCTCGTATTTAAGGGTGCCCAGAGTAAGAAAATTTTTGAACGTTTTCTTTCACCCCCTGATATCTAAACATAAAATATATCAACGTATTTTGAGGAACACATGGGTCGCTCCAAAGGCTTATTCTTCTTATTGCAGGATAATGTACTAACCTTTTTAGTAATACTATTACAGCACTTGTCAAATGATTGCCTGATCACCCACTTCGACATTTCTCGTGGATATTTTATTTACAATTGCTATAGAAATACCTTTAACCAAATTACACCTCCCTCTGTCGGCACATTCTCAGGCAGTTCCCAAATATAAGGTGAAAAACGAAATTTTTGTATGGTAACCCTACGAAGGACTTGCTCGATTCATCCTATTTTCAAACTTAATATAAGTTTACTTTTTCTTGAAAAGCCCGAGTGCATCACTCTAAGTGAGTTATCGTAATTACGGACATGCACATATCAAAATAGCTTTTAACATTTTGCGCTGGTGTTCAACGCATTTTGCGCTGGTGTTCAACTCATTTTGCTCTACCAGCAATTTTTCTGCGCGTTACTAATGATGATCTAGAGTATAAAAAATATAACTGTGAATAATCGTTAAAAGGTTCAACTCAATCCTAATTTTGATTCACCAGGCTTAGACTCTGTGCCAGATAGTATTTCGTCCAATATTCGTCAATATATTAAAAACAGTTTTAATTTTTTTAATTTAATACTGACGTCATCAATGTGATACAAAATCATGATACTAATAACGGGTGGCGCTAATTGGACTTCTTCAATTGATCTGAATTTCAGAATTCTATTTATATGAGGAAATTTCGCCGCAACTACATGGAGCAAACCAAGATTTTGGAAAATTGATTTTGATTTACTCTACGTGTAAGAATACTCCCACATTGCGAGATCAAATTTTAAATAAAGTTTTATATTTTGGCACGTGTATCACCATAATATTTTAAAAAATACTTTAAAGTATTTAATGTAATTCATTCCCCATGTATAAACAAATTTGATTTGGGGAAAGCCAATACTAATTTTTCTGGCAAAAATATGATATGAGACAAACAAGATATGATTTACCTCGTAACATAAGTATATAAGTGTTAGAAAATAGCTGATTAAAGCATTTAATTCCACTTCATTAATAACCTAAAAGCCCATACTTAACTTAAAAGATCAAATTTGGCGGATGGTGCAAACTAATATTGAGGCGACGGTATTACTGCCAATTAAAGAAAAGTTTGCTAGGTATTTTGAAAAACCGGGGATGCTTAGCAATATGCTAGCTAGTTCCATTGAATATGAGAGTGATAACAATCTAAGGAACATATTCCAAGGTTCCGCTTGGCGGTATAAAAAAAAAAATTTTACTAATAAAATTATCATACTATACATTCTGTACCAGGATGATTTTGAGTTGAATAATCCGCTTGGTTTAAAGTCGGGTATCCATAAGCTTTTTAGATTTTTACATTGCTTTTCCATGATTAGGATATTCAGATTTGTTTATACTAAAAAATATCGCGCTGTGTTGTGTTAAAAAAAGCATTCACTTAAATATGGTTATCAAGCTAATTACATACCTGCTTGGGAGGAGCTTAAAAAACTGAATGATGATAGCCATAGTAAAAAACGAAAAAGGTATAAAACATATTTATTTTACATTAGCTATATTGTCAGGAGATAACTTGGGTTCTCCCAGGATGGAAGTAAATTACGGTGAAGAGATTTAAAAAAATATATTTTACATTAGCGATTCTTTCAACAGTTGGCGTTCTGTTACAGTTGGCGTTATGCACGATATCTTTATAGGTATCTCCCACAAACAATTAGGAAACATATAAATTGTCTAATAAAGGAATAGATATACTTTTTTTTTTAATATTTTAAATGGTAGAAAGAGGGCCTTTAATTACGTACCCATTGATCAAAGAAATCGATCCAGACCAATAACAGCCGACCATATGAAATTGCAGCAAGCGCAATGGCATATTTTATATACTTTTTGTCGCTCATAATAGCTGTGTTCTTTTGTGTGCCTTGTTCTAGAAGTCCCGTACATTGGAGAGAACAGTTTTTTTTGTCGATTGAAGCGAAATATTTGTGGTGTTCGCTTCATTTAAATCTTATATAAAAATGTAGGGGCGCTGTTCTCCAATTTTTTAGTTGTAGAAGTTGGTAAAACTCAGCTGACAGCTGATACTATCCTGTGAGAAAATGCTTGACATTTGTTATTTGAATTATCAGAAGAACTAGTTTTTATGTTTTTATTTTAATGCTGTTATGTCGTGATTAACCTATGTCTGATTAAAGTACAATGTTGCAGACAACAATTGGCTCAATACGATACAATATCAACAAATTTTTTAATTGTAGGTATTGCAACACATACGAAACGACTGCCTTATCAAGTGCAAAATTAATAGTTTCCGAGATTTATTGGGTGAAGCTAAAAACTATTTGCTGCTTCCACAAGAACGTTCTTTAGTGCGAACAGTGGAGGCTTAGTGCGGGTACATAATACAAAAAATAAGCAAGGCGATGGCACGAATACATCCTTCAAAAATGGTCGACCTGGGCGAAAATGCTATGATCTTTTTCAGAAATGTAATCCAGAGATAGCACATCCAATTCCAGAAGGCCTAAGCGAAGCCAGAAATACGTTTTCTGAAGAGGTTATTCGAAAATGGTTAGATGAGATAAAAAAAATTATATAGAGGAGATGAATATAGGAGACATATGTGAAGGAACAGTTCTTTTATCTAGGAGTGTAGTCAATATCCATACCAGAAGCCGCGTTTTTAGTTCGTTCTGACTCAGGCTGCATGAGAATACATCGCGCATGGGGTATATGGTTACATGGTTAATTACTGAAAAAATTCAAAAACAAAACAGGCCACAAGTCCCACTTAACATTGGAGCTATGCGAGTTTTTTTAGGCAAACGGGATAATTTTATACACACTCCCTACTAGCACAACACATATGCTACAACGAGCAGATGTTAATGTTTTCAACTAATGCTCCATCAAAAGAAACGGAAGTGGTTAAGTGATGATCTTGAGAGATCAGATAACTTTGGATCTTAGGTGCATGGAATTCGACGTGATCACTTTGCACAAGCGAGGACATTGTCAAAATCGTTGTTCAATGAAATAATCACTCAATCTCGTTTAATACATGCGACATTCCCTCGAAGTCCACAAAAGTGTCAAAGGAGTAAGCGAAATCAAGGTATTGCCATCGGCAGAACTATGGATGGGATTGAAAGTAATGGAAAGCTGATTAAACTGAATTAGTTTTAATCTGAATAATGTTGTTATTGTTAAATTTATCACAACTTATTATGTTTTAATTGCTTTTCAAATCAGGATTAACGAAAACGTAATAAAGTCGTAGCTTTTAAAACGATATTTATTTATTTCTTGTATGGATGGCATTTCCTTAAATAGACGCGAATTGGTGCGTTTGCCCTATAATAAAAATAATAATATTGTAAAATAATAAAATATCTTACCTTTCTGTGTTAATATCCATTTTTGTTTTCGTCGTTAGTCACCTGTTAAATTTTTGACAAGTGCACATATAAGCAATGCCAACTACTGGACACAAAATCTTGTTCTCTTGAGGCGTTCTTTTGTGTATCTTTTGTTCTGCTTTGTTCTGAGAACGAAGCTAATAGGTGACTTAGTTCCCAGAGGTGATGAGGTGTGGCAATTTTTAATATGGCTGCAATAACTTCTAGATATGTTGTTATCCCCTGACTTCCATGAATCAAGGAATTTATTATCAAAAACATCACACGGTATTTTTAAGAAAAATTGATCTCAATTTTGGATGCAGCTTGCAGCACCACAACCGAACCTATGCAAAACTTTCGACCGATTGCGTCAATATAACCTCAAATTAAACCCACAAAAATGCAACTTCCTGCAAACAGAAGTGGTTTACTTAGGCCACCTAATCACCAACATGGGAGTAAAACTCACGAACCCAGATAAAACAAAAAGATTTACTACACAAGATCTCTACCCAATTTCGCATCCATAGCCAAACTCTTAAATCTTTTAACCCGCAAAGACACACCCTTCATCTCGACAGAAGAATGTCAAAAAGCTTTTGACACCTTGAAACATAAACTAACCAACCCACCGATATTACAATATCCAGACTTTTCAAAACGATTCGCCTTAACGACAGACCCATCAAGTTTTGCAATAGGCGCAATTTTGTCTCAATAGGCAAAGACCTACCTCTCTACCAACTCTAGATAAACATGAATTGAAGAAACCAATTATAGAAAAAAAACTTCTAGAAATTTATTGTGCAATAAAACACTTCAGACAATATATATATGGAAGAAAATTCACAGTTGTGAATGATCATAGACCGTTAGTAAGTTTTTTCACACAAAAAAATTCCATCATCAAAAATGACAGGAATCCGAATATAACTTCGACATAATATACAAAAAGGGTTTACTGAATACAAATGCAGAAGCGCTATCCAGAATAAATCTTGACTGGGATATGCTTAAATAAATAATACCAATAGCGCAAATCAAGACAACAACGAGGAAAAATCAAAAGAAGCAGAAGAAGCTAAAGCATGCGAAAAAATTAGAGATATTGAATGTGTTGATGAATCATCAGTCCAAATATTCATCTACGAATGCACTTCAATCTCCAAAATACGAAACGTAAAGCAATTAAGGTTCATAAAGATAAACGAGGACGTCCCAAAAAGAAAGTACAGTGAAAAGAAGAGTATACTTATATCAAAAAAGGAAGTTGCAATCGAGTATTGCGATAATCTGAATCTGAACTTAGGATTGATATTAGAGAGGCTGACTCACGCGATGATTGACAACGATATTCAAATTATAGCAATATCAATGGTAGTAGATATATATAAAAAAGTCGACATAGAAGAATTTAAGAAGAAATTTAATGATCTGCAAAAGCGATTTAAAATAAAAGAAAAGTTTGCGCATAATAATATTTAAACCCCCAAAAAGGATAGTAAACAAAGAACAACAATTAAGCATAATCAAGCAATTTCATGACATTCCACACATAGGTGGACATTCAGGAGTAAAACGCACAGTCAACAAAATTAAGCAAAGATACTGTTGAAAAAATCTCAGCGAAATGATCAAATCTTATCTAAATAACTATGAGAGATGCAAATGCAATAAACTAATAAAACACACCAGAGAGAGAATGGTAGAAACAAACACACCTAGTGTAAGGTTCGAAATATACGAAGTTGACATGGTAGGACCTATGAAACAAAGCAAATTCTGCAGATATATTCGGACATGTCAAAGTCAATTAACCAAATATGTAGAAGCATTTCTTATGAAAAATAAAGAGGCTAAAACAGTCGCAAAAATACTAGTCGAAAAAGTAATCCTGAAACATGGAGCATTCAAAATTTTAAAGACAAATCTAGGACCCGAATATGTCAACCAAGTAATCTCTGAAGTATGTAAAATTTTCAACATGAAACAAGTCACCTCAACACCATTTCACCACGAAACTCTAGGTGCAATTGAAAGGAATCATCACCGAGTACCTACTACCAATAGATCAGAATGGCGAATGGGATTAATGGTTACTCTGTTACACATTCTGCTATAATATCACACCTCATTCCGAAACCAAAATATAACCATACGATCTAATATCTCTTCGGCAAATTATCTTCACTTCTTCACACCACGGATCAAAATAGAACAGATCCGATCTACGATCTAGAAGACTATTCAAAATAATTGAAGTTTCGACAGCCCTGGATTTACGAATAGGCATACTAGGCACATGCCTAGGTCGGCAAATTTAGAGGGCGGCAAAAAATTAACCTGTAACCGATAAAAAAACTTCAAATTTTCACAAAATTAATTTTTCGTTTCTCTAGGATTGAATATGTGAAAATTAATGTACAGAAAAAGTTTATATAATGTCATATTCATCGTTTTGTATGAATATATATATATATATGTATGTATATAAAAATGTACGCTTAAGAGAATAAAACAACATATAAAATTGAAAAAATTAATTCAATTTCAAATATTTTTTGTTCTAGTAGGCATAGACATTGATATATTTGTTTTGTTACTGTTTTGATCTCACGGAAAGAGACAAAAATATAAAAGTGGTGCCATTTGCTTTCATTTTTGATTCAACAAGCAGTTCATTTATATACATGTCAGTGGCTTGTGTTAACTTGTGCCACAAGGTTGGTTTTCTCGAGGTTATATTTGCGTAAGTTTGCATTCTCTCTTCAAATATAAGTTTTCAAATTCCTTTTGAAATTTTTTTTTAATCTTATTTAATTAAAATCAAGTTTTTATTCATCTATTGAACTATTGAAATGAGTGACGGAAGGAAGCGATTAAGTGGTACGAAGTATCGTCAGGAGGCCAAAGAGAAATTGGCAAAACAAAGAAAAATTATTGAACAATCTACGAAAATACAGTCGTACTTTAACATATTCTCCAGTCCAAGTGCTAGTGGTAAAAATATTTCAGATCTAAATTTAATAGAAAATGTACCATCTTTGTCCTCAGAAAATACCGTTATTGCACCAGTTTCATCCACAGAAAATACCATTATTTCACCAGCTTTGTCGTCCCCATAAAACTATATTTCCAATTCTAGTTTTAATACAGCAACTGATGTTACTGAAACAGCCACAAACACACAAAATACGAACATCAGTACCATGATATTTATAAGTAATGATCCTGGTAAATGGCATATTGACGAATCCTTGATTGATTTTGTTGTACAGTTTGGTTTCAAATCGAATAAGAATGTAGATTTCAGTACATCGAAAAAACTATTTGGTGACAAATATCGTTGTTTCAACGTGTAGAATTTTTCGAAAAAATTAAGAAATGGAGAAACTCATGGAAGAGATTATTTATCACATTCAGAGTCTGATAAGGCTCTATATTGCATTCCTTGTTATTTATTTAAAGATAATAGCTCTTTTTCTAAAAAGGGTGGATGCTCAGATTGGAAATATATTTCACAATTATTAGAATCCCACGAAAATTCTTCTACACATCGCCGTTGTGCTATGATCATGATTGAAAGAAGTAACCTGCTGAGTGGAAGTGTGGAAACTTTTTTGTTCAAAAATTTTAAAAACGAAGTAGATTACTGGAAAAATGTTTTAAATAGAGTTGTCTTTGTCATAAAGAAGCTATGTAGCCGCGGATTACCTCTTCGAGTACACAGTGAAAAATTTTATGACAATCACAATGGAAATTTTCTGATGTCACTGGAAATGATGGCAGAATATGATTCCATTTTGAAAGAGCACATACTAAAGAATGGAAACTGTGGTTCTGGAAAAACTTCATACATGTCAAAAACAATATGTGATGAATTTATTAATATAATTGGAACAGAATTGAGAAACAAAATAATCAGTGATATAAAAAGAGCAAAATATTTCTCTTCAATTGTTGATTCGACACCTGATATTTTTCATCCTGACAAATTATCATTGATAATTCAATATGTTGATATTGATAATGGCAAAACAGTGGAACGATTTTTAAATCTTTTCGACAATGTTAGTCATAAAGCGGACGAAATGTTTGAAGTAATATTGAAGTTTTTGGATAAATACAAATTAAATTTGGCAGATTGCAGGGGACAATCATATGACAATGCAAATAATATGTCCGGAATCTACAACGGCTTAAATGCAAAAATTTTAGGAATAAATTCACGTGCTATTTTTGTTCCATGTGCTTGCCATTCTATAAATTTAGTTGGTCAATGTGCTGCTGAGTGTTGCACAGAAGCTGTGCATTTTTTCATACTAATTCAAAAAATATGTTCTTTCTTTAGTGTGTCAACAAAGCGGTGGACTCTATTGAAACCAAAATTAGGACCAACCGCAAAACTGCCGAAGGCCTTATCTGACACTTGTTGGTCAGCTAGATCAGATGCCTGCACAGCATTGTTTCAAAATTATAAAGAGATAATTGATGTACTGAAAGAAATTGAAAGTGACTCGTACTGAAGCTGGAGGATTATTAAGAAAAATGGAAAAAATGGAAATGGCACTGCTCCTTACAATTTGGCAAACTATTTTAGAACGTTTTGATAGTGTAAATAAAAAATTGCAAGCCGCTAATACAAATCTGCTTACTGTTGTTCAGCTATACGATTCGTTATTAAACTACTTGTTGGAAATGAAGAACAATTTTTTTAGATTTCAAGAAAAAGCTTTGACAATTTCGGTTAGCTCTAGTTATGAACAGAAAAGAAATAGAAAGAGGAAAATGCATTTTGATGAATCCGAAGAAGATGTGTTTATAACAGATAGTCCAAATGAATTATTTAAAAAGAATGTATTTGATAAGATTATATCGGTTTTGATAAAAGAATTACAAAAGCGTAAAAATTCATACAATTTTTTGAATGAAAAGTTTGGATATCTCGAAAATATATGTTATATTAATACCGATGTTATTATAAAAAAAACAAAAGGAATGTACGAATTTTATGAAAGCGATTTAGACCGTGAGGAACTAATGGAAAAAATTCTTCATTTTAAACAGCTTTTACAGAAAAACTGACATATCCGAATCTGAAAGAAGTATCGCAAACCAGTTCAGCTTTTTATTTAAAAAAATATATAATAACGAGTTTCGAAATTTGGAAATCATCTTAAGAATTTATCTGTCACTAGCAGTATCAAATTGTTCTGCTGAAAGATCGTTTTCTTGTTTGAAAAGAATAAAAACTTATCTTCGTTCACAAATGAAAGAAACGAAATTAAATGACGTTTCAATTATGCACATCGAACACGACGTGTTAGAGACAATTGAGTTTGAAGACATAATTAATAACTTTGTAAATAAAAAAATTAGAAAGAAAATATAAATAAATTAAACTCATTAAATAATACAATATGCTTCTTATTTCAATTCAAATTACACTAAAATTCTCATAAAGTGACTAGGGGCGGCACATTCTTAAATCCGCCACTGACTTTCGCCTTCAAGAAAGCCATAAAATAGCCACGGGACTATTGGAGAATTCTAAAAAGAAAAGAAACAGAAAGTCTAGTGGCAACATTAACCCACTAAAAACTAAGATAGGAAGTACAGTATTGTAAACCGTAGGAAATAATAGAAAGAAAGAAGGTCCAGATATTGTTATCGATAAAATAATGTCAACACTAGGATTAAAACAGATAAAGTAACTAAAGAAGTTAATAATAATAGATTAAGAAAATTTTAAGCAAGATCATTAAACTTGGGATTACGAATAGCTGCACCATAAACTTATATTAAGAATACAAATTATTATAATTCATTAATATTTTATTAGAATTATCATTTAGCATTGTAAATAGAATACTTCGTAAATATGAAATAACAAAAAAATTGTTACTTTAATTAAGCAAAAATTGTTTTCTCCATAACAGGAGGGATGTAATGCATCAAACATTAACATAGATGCACATGCTAAAAAAAACCAAAATCTGTAAAAGCAACAAGCAGTTGGATTCATTGTCATCAGTAATTTCATTCATGCGTTCATGATGATTCACATAATATTTTCGTTCATGAATGAATAACAAAACTTACCAAAGCCACTACCGCTTGAGTGTGGCACGCGTCAGTTGCTGACACTGCATTTCACACCGGTGGTGCATTGCTCTGACCTCAGTGAACCCGAATGCTTGGAATGCTAGGAATATGCAATACGGCGTTTGATATCAAATTAATAATAATTGGATTGCGATATACCAGGTCAATAACTGGTGTATCATTAATTGTTAAGTAAATTAAATTAATGACTTTTGTAAAGTAAATTGAATTGATGACATGTGAGTTTACCAATTCACACAGTAGGCAGGGATAACAATGTATATACGCAAATAATATAAAAAAGTTGAATTGAAATAATAAAGACAATATAGTACGGGAAGTTCTAGGCAAGACGAGGTGTTTCTTTTAATATCCGCGCTGAACTTAAACAGTCCCTGCCGCCATACAATTGTACATATAGCGGCTATGCTCTCTTGCCCGCATCATTAGGCATTCTCTGACGCCACCATACATCCAACAGACGACGGTTAGTTCCAGCATTACAACTGTATTCGTTGCAACACGATTAAGCCCAAGCTCATGACTCAGTTAATTGGAAATCTCCCCGCAGCTAGAGTTCTACCTCACAAGGCCATTTCTAAATTCCGGAGTTGACTTTTGCCGCTTCATTTTGACACACTTATTAAATTAAGAGGGAAACGCCCTCAAAAATCATATATCGCAGTATTCTGCTGTTTCGCTAAGTAGTGAGCGGTCTGACAACAGAAAGATTTCTCGGGGCATTTAAGCGGTTTCACGTCTTGAACTCTTAGAAGACCAATACATAAACTGGCACCTTTTCCAGTAGATGATGAAGATGACATACGAGCGAATCAAACACAAGAAAGGTTTCCGAGACGCAGAAATGACAAAAATCAAAAAGATGCAGGTCCAGGACCTGCCAAAATGTCACGACGTTCGTCAAGCTCTGCACTCACTACGCTCCTATACACGTGTCTCATATTGTCGATTCTACGAAATACACAAGTGGAAATAACTCCGTTTAAATCCCAGCCATTCATCTATTTTGAAAACTTAGCCTCTACCCATTTGATCTCTAATGAGTGGAATTATTGGAAGGAATTCAACAGCACTAGTAATGGCATCAAAAAACTACAAAGGATGACTATAGAAGGTCGAGTCGCCGACAAATATGTAATATTCAGAATCAAATTACTAGTGTTTGGATATGAAGAATTCGAACTGTTTCGCATCTATAAGCTCTATCCACTCTTAACTTCTGACTCTCGAGTAATTCGAAAAGATTTTTTCACAACGTGGTTGTTCACAAAACTGCCGTGGATCCAATCAACGATCGAATTAAACGAATCGACACCTGTGAATAATAATAGTCGACGCAATTACGGCAGTGATTGCTGGTATCAAAACAATAAAATGTCTTTGCGTGGGTGTCCAATCTATTTTGCGCTACCATCATTATTTCGAGGTGTTACAAACGGAATGACAAACTTAGTATATCCTATATATTTCATCTAGGATATAAAAAGGATAAGGCCTGGCAGAAAATAAGCGGGGAACTAGGTATTCCTAGTGACTGTGTTTGTGAAGTCCCAATATGAGCTTTACATAAAATGGGTAGGTGCCGGTTGAAAGGATAAGACTGAACAAAACTTTTGCTTAACTGTCAATTCTTTATTAATTCACAAATTATGCCTTATGAAGTACTTACTTATGCTACTTAACTAGGAATCCAAATCATAAAAAAAATTAAAATAAAATTCAAATGAAATTCAAAGAAAAAATAAAACAAGAAAAATTAAATGGCGATAATCAATGCTTGCTCAGAAATTCCGTCTGATGATGAGCCTTATTTGGAATTTAGCCTGGAAATATAAGGATAAAATTAGTGATGGAGAAAGAAGAACTTTAAGAACTTTTATTTTTAATGATTCTAAAGCAAATTTATAAATACAAGAAGAAAAACAACCGGGCGACTGCTCTTACCACTGAGCTAACGAGACAGATAATTTTCCCTCTTGCATTTATCAAATTTGTAACTAGCCTACCAAGCCACGTTTGCTTTCAGCTGGCATTAACCAGTAACGATGAAAGCGAACAAATAAATTGTAAATCCAATTTTATTTAATTTTCCCGCGGACGGGAATCGACCTACAGTTGTTAGAGTCGGTCAATGATGGAGAAAGAAGAATTTTAAGAACTTTTATTTTTAATGATTCTAAATCAAATTTATAAATACAAGAAGAAAAAACAACCGATTTAGAATCTTTCTTCTTTCTCCATCATTGACCGATTCTAACAAATGTAGGTTCGATTTCCGTCCGCGGAAAAATTAAATAAAATTAGTATTGAATAAGTGAAAAATTAAAAATGAGCTTCACTTATCTGCTCTATTGTCAGGCTTCAATACTGCCTGAAAAAAGCTGAAAAAAGGAAATAAAAAGTTAGTATTAATTAGGGTTAATATCGCCCGTTTTGGTTAATCAAGACTTAAACTGGTGTCAGAGCTACCGATCTGTCTTGTGGCTTGGTCAAATCGCAAGTGATTTTCAAAAATCAAGTCAGAGACTTTCTTGCGCATTTAAAATATATTGTCCTTAATGTGTGGTCCTAACTTCCTTGTTAGGATTTGTGGCAGGGTAGATTTTACACTCAGGCTTTTTATTTTGGCTTTGATTTCACAATTGTCTTTTTTTGTCTTCTTTTGTTACATATATTGAATGAAAACTTTTATGTTTGCTTTGTTTTTTGTTGGTTATTACAGCTTTGCCCGCGACACTAAGCTGTTTTCGTGGCGGTTGTTTGTTAGATGTTGTTTAGGAGGGCAAGACGGGAAATTGGGATGGGTGCGGTTGAGGGTCCCAGCAGCTCACTATTTATAGGCAGAAACACAATAGAGATTGTGTCCGCCGGTGGCTTTAACAATGACGCGCGCGTCGTTTTTTTTAAATTTTCATACATTTAATCCCAATGTGACGTCATCTGGACTAATGAGAATTATTTCAATGTACTGAGAGCTGCCATTTTGGAAATGTCCAACGACTTGGTGGCAGCTGCTGTCTACGGGTAAGTACTTTGCTTTTATTATCTATGTATCAATAATAAATGTTTTTGTATTTTCAGAAATAAAAGAAATGCTAGGCGAATTCCTGTGGCTTGTGGTGGATGGATTCCACGAGCGTAAGTATTGTTTTATTTAAAAATCTCAGATTATTTTTAAATCAAAAATAATCTGAGACTTTTACCATTTGTTGAATTTCTTTTAATATAAGTGCTGTTTTTAGGTTTTTATTGTTAATGCTTAAAGCATATATTGTGGCGATGGACTGAGCTGGAATAGCTCTTAGAGTGAACTTGTACCGTGGATATTTAAGTGAGTTTTAGAATATATCTTTTAAATTTTAAGTATTTTTGTTCCTGGACGGAACATCCTCCCGCCTCAAATAAAAGGTGGTGTCATAATAACGAGGTTTTTTTTAACAAAGTTGGGTTGTTGTTTTTTACTATGTTAAAATTTGGCCTTGAGTTGCATGCTGACTCAGATGAAAAATCTGTCACCAATTAATTAAAAAAACCTTGTATTGACTTACGCATTTTAATCTGCAGGTGAATACGAATTTTTCCGTTTGACACCTTTAAGAAGCGAAGCGTGTTACCGTCATTTGTGTCCATTCGGAAACATTCTCTTGCTGCCAGTATTTTGAACCAAGGAATGGTTTTTAGGCGGATTTGTTCCCATAGGTGTGGGTCCACAATGAGATTTGCTGGTGGATTATCTGGCAGCTGTTTTCTAATTGATGGTTGGCTTGTTTCAGACTCTTTGAGTCTTGCTTGTTTTACATTAATAGAAGCCTGGCTGAATTCCTCGACTGGCCTAGTTCTTTTGATACCCGTGAAGCTTGATGCCTGTGGGAGGCTCAATGTTAATGAGAGGCCTGGTGAATGTATGAGACTTGCTACCCGTGGGAAGCTTCATGTCAGTATGAGGATTAGTGCCAGTGGGAGGTCGTTGTGGGTTTGTGTGTACCCTGATGCCTGGGCCCTTTGCTAGTATCTAGACGCGGCTAGACGCGGGTGCTGCTTCGAACGGAGGCTGAAATTTTGATGGTCGCCTGGGTAATTCGGTTCTCCGCAATTTGTGCTTGATTGTAATGGTTTCCAATTCGGGAACATCATTTAAAAGCAGACAATCCTCGAGCGATGGTAGTGAATCCATTGTGTGGGTATAATGTATATTTAAAACAAAAAACTCAAAAGAAAAATTATAAAAAATGAAAAGAAACCCAAAAAAACAATAATTAAATCCTGTACTTCTAATGGCGGCACTGTCTATGCCATATGCTTCTGACTAAATGATATTTTTAGGATAAAGGTGTACTTGTGCATAATTCTTCATGCAGTAGTATTTCGTTAAGTTTACATGGCTCTACTGTAGTTGCTTTCATGCTTGCACTTTACTGATGAGAAGTAAAAAACAGGATTTTTTTGATCTAATATAATAATATTATAGCTAATAAGCTATGTTAATATCTGTAGTCTGCTGATAATGTGCAATTAACCTTAAATAGAAATTGTTGTGATGATATGTCTGGGCACATGGAAGAAAAATACTCCTATGTTGTGCTGGAATGTGTAGGCACAAAAAAAGTGTGTGGTTTGGTTTATTTTAATTTGTTTTGTATATATGGTAGGCTTACATAACTTACTAATTGGTCGAATTACTTGATTATTTGGCGTTTTGACACTTGCTACTCTGACCTTATTGTCATTTCCTGGGTGTGTTTGAATTATTCGACCCATCGGCCATTTTGTGGTTGGACAGTGATGGTCTTCAATTAGAACTAGATCGTTTATTTGTTTGTTGTTTTCCGGAGTCTGCCATTTCTTGCGTGATTGTAAATTCTGTAGATACTCCCTCGACCATTGCTTCCTGAATTGCTTTGTCAATCTTTGGATGTATTTCCAGCGTTTCAGAGAAGTCATGTTCTGGGGCATAGATGGCTCGGGTATAGCTTTCAAATTTCGATTGACCAAACAATGCCCTTGAGTCAAAACACTAAAATCAGTTGGGTAATTAGATAGTGGTGACAGCGGTTGGGAATTTACACAAGCTTCAATTTGGCAAGTTACTGTTGACAGTTCTTCAAATGTCGATATGGCATTTTGCAAGGTGCGCTTCATGTGTGTCTTTATTGCCTTAACTCCAGCCTCCCATAATCCGCCAAAGTGTGGCGCTGAGCGCGGATTGAAGTGCCAAATGATGCTTGTAAGTTCTGTGACAATGGAACTGTCATGTGTAAACTCTTTTAATACGTCTTTAAAATGTCTTGATAACTCCTTGCTGGCCTCGACAAAGTTGGTGCCGCATTCGGAATATATGTGGGAGCACAAGCCTCGTCGACTGATGAATCGCTTCAGAGCTGCGATGAATGCCGCTGTCGTCAAATCTGACACGACTTCAATGTGGATGGCCTTGGTGGCCATGCATACAAAAATGCTCAGGTAACCTTTGTGATTTTGGCGTTTCACAATTTAGATGGTTTGATGTCAATAGGGCCAGCATAATCAACTCCAGTTTGTTCGAATGGTAATGTTGGTGTAATTCGAGCTGCCGGAAGATTTCCCATGATTTGCGTAGATGGCACTGGCTTCGCTTTGAAGCATGGAATGCATTTTCATATCTGTTGACGGATGGTATTTCTTGCATTCAACAGCCATCGGTAGGATTATTGGATGTTTGAGATTGTAATTAAGCTGAGATTTTTCGAGTCTACCGCCAACTCGGGTGAGTTGAGTTTTGTCCATAAATGGATTAAATGAGAGAATGTGACTAGTTTAAGGAATCGGTTTGTAGTTTCTGAGGCATTGAAACTCGCTTGGAAATGACAGTTGCTGTACAATTGATATGATTGTATTTTCGGCTTCTTGCAACTCGTCATAAGTGAGGTATGTGGTGTTTTTAGATTTGCCATTTGCGGAGAATCTTTTGCAGTATGCGATGATTCTCACTAGTTTGAAACCGGAGAGTTTTTGTAATCCAGCTAACTTCTTCGTTTTTGCAAATCAATGCTTTGACTGGTTGATTTTTAAGTTCATAGCACTTGTTTAAGCTGGGTTGCTGTGGCCATTTGTCTGTTGATTCTTATAGCCAAGATGGTCCATACCACCAAAGCTTGGATTAAATAAGTTCCTTTGGGTAGAGCTCTCTAGTGGCGCAATCTGCTGGATTGCCTTTTGTTGGTACATATCGCCAGAATCGTGGATGGACAGCTTCCTGGATTTCAGCATTTCTGTTGGCAATGAATGTTTTCCAGCAGGCCGGCTGTTTTTGAATCCAGGACAAGGTGATTTCTGAATCCGACCATGCGAAAGTGGAAATGTCTATTAATTTTAGGTCGATTTTAATTTGGTTGATCAAACGTGAAAGAAGGACAGTTCCGCATAACTCGAGTTGTGGTAGTGAAATGGTTTTTGTGGGGGCGACTCTGGTTTTTTATGTAAGCAAATGCGTAATTATTGAACCATTTTCATTGAAAATTCTCACGTATACCACACTTGCAAATGCCTTTTCTGATGCATCACAAAATCCATGGATTTCTAGGCCCTTTGTGGCAAGTGAATAGTTTATCCATCGTGGTATTCTAAGTGCCTTACTATCAAGTAGTTTCATCCTGAATTCTTCCCATTTAGTGGTGGTAGTGTTGGGTAGTTTTTCGTCCTAGGAATATTTCGTCAACCATAATGTTTGGATAAATATTTCGGCGATAATTATGATTGGTGCAAACCATCCTATTGGATCGAATAGTGATGCAGTTTCAGACAGGATGGTTCGCTTGGTGAAATCCGTCTTTTGTGTTGGATGTGTTACCTTGAAACTAAATTCATCTAATGCTGGATGCCATTGAAGGCCCAGAGTTTTGATGGTATCCTTTTCTGACAGATCTAAAATTGATTTATTTTCTCTGTCGGGGGGTGGAATGCTTTTCATTAATTCCGGATGATTGGCAGTCCATTTGCGGATATAAATCCTCCTTTAGAGAGAACAGTAATTAACCCATTTTGCAGTGTCAAGCTTTGAGATTGTGAGCTCCTGTCAAAAGATCGTCGACATTAAAGTCGGAATTTAAGCTTTGAGTGGCGAGTGGATAGTTTTCCTCTTCTTCCTTTGACAGTTGATGTAGAGTGCGGATCGCTAGGTAGGGAGCTTAGGTGGTGCTAAAGCTGACAGTTGTCAGTTTATAATCCTTGATGGGCTCACTTCGAGAATCTCTCCATAAGATGCTCTGATAATTTGCATGGTCTGGGTGCATCTGGACCATTCTGTACATCTTTTCAATGTCGGCTGTAAAGGCGATTTTATACAGACGCCATTTTAGAATGGTTGCCCATAAAGTGGGTTCATTTGTTGGCCCTGCTAACATCTGTTCATTTAGCGATTTTCCATTGGAGGATTTAGCAGAAGCGTTGAACACCACTCTCAACTTGGTTGTGGAATTTTCTTTGGTCACTGCGTGATGTGGCATTTAGAAATGCCTGACTTGTCCGATTTCAGTATGTTCCAATGAGGTTGGTTTTACTTCTTTCATGTATCCTAGCTGTAAGTATTCCTGCATGAATTTTCTGTATTGTGCATGTAGCTCCGGCTGTTTTTCGAAACGTTTTTCTAATTGAAGAAATTGTTGTAGGGCCATCTGACGTGATTGACCAAGCTCTGGTCCATCTTGCTTTCTGAAAGGTAGCATTACTTGGTAATGACCTTGACTTAAGCGCTTGTGTGATTTCGTAAATATCCTTTCAAATAATTCGTCATCTGGGTGTGCTGTATTTCTTGGGATTTCTTCTGTTTACCAAAATCGTTTGAGCTGTTTTTCCACTTGACAGGCTGGGCTAATTTGCACGGTGAGTATTTCTACACCACTGTTTTTACTCTGGGTCTTAGTTCTTCCCATTATCATCCATCCTAAGTGTGTATATTGAGCGATGGGCTTTCCAGGTTCGACCTTTATCATTCCGTTCTCAATAATTTCGGCGTAAATGTCTGCTCCTAATAATATGTCAATCTGGCCAGGTGTGTGGTACCTTGGATCGGCGAGTTGCAGATGTTGTATGTAGTGCAAATTTCTTATATTTATTGTGTCAGCAGGAACGAAATCCGTAATCTTTTTTAGTATAAGTGCCTTTACACTAGTTTCGAAGTTTGTATGGAGTGATCTCAGTTTGAATGATGCTTGTGTGTTAACGTGGGCGGTTTGTGTCTTCCCTAATCCTGTGACCTTGACATGTGTTGGATTAGTTTGTAATATCAAACGTTTGTTCGCAGCCTTGGTGATGAAAGACACTTGAGAGCCTGAGTCTATTAATGCTCTCATTGTGGAGATTAGATTAGATTTGTAAAGGGGTGTATAGGCGTTAGCCTCGCAATCACTGCGACCTGAAAGATCTATTGTGAATCCCCGTTGAATTTGCTCCATTTATAGTTTTAGACTGTTAATAAAGTCTAGAACCTTTGTGGGCTTAAGGTTCCATACGTAACTTGGTGGAGGAAAAGCATGTTCAAGGTGGAGTAATCTTCACCTGGCCAATGCTTCGCAGTGGCAGAGCAAGTGCTCCGAGGTTTCGTGAGCATCCTGACAGAAGCGGCACGATGAAGTCTCAGCCAAACCCAGCTTGTTTAGGTGATACATCAAGGGGCAATGGCCTGAGAAGAGCTCAGTGATCATTTTGAGCTCTGTTCTTCTAAGGAGTAGGAGTTCTTTTGTTTTTCCGCCAGAGGAGTCGATAAACTTTTTTGCCTGACGAGGTCCTTGTAGCCTTTCCCAATACAGGGATTTTTGTTGATTCTCCAAGTTATTTAGGGTAGCTTTGAGGTAACAATTTGTGTGCCACAAAATGGCTCTGGTCCGACAAACTGAGTTTCCGCTCCTCTTTTGGCTAGGCCATCCGCAATTTCGTTGCCTTTGTGGCCCTCATGTCCAGCTACCCACATGAGGATAACTTTGTTTCTCCTTGATAGATTTTTGAGGGTTTGTAGACATTCCCAGACTATCCCTGACTTGACAGTGTAGGACTTTAAGGCCTTGAGGGCAGCTTGACTGTCCGAGAGTATATTAATGGTTGAGCCATTTATGGCTCTTTTAATACAGGTATTGGCACATTCTTCTATGGCCAATACCTCGGCTTGGAATACGGTAGCGGTAGAGCCTAGAGCCCTTGATATATGGCATTTGGGGCCGTATACCTCCAATCCGACCCCACTCAATGTTTTTCAGCCGTCTGTATACCACACCATCGATCCTTGTTGGAAGGACGATTTAGTGGAGCGCCATTGTTGTCGGTCTCCAAGAACCACTTGGAATGGTCGTACAAAATCCACTCTGGGTGTGATTATATCAGATATTGTCGTCACTTGCTCGAAGCATATCTGTTTTCAGATACTTAAATGACCAACCAGATCGCCTGGCTTTAACTGTTCCTCCGTTTGTACTCTAATAGCACTGGAGATCGCTTCCTTTTTCACCTGCAAATGCAGGGGTGCAAGGTTTAATAAGGCTTCCATGGCTGCTGTAGGACAGGTTCTCATGGCACCAGTTATTCCTAGACAGGCAAGCCGCTGAGTTTTTTAAGCAGAGCCTCAGCCGTCTTGTGATTAGTTTTTGGCCACCACGCAAGGGCCGCATAGGTGATCATGGGTCTAACAACCGTAGTGTACGTCCAGTACATCATTTTTGGCTTCAAACCCCATGTTCTGCCAATGAAGCGACGACACGTGTAGAGAGATCGCATTGCTCTATCCGTCGCTCTGGACAGATGCGAATTCCAGGTAAGTTTCTTATCTAGGGTTATCCCCAGATATTTGACTTCGTCTGAAAATATCAATTCCGTATTATCAAGAAGAGGAGCCGTTAGTGAAAGCTTCGACCTTCTTGTGAATGGAACGATAACCGTTTTGTTGGGGTTTATGCTAAGGCCTTAGTTTATACACCACGTGTGGACTTTGGAGAGGACTATTTGCATGAGCTCGGATATGACTTGATCATGCTTGCCCCGTATTGTAACTACTAGGTCATCCGCGTAGCCTTGAACATTAAATCCCGAACTGGTCAACTTCTCTAGCAGATCATCAATCACGATAGACCATAAGAGTGGAGAGAGAACTCCTCCTTGTGGGCAGCCTTTTGCTGCGGTGATCGTGACTAAGCAGTCCCCTAGAGATGTGGTTATCCTCCTGCTTCCAAGCATGGAGTCTATCCAGTGTACCGTGGTGGGCTCAAAGCCTTTATCCTCGGCAGCTTATTTAATTGCATCGATGGTATTATCGAAGGCTCTTTCTATGTCCGCAAATGCACATAAAGCCACCTCTTTTGTTTCGAGCGCTCCCATTGTGTAAGCTTCTCCATAATAATTTGAACCATAAATGTTAACTAACGCAGTGGATAGTAATGCTCGACTGACGTTTGTCGGAAAGAATGATTTGGCTGACTCATTGTTGCCACTAGATTCATTAGGATTTATATCAGCTTGCCCTTGATTCTGCGTAGTACAGCTTTCCGTGGCTTCGGCTAGGTTTAAATGAAGGAGAGTGTTGTGTCTTTTTTGACACTGGAGACATGATTTTTGACTTGGGCATCCATTGAAGTTATGTCCTGAGGCCAGGCAGTTTTTGCATAACCTATTGCATTGGATAAAGTTCAATCTCTTCTTTGGGGATAGTTTCCTAAATGTAGCACAATGAAACAAAGTATGATTCTGTTTGCATATTGTACACGTGTGCGATTTATTTTGAAACGTGTGTGCATTTTTATGTGTGTGGCCCCTTTGAAACGAAGTGGTGTATGGATTTGTAGCTTGGTATCCGCTACGGGGTTCTCGAAGACGAATGCGTGCCTCATTGATTGAATGTTCCTGACATTCTTGGGGAGCTTTTAGAGTACGAAATCGTGTTTCTAGAAAGGTAGACAGATCGGCATATGCTGGATTTTCGCTCTTTTTTCGTTGCTCATGCTCCCATAGTTGGTGAGTGAATGCTGGAACTCGTTGAACGAGGTTGTATATAAGAATGGCATCCCAGTGCTCAACTGGTAAGCCTAAATATTTTAATTCATGTAGGCTCTCTTCTGTCTGATCTAGAAGAGAGCGAATGGCGTGAGCAGATTCAATTTTAATTGGTGCTTGACTAAGCAGAGATTTCAAGTGGGTATTCACTAAGACCCTCTTGTAATCGAATCTCTTTTGTAATAATTCCCAGGCTTTTATATAGTTTGCTTCAATTACCTCAAATTGGCGTAGCAAGTGTTCTGCTTCCCCAGAAACACTGGGTTTGAAGGAATGTAGCTTTTGAGCTTTCGACAAATTTGGATACTTGTGGATTAATAAATTGAACAAATCATGAAATGTATGCCATGATTTGTAGTTGCCATCAAATTTTGGTATTTGAATGGTCGGAAGCCGAGTTTCTGGCCTTACTGGACGTGTTGTCTGCATGGTAGAAAACTGTCAAATCGACAGAAAAACGCCTACAAACGTTCACCGAATATTGGAAAGAATTCCAAACGCGGCTTAGGGTAATTCAAAAGAGAGCGACAAAGGAAGATCGCAAATTAGAATATTTCAGGAAAGAGACATTTAGTGATGTACAGGAGTATTATATTGAAAAAGCAGCAAGCATGGAAGAGGATATAGACAAACTAACACCAACGCCTGTCAACAATCCTCCTCAGACTCAGACATCACATGCTAGCACAAATTCATGTAATAATGAAAGACTCCCCAGAATTAAACTTCCCACCTTCAATGGAGAATACTCTACGTGGATTTCTTTCCACGATTTATTTAATTCGGTTATTCATAAAAACAATAATTTAAGAGACGTTGACAAATTGTGTTTCTTAAAAACAAATCTAGTAGGAGAAGCTGAAAAGTTGCTCATGCACTATGAAGTATGCGACGCAAATTATAAACCAGCTTGGCAACTCCTAAAGGAACGCTACTGAAATAAGCGAATCCTAGTCAACGTACAACTGAAAAAATTATTGTCTCTCCCAACCACAAATCATGATACTGCCGAGAGTATCAAAAGACTACTAGACAACATAACAGAAGCACTATTAGCATTACAAAATTTAGGTATAGAAACAAATAACTGGGATCCAGTAATAATTTATTTAACGGTGCAAAAATTGCACCCAGACACTCACCAACTATGGGAACAGAGCTTACATAATAGCACTGAACTATCAGAATTAAAGTACTCACAAAATTCCTAGAGTCTCGCTTCAGAACTCTAGAAATGATAGGAAACAAAAATATGTCGTCAAATACGACACAGAGAAAACCATTCTCACCAAAACCAACTTATGGATTCTTGAATAGAAGCCAAAGTTCAATACATAAGCACCCACCTACAAAAAGGTCTTCTTGCAGCCATTGAAAGGGTGACCATATCATATTTCACTGTCCAACCTTTAGGAATATGAACACCCGACAACGACATGAAGTTGTTACAAATAAGCATTTATGCAAAAATTGCTTATCACCGAATCACCTAACCTTAAATTTCACAAGCAATAAAAGGTGTTACCACTGTAACAAAAGTCACAATACTCTGCTCCATTATGAGCAAAACAATTCAGTGACAAATTCAACAAATGAATCCACCCAAAATTCCAATATGGATATTGAACCAAGCACACCCTCAGCTTGTAGAAATGACGAACAACAAGTTCAGAATTTTCTAACTGAAAATATGAAAAGAGCTCTCCTCTCTACAGCTCTAATAAACATCATCTCACCATCTGGAAGCACAATTACATTTCGAGCATTAATAGACTCTGGATCTCAAGTGTCTATTATGACCGAAAAGGCCTTTAAACTATTACAGCTTAAAGGATCTCAAACTACCCAAGAATTAATTGGACTTGGCACAACTCCAACCAATACAGCCGTTCAGCAAGCCACAGTCACAATTAATTCTCTACACAACAATTTTAAAATAACAAGCAACATGCTCGTGATAGAAAAAATCACAGACTTGCTGCCTACCAATACGATTAAAGTGTCAAACTGGAAACACATTAAAAATCTCCCATTAGCAGATCCCACCTTCTCGATTCCAGAAGAAGTTGACATTCTTCTTGGAGCAGAGGTTTACGCCGCCATTATTAAAAATGGAATTAGAAGAGGATCTAGCAATACACCCACAGCCCAAAACACTGAACTAGGCTGGATTCTGGTCGGAGGAGTACCAGAAATAAGGAGCACGTCTACGACTGTGCTATCTACCTATACTACAACAAACCCCAAGTTGAACAAAAAATTAAAACGAATTTGGAATCACAATACCGCGCCAACATTCACATCGAAAGATCAGCTCTGCAAGGGATCAAGACAACGCTTGCCGCCCGAAAAATATGAATATGTATCCATCAAGACGCATAATATACCTAAACACCACAGTTCTCAGAAAAAATTCTGGAAAAGTACACCAAGTGAAGCAAGGAAGTACTGCACTTTAACAACTCTTTCCACCATAACACAAAATGGAAAAATAAAACAAAAGTATCGCCATCTCGTTCAGCGTCCACACAAATTGAACCCAATCATACAGAGATTAAAACTCTCACCACTAGATGGCATCAATATAGTCTAAAATCTACTTCTCACCGTGGACCAGTAATACTAAAGAATGATATTTCCCCAATGACACAAACTGGAGTAAATTATGTCAGACCTTTTATTCCTCTGTCAGCAAATGCAACAAAAAATATTCTCACTCGTCCACTCTCTAAAATCTGTCCTCTCCCATTCACAAACATTTCCTGACAATCAAATATCCCCACCAAAATCTATTGCTCTCTGGCAGTCCTAAATTCCAAAACACCCGTTGTATTCAAATACAAACGATTCCAAAATCCGCCAAAAGTCACTTCAAGTTTGAAAGTTGAAAAGTGCGCGCAGTTGTTTTTCTTTTTGAGTTCATTTATATTTTTTATTTTTTCATTTTTTCATTTATTTTATTCTACCATGGATGAGTTATTGGAGATTTTCAACTCAGAATCTTTGGATTCTGTAGATGCTGGCCTATCTCCAACTCCACCAGAATTATTGGCTCCCTTCAAGCCAATCAGGCCTATCAGCCCTCTGCCTCCAACACCTAAAAAGGAACGGAGAATGAAATCGGTTGTTACTCGGCCAAAGATAAGGCCATTTGAGGCACAAGAGGCATCTCCATCGGTAAAGGCTAGAAGAGGGATGCCCATATCCAACGAAGTACTGAGGTTCAAACATGAGCCAACCTCAAGTCATCCTGTAATTCGGAAGGCTACTAAGGCGAAACCTATCCCGACAAGGACAAACACATCACCCGCAGGTCTATCAGGAGGCCCCCACATGACTGTGCCCACAGTCAAATATCAGTCAAGCATACCATCTCAACGCAACAACAAGGTCAAACCAACTACAGATGTGTCAAGAAAACTAATGCCTAATTTGCATGATCAGCACAAATCGCTTATCAAGAGTGCATCAAGTCCGCAGATACCTTTCAACATCAGAAAGAAAGAGGCAAATTGGTTCACGAAGAAAAATGACAACACTATGCCGAGTCTTCCTGGGGATTTGCATCAAATAATACAAACTGAAACAAGGAAATCTCTTGATACGAAAGTCACTAAACCTCATACAGAAATAAGTAGATCAACTACTAAAAGCGCTGTTAAAACGATAGACAGACCGAATGAAACAACTTCTATGAACACAAAGCAAAGCTTCATACCAACTGCAATAAGGGTACCAGAAGCTACACCAATTATGACAACTGTACAAACTCCTAGTGCAACTCGCACTCCAAACAAAATACCGGCTGACCTCCTGAAGTAGTTATGGACTACCCCTGATATCATAGAACTACTACAAACATCAGATGTACCATGGGATGAGATTCGTGAAGCAAAAACATTCTTCAAAATCACTCTGCCAGGTGGAATCGATCTAAAAATGAAACGAAAAAGAGACAGACTCAAGCAAAACTCAGTAAGTTGTTATACATTTTGTGTGTCCTCACACATCTATCACAAGATATGTTGTCATCCCACGATGAATATTCTACCAACGTGTGAATTCCCCCGATGCTTTTCCTTGTTGATGAGTATATTTCCTAAAATATAAAATAAAAGAAACACAAAGAACCAAGTTCTGAAACCATAAACAAAAATACTTATCTGATAATTTTCACATTTCCATCAGAAATGCTCGCCTAAATTAGCTCAAACTAAACATCCACTAGAGCCCTGGGGAGCTGCAGTTCACCTAAAAACAATCGAAATTAATTAATAAAATAAATAAATCAATATAAAAATGCAGCAAAGCATACTTACCTCCTATTATTTACATTTTGTGATGACAGCAAATGACATTACGTCAGCCAGCTGTCTGTGGTACATTCAGACATCGCATCAATCGTTGCTAGGGCAACACCAAGAGGCGAGAAGACGTAACTAGTTACAGCGGCTATATAAAGCCGATGAAATTCAGTAGATGGCACCATTCTTTTGGCAGAGTTGATCTGTATCAGAGCTAATCTGAGTAAAAAGAATCGTGCTTCCTACCTTTTTCCACAGAAGATAATTCTGTTCAGGGATAACTTGAATTTCCTATCATACAGAAGATAATTCTGGTCAGGGATAACCTGAATTTCCTATCATACAGAAGATAATTCTCGTCAGGGATAACCTGAATTTCCTTTCCCATCATACAGAAGATAATTCTGGTCAGGGATAACCTGAATTTCTTATTATACAGAAGATAATTGTGATCAGGGATAACCTGAGCTTCTTATACAGAAGATAATTCTGATCAGGGATAACCTGAGCTTCACATCCTTTTACACAGAAGATAATTCTGGTCAGACAAATCTGAGTCTGAATTTTTTCATAGAAGTTTTTTACTTCCTTGTGCCCACACGTACCATAAGTCTGACCAGAGACAAATCTGAGGCTGAATCGTTTCATAGAAGTTTTTTACTTCCTTGAGCCCACACGTACCATAATTCGGACCAGAGATAAATCTGAGTGTCTGATTATTTCTTTGTGCCCTCATGCACCAACAAGGCATTATGCAATTACTAAATATTGAAATTTAATTTGATGACAGTTGCTCAGATCTTCTTCTTCCTTTTTTTCAGAAGTAAAGCAAGCAAGGAGGTCCATCATTTTTTTTAATTTGTTGAATTTTATGGTGAATTGTACTAGTTTATAAACTTTACATTGAATTATTTTATATTGAAACTGAATTGTGATATTAGGTTAAGTAAAATTGAGTTTTTGAATAAAAGTTTTATATTTGAATTTTAAAACTGAGTTGTCCATCAGAAACCGGGACTCCCTTCCTTACGTTCGAGACTAGATCTCACACTAATGCTTGTAATAGACTGCGTCCTTGAGAACGGTTCGAGACAACGGCTGAAACGTCGGAGAAATAATAAAATTCTCGTAAAATAAAAGAGGTGTTTTCCTCTTGACCGACTAGCCCAAAAATATTCAAATCCACGAAAAATAATAACACCTTTTTTCAACTTTGCGGAAATTCAAACTAGTGATGCAATAATCATAGTCAGATTTGTTAAAACAAACTAAGGAAAAAAATTTCTCTTTACAAATTTGAGTGGGTTTTACGTCGACAGGGCGAATGTTACGAAGGACGCTCGGCATTTTTTGTCAATGATCTTAAAAATTCTGTTGAAAGCTTGGTCGTTATTAAGTATGTATTCCATTATGTGCATCTTGCAACTGAGCACGCCTTTACCAATTAACCCAAGGATTAGGATTATTTGGTTAAAGAAATCCATATTTGGTTTCATTGTTGCCAAAAAAGGCACTTACAATACAAGAAAAAAATGAATTGATAGCAACATAAACTTATTAAATTAGCGCGGAAAGAATGGCTTTCGAGATACTCGTCTGTTGAAAAATAGTTGAGGAATTGGATGCATTAAAGCGTAATTTTGGCGGATCTAAAGAAAATCAAATGTCTTGCTGGAAAACAATTGAGTGAAATGCTTCAATCCGAAACGAATTACTTATATTTAGCTTTACTCCGGACAGTTTTGAAAACATAACTGATGTCAACCGACGTATTCAATCTAACAGCCTTGAAAAAAACATTCCTTAACGATCTGAAGAAATCTCTTAGTAATTTGTCAATTCAGCTTCCAGCTGAAATCTTGAATGACGAAAGGGGAACGATTTATTAACATCGAATTAAAGAACATTTGACGGATGTAAATAACATTAGTACTATTACTCTAATTTACCAGCAGCCAAAATTGATTGCGAAGAGTTGCTAAATAGAGTTTAAAGGAAATATCATGTTTTTCCGTACATCAAACAACAATAAGTCATGTTAAGCCAGATATTCTACAATTAGCGCAGACTTTTACCTAATTTTGTGGTGACAAATCAATCCACTCGGTAGCGGAACACTATTCAAACAAAATTCTTGCCTTCAACAGTGTTTTGATAATATAGATGGTTTTTGGACTTATGTGTACACAATAAAGAATGAAGCTGGGATAGAAAATATGAAAACATTGCGATATAGCTCTTGCATTGCTTGCGTTAACATTTTCGAAAGCTCCTTTTTAATTTCAGGGATAATTTAGGACAAACTTAGAAATAAAAGTGATGCAATTATGATAGTTGGCTTTATCATGACAAAACGAGGTTACCCCAATTTTACACCATCGAGGATACACCGTCGGCATTGCTATTATCTGACTCGATCGCACGATTTCGTACTCTAGGGTTTCACTCTGTGTCTGGCTGTAAGTGTGTGTGTGTGAGTGTATGAGTGTGCATGCATACATTCATATGTATGGAAGAATGTAGGCCTCTACGGCGACGCGTTCTCAGGCAGTGCCCAAATATATAGTAAAACGAAGGAGTTGGCCGATTGGTCCCATTTTCAAACTGTATTTGCAATTTTATGAAGACACGTGTACAAAAAATGCGCTTTCCACCTCGTCACATTCTCAGGCAGGTACCAAGTATACAGTGAAAGACAAAAAGTTTTGTATGGCAACACCAAGATGGCGTAATCCAATTTAGCTAATTTTTGAAATTTTACTTACCATTGCTATAAAAACACCACGCACCAAATTATTTGTATTACAACCACACAAAGGCGTTGCCCGAATGGTTCCATTTCTGAACTTAATTTAAATTTTTTTAAAAATTGCCCGTGTACAAAAATACAGCTCTCTATGTCGACGCGTGAGGCAGTGTGCAAATACATAGTGAAGGCTTAAGGTTTTGTGTGGCAGAACCAAAAAGGAATCCCCGCGTACAAAATTTGAGTTCTTCATCTCGACGCGTTCTCAGACAGTTTCCAATAGAGTAACAGCCAAAGTATTGTACGGCAACCCTAAGAAGGGGTGTCAGATTTGTCCCATTTTTGAACTGATTTTTTTTTTAAAGGCCCATGTACAATATTTCAGCTCTGTACGTCGACGCATGAGGCAGTGTCCAAATATACGTACAGTGAAAAACTAAAGCTTTCTCCTGCAACATCAAGAAGGGGTAGCACGCTTTAAACCATTTTTGTAGTTTTATTTACTATTGCCATGAAAACACCGTGTACCAAATTTTACTTCTCTACGTTGTAGCGATGTCAGGCAGTGGATAAATATATTGTAACGCACTACAAAGTGACACAAGCGACATCTGTTGGAAATGGAAACAACTTTAGGTTAGTGACATCTTAGTAAACTTTAGGTTCGGAGAATGGAATATTCAGAAAGGTTCTAGGATAATTCGTGGAGTATAAATACGGCGCTTCTTACATTCAGGAGGCGATTCAGACAGTAAAGTGAACAAAGTAAACTATTTGGATTGTGATAATTAGAAGTACAGTACCAGCGATAACTATAAAGAGTTGGTTTAATAATTGTTTGTGAATTTGTGAAAGTAAACAGTAAAGCTAAATAAAGAAAGAACTTTTGAATTATATCCGAAATACTGTGTTTTAATTAACGAACTAAGGCCACGCTCGTAACAAATGGTGTCAGAAGTAAAATAAATTATCGAAAAAGGGGGTGGCATTTGACTTTGAAATTCAAAGAGTGATTTATTTTGTGAAATCGTGTGTGAAATTCCGAAAAATAATTTGATATTAAACTGTGAGTGATTTACTAAGGACGCAAGAATGAGACGTAAACGAGAGGAGCTTCGCATACAGTGTTATGGTGGTTTAGAAGAACAGTGATGTACTTCCAGACTGCCAGCATGAGCTGGCAGATCACTCGGTGAACAGAGTTGATACAGGGCGGCATGCTAGCACCTCGCCTATGTGGCGGAGAGTGGGGGGGGGGGCGGTTCCCAACGAAAACCTGCCGCTGTCACCAACCATAGTACAAAAAAATTCCTCATGCCTACATACAAAAACCTGGCACTCACTCAGTCCTGAAGGGACCTTTACTTCACTTACCTACATTCCAATGAAAGCGCAGATGGTCTGCCTTCCTTGCCAAGCCCCATACTCCCATTGACTTTGGGTGGCAAAGTCCCTTAGTTGACCTGTAAAGAGAGAGAGGGAGACTAGGCGAACCTAGCTGACCTTCATACTAGTCGAGAGAGGGCGCCGGAAACGTGAAAGGAGAAATAAAAACTCTCAGTACTTTATTTCGACGTTATAATTCAAACACGTAATTTTAAAGGTTACACCGGAGCATGTACTTATTCTAAATGCCTAGACCTAAGTTAATTCTAATGAAGGTAATATAAATTGTATATATATATATAGTTTAATAATTAAAGAAAAGGGAACTAAAAGTGTGTTTGACATGATGAAATTCGCAGAAGAAAAACAATGTACAAAACGAATAGGTAAATCCAGGTAAGTGCTATTTTATTAAAAAGTTCGATAATCGCGATTGAAACGTACTAAGCCGTTGATCTATTATATGGAACCCTGATATCGCGATCTATTTGCTGCAAGTTTCAATTTGATTCCTTCTGTTTTCCTTTTTTATTTGATATTTTAAATAGTTATAATGATTTTATTTATTAGAAGAGTATTAGTAGTCAAGTCTAACCGTAAACATTTGTAAATTGTATTGTCAAGTTTAGAATATTTTGTTTTAATTTTGTCTTTTTTTGCTTTTATCTTTTGGGTGAAGTTATTTTATATTTGAAATATACTTTAGTGTACCTTTTGACTTAGAGTTGGTGAGAGAGCTTTAGCTCTTGGTATTAGTGTCATTAATTCGTAACCACGGTAATGATTATTTTCAGGCCTCCAATGTTTTATCATGTTAAAGTTTATTATTTTGATTTTATTTGTAGTTCCTTTTTAGTTTTCAGGTATACGTGTAAGAAGGTTACTGTACATCATCGAACTTTTTATAAGACAGCTCTAATGCTAATGCATCTTGTCTTAATCTTTATCCTAAAGGCTTTGTTTTTCTTTTACATATCTATTAATATATCACTAATACAATGGTAATTGAAAAGGCCAAACAAAGAGAACGCTTACGCTAAATGGAAAATGAGAAATGTACGAACTGGTAGTCGTTGGCGTACTCGACAAAATATAATCGGTATTACTATAAAGCGTTACTCAGTCAATAATCTGGCAATGCAACTAACTAAGAAAAATGGAACATGTGAGCACAAGTAAATAATTGCTTCACTGATTGAAGGCAATAACGATCTCTTAACCGATTCAATAAGACTAGTAAGGACCTGCAGAGTAATATTCTAAGAACATAAATGCATCCGCTTCACTATGTGTATGAATATCAGGATTGGAAATTGAACTCGAAAAAAATTTTAATTAAAAGGACTAGAGCTTTGGTAAATTTCAATTTTGTATTTCTAGGTAGACTCTAGGAGCAGTCGAGCTTTGTGGGGGGGGGGGGGCGAACTAATTGTACGTGAGGTAGCAACACTTTACTTCACTACTGAAATGTGACAATCATAGGCATTCTCCTAATATAAATTCTCTCTTAAGACTAAATCTAAGTTTTTAATAAGTTTTCTTGACTACATGTGACGTGTAATTTATTTCCATACATTCTCCGTTCTCTCAGATATAGGCATTCAGGTCAATACCTAGTTGCTTACATGTATCTCCCTAATATTAATGTTTTAATGCCGAATATTTCTCAAATTATTTGAATCGTAAAGGAAGGTTATGAGTCTCGCCGCACTATGGAACAATCTCTTGTCAAATTTCTAATCTGCCATTGTACTGTGTAACCTGGGTTCTCATCCACTGGCAGTAATTTGTTAAAAAGTTGCTATTTTCATGCTTAAGTATATTGTCAAAAATAAACATAACTTACGATATTCCTTCATATTTTATAAAATAGGGAATTTTACCGCTCAGGAAGTATCGCCTAGCACGAATACAACGTTTCTTTTGTTAGCTATTCGATTAGCGGCACCACGGAGTGTTGACAGATGTTTGGATTCCGACAGAGATACATCTGATGGTTTGCCTTTCGGATCTGTGGATACTAGAACATAATCCAATGACGGCCGCTCCACTGATTCAGATCCTACATTAGTAGGTGGTATAATTGTATTCGATGTCGGGGAACTTGCCAAATTTAGTTGATCTGGTGGCAGATACCAGTAATTCCCTTAGATGAATCTTAATACGTTTATAGCTGTAGCAGTCGTCCTGGTTTTATGGGTAAAGATACTAAAGTGTGCGCTTGAGACATAGTTCTCGCAATTCACCAGCTACGGCGTGTAAGCGGGCTCTTTGATGCTGCTGCTGGGATTTTTGACGGGTTTTCTTGAATTTTCTCCTGATAATAGGGAGAATACATTTATTAAATGAAAGTAGGAGAATAATAGTGATAAAAAGGGATTTTAAACTTACGTGCGGGGTTAATTCTTTACTCGATGTGTTCGGAATTTTTCCATTTCACTTTCTCGCATCCGTACTTTGTGAAAATTTTACAAGATAGCGATTATCTTCTTCTTCTTTTTCTGTCTGCTGTCAACATGGCACCTGAGCGTGAGGAAATGCATTTCTCTCGGTCGGGTGCCTTCAGTTTGCGGTTTACTTTAAGGCCGGCATACATGCATCAGTATTTCAATGTAGCATATTGCTATATGAAATGCGCTACGACCATAACATTGCAGAGTGGTCTACACTACCCGTGGTTCAGACGACGCTGAAAAATGGTCGACTGAGCTAGCCGGTCTTAAACATAGGCCTCATCACTGCGGGCGCTCAATGTGTGTCGCGACCCACGACCCAATGCGTATTCCTCATCACTCGTGCTATATTCGACCGATGACGCATCGAGGACACATCCCTGAAGTCCCGCCAGTCTTCGACCAGACCTCGACGTCCCTCTCTGTCCGGGAAGCCAAAGCCACATCGACAGGCTGGTAACCCAAAAAATCCAGCCGGTCGATGTCTCTATGCCTTTCTTCACCGAGACGCTGAGGAAGCCTCCAAATCAGCAACCTAAAGAACTGATAGCTAAGCTTTCCTGGCGCAACATCCCGCTCTGATCTCAGACCGCGATTGTTCAAGGGTGTGCCTCCAAGGCGTCGTCGAAGTAGCGACATGCTGACTGCCGAATATGGTAATGGATGCCGACAGGTATATCACCCACCATTGACAGGGCAATAGGAGGGCTTCGCGATATCCTATAATTTACCAGTGAAGCTGGCTGGATGCCTTCTTAGGCCTACCAGGCTACGTGACAAGAGATAGATGACACTTTGAGACTGGATATCACTGCCTGATGTCTTTGGCGTGATAGACTCCTAACAGTTTCCCCTGCAGATCTTCAAGCTCGTGGGAGTTTTCTTTCTTGGCTCGAACCCGACATTTGACAAATTTTCGTCCCAGTTTAGCACTAGCCTGCTGTTGAAAAGTGCTTTGGGCAAAATTTCGTTTAAATACCTCTTGACCAACTTTGAATTCGACAGGTTTCGCCCTGAGATTGTAGGCTCGTGAACCCTGTTCGAATGCATCTGTAAATTTTCCTGCACTCTCGCAAGGATCAATCTCATCTTGTCTTCTGCACCTACCCTCAATGGCTCACTAAGAGTTCCGAGATTCCTCAAGATGGAATAGGAGCAGCCATGTTCTATCATTTGCTGACCGAATAGTATTCGATAGGGAGAGAAACCAGTAGCTTGACGGAAAGAGCTCCTGAGGGAACTATCTATTTGGCTGAGTTTCTCATCCCATCTCGTGTGATCCTTCTTGATATATGCTCTAATCCCCGACAATAGAGACCGGTTTACTCGCTCTGAGGCGTTTGCATTCGGCGAGTAAACTGCCGTTCGCATGTGGTTCACCCCATACTTTTCCAGTAATCTGGTGAACTGAGTCGAGCAAAACTGGGCTCCATTGTCCGAGACGATCATTTCCGGGACTCCGAACACGTGGAACACTTCAGTCTCAATGAATTGGCACACATTGAGTGAAGACGCTTTTATCATAGGCTTGAGAATCGGATATATTCAAAGGTGGTCAAGAACTATCAAAATGCAGACGTGTCCTTTTACTGACCGAGGATGTGGACCTATAAAAGCGATGTACAGCTTCTGCCATGGTCGTTCTGTAACAGACTGGACTCTCATAGGTGGTCGTAAAATAGTATTGGGAGCTTTCGTTTCCTTACACATATCACATGTGCCTGCGTAATTTCTGACATCAACTGTCATTCGTGGCCAGTACAGATGTCTTCGCAGACGTTCCAGTGTTTTCCCTATACCTCCGTGTGAAGCTAGTGGCGGATCATGAGCTCTTGAAATTACGTCGGTGACAAGCCCTCGTGGAATCCAAAGCTTCCAAGCTTCTTCTTCCTGAATAGGATCGCCTGTTCTCGGAACAGTCCGGATATAAACGAAGTCATCCCTGACGCAAAGATCTGGTAGTTTGCCAGAAGTCGTTTTAACCTTATGCCTCAGCTCCTCATATTCCAACGAGTTGAAATATGGCGAACTAAGCTCAACTTCCGGGCCAGGATCTTCATTTGTGTTCAGGCTGTCACAATGAATGCGTGACAGCGCATCAGGTCGAAGCCCTGAAGTTTCAGACTCCACCGCGCAAGTCTACCGCTGAGGTCCTTTTGAGACATCAGCCATTTCAAGCTCGCATGATCCGTCACTATCTTAAACGGCATAAGTTCTATGAAGGGCCGGAGCTTCTGTACGCTCAAGTTTGCAGCTAAGCATTCTTGCTCTGTGATGGTGTAATTCCTCTGTGCTGAGTTCAACTTTTTCGAGACATAGGCTATTGGCTTCTCGTGGCCATCGTTATCTAGTTGAAGCAGCACTCCTCCAATACCTGGTTGGTTCGCATCGCACTGGATAACAAACGGTTTGGTGAAGTCTGGACTCACTAGCAACGGAGCAGAAGTAAGTTTTTGTTTAAGTAGATCAAGAGACGTCTGGGCTTCTGGTGTCCATTTGAACTGACTGGGGTTTTTCAAGATGTCTGTAATGGAGGCAGTTAAATCAGCATAGTTTGGAATAAACCGTCTGTACCATCCCGCCATACCTAGTAGGCGTCGGGCCTGCCGCACAGTTCTAGGTGACGGATAGTCAACTATGGCTGAAATTTTTTCAGGGTCAGTTCTCATACCACCCTTTCCGACAATGAATCCCAAGTATTTCGTCTCTTTGATACAAAACTTACTCTTCCCGACATTGATAGTGAGGCCAGCTTTCCTCAAACAATCCGCTACACGGGCTAGCAGTGTAAGATGAGTGTCGAAGTCTGATGACAGAATTAATAAATCGTCTAGATAGACGAGAACGTTCTCACGAAGATCGAAAGGAATGACTTTATCCATGAGGCGGCACATAGTTTGTGGAGCATTAGCAAAGGCCGAATAGCATCACTGTGTACTGATACAGAGGATGACCAGGTACTGTGAAAGCGGTCTTCTCTCTGGAATCAGCGTCCAGTGGGATCTGCCAGAATGCGTCTTTAAGGTCCAGGCTCGTTATGTAGTTTGCCGGAGGAAGTCGACTCAGAAGTGCGTCTACCTGCGCAAGCGGATAGGTATCCTTCTTCGTAACAGTGCTGGCCTTCCTGGCGTCAAAACAAAGCCGGACCTTTCCAGGCTTCCTTACCAGAACAACTGGAGAGCTCCAAGGAGACTGGCTCTCCTCTATCACACCCATCGATAGCATTCGCTCTAATTCAGCATCCATCAAACTTTGTACTGCCGGCGAAATCGGATAAAAACGCTGTTTTATCGGGACGGCGTCATTCGTTTCAATCTTGTGAGTCACCAGTGATGTTTTTCCCAGGCCCAAAGAGGCGAAAGAGGGGAAAAGCTGTTTAGTGGTTTCTAAGCGTTGTTGCTCAAGACTAGAAAGAATATGGCAGTCGGTATCAGAGGTAGCTATTACACTTGGATTCACTTCTGCGACTATACCCAGGACATCTGGAGCCAACCCAAATAGATGCCAGAAGTCTATTCCCAGATATAGTGCCTGTGTGAGCCCAGGCACCACTTAAAAACGCACGTTTGGGTCTTATCACGGAAAGTGACATCCAAGTTCACATGACCATGCACAGTCGTCATGGCACCATTTGCTACTTAAACCTGTGTCCGATACTTCTTCCATTCGACATTTGCTCCGGCAAGCTTCTCTAGAGCTCCCTGGCCTAGAATACTGACAGTGGCACCACTATCAAGTAATCCAGTCTCAGTTCGCCCGAGCAGCTTTACTTCGGCGTACGGTCGAATGTCGTCCGGCATCGACACGGAAATCTGCTTGAAGATCTGCGGAAAAGTCTATCAGATTCTCCGTCTCCCTCAATGAAATGTTCGTACTATCAGGTGTTGTACTGATCTCATCAGAATCACTGAATGATATCAGTGGACAATTCAGGGATTCGTCATTGTGGTCTGCTAATGGAGCGGACCTCCCTCCTTGTTCGATGCATTGATTGCTCGAGGTGTCGACGTTGGTCGGAAAGAGGTGGTGGTATTCCCGACCCGTCTGAAGTTTTTCTGCTCACATTGACTGCAATCTGGTTTGAAGGTGTTCTCGCGTCTGCACCCATAGCAAAACACAACTTGTCGTTCCTGCCGGCAGTCTTGGTAAAAGTGACCGAGCTGGTCACAGTTCCAGCAGGTTAAATTTTTAGGGGTTGAAATGGCAGATAGTAAAGCTTCCTCACTGCGTTCAGATGACGCGTTCAATTCAGCCTCCGTCGAATGATATCCATCCACCTCACTGACTCTTTGTACGCGATAAGCGTTCCACAGACACGCTCTTCACAATGTGATGATGGCTAAATACTATTTTAAAGTCGAAGGTTTGGGCGAAATACTAAAATTCAGACAAACGTTTTCCCAAACGTTCGAAGAGTTGAGATTCAAAACAACCAAGGACTTGAAAAGTTAATCAAGGCTTCTCAAACCGAGACAATGTAAATTCTGATTTCAAAATTCCAAAGTTCGGAAGCAATAGCACCTTTTTGAAAGAAATTTTCTTCTAAGAGTTCAGGAAAAGCGAAAATCCAAAGAGATTACAAAAATCAAATTAAGCGTTGCAAAAAAAGTTTTAACGAAAATCATACAATCTCTCCCTCACATCCCGAAGCTAACTCCCACCATAAGAAGTCTTCAGGTCGCTCTCTCTATTTAAAGGCCAGAAACAGGATACAGGCAAGTGACGTGAGTTGTGCATGAAAATTTGGTTGGGTTCTCACAGAACTCTGGGAAAGGTCAAGTTGGAGGTGTCAAAGGCTGAGAATGCTACTAGAGATTCTTCAGCCAGGCAGTTAGCAGTATGCCAACTCCTGATTACTGAGGATCTCCAGCATCACTTCCATCCTCCGAGAACTCTTCCTCTCCTCTTCACCGGATCATCATGTCCAGCTAGTCCGCCAACCGGGCAGAAAGTTGTCTCACAGACTCATAACTCTGTCCAGCCAGCCGGCCAACAGAACAGTTGTCCGTGAGAACACAATCAAGAAATTTTTTTTTGAGCCCCCTACATTTCCACGGTAGAAGGCCAGCGGGAAAGATCAAATTCAAAAACATTTCAAAAACTTTCAAAAAAAATTCGACAAACTGTTCAGGCTTAAGGCTTGACCGAAATCAAACCTAAAGCTGAACTTCGACTTTCAAAAAACTTTCAGAAAAACTTTCCTTTACTTTAATCAAAAAGTTTCAACTACGTTACGTTACTCTACATAAATCAACTAATACAAACAATTAAACCCCGGTCTGCATATAACTTCCACTGATTATGCGGTTACCGAGTCAGGCTATTTAGCTGAAGGCCAAATGCCCATCTCTCGAAGCAATCACAATCCTCAGTAAAAGTCATACTTAGACCAACGAAGTCTAATAGAGGTGGCCCCACGTTGGGCGCCATTTTTGTTATGGTGGTTTAGAAGAAGAGTGATGTACTTCGGATATTAAGTCCAGACTGCCAGCATGAGCTGACAGATAACTCGGTGAACAGCGTTGATACAGGGCGGCATGCTAGCACCTCGGCTAAGTGGCGGAGAGTGTGAGGGGGGGGGGGGGGGGTTCCTAACGAAAACCTGCCGCTGCCACCAACCTTAGTACAAAATAATTCCTCATGCCTACATACAAAAACCTGGCACTCACTCAGTCCTGAAGGGACCCCTACGTCACTTACCTACATTCCAATGAAGGCGCAGATGGACTGCCTTCCTTGCCAAGCCCCATCCTCCCATTGACTTTGGGTGGCACAATTGTCCAAAGTCCCTTAGTTGACCTGTAAAGAGAAAAGGGAGACTAGGCGAACCTAGCTGACCTTCATACTAGTCGAGAGAGGGCGCCGGGAACGTGAAAGGAGAAATAAAAGCTCTCAGTACTTCATTTCGACGTTATAATTCAAACACGTAATTTTAAAGGTTACACCGGAGCATGTACTTATTCTAAATGCCTAGACCTAAGTTAATTCTAATGAAGGTAATATAAATTGTCTATATATATATAGTTTAATAATTAAAGAAAAGCGATACTAAAATATTTTATTAAAAAGTTCGATAATCACGATTGAAACGTACTAAGCCGTTGATCTAGTATGTGGAACCCTGATTTCGCGATCTATTTGCTGAAAGTTTCAATTTGATTCCTTCGGTTTTCCTTTTTTATTTGATATTTTAAATAGTTATAATGATTTTATTTATTAGAAGAGTATTAGTATTCGTGACTGATCGTAAACATTTGTTAACATTTGTTATTTTGTTTTAATTTTGTCTTTTTTTTGATTTTAGCTTTTGGGTGAAGTTATTTTATATTTGAAATATACTTTAGTGTACCTTTTGACTTAGAGTTGGTGAGAGAGCTTTAGCTCTTGGTATTAGTGTCATTGATTCGTAACCACGGTAATGATTATTTTCAGTCCTCCAATGTTTGATCATGTTAAAGTTTATTATTTTGATTTCATTTGTAGTTCCTTTTTAGTTTTCAGGTATACGTGTAAGAAGGTTACTGTACATCATCGAATTTTTTATAAGACAGCTCTAATGCTAATGCATCTTGTCTTAATCTTTATCCTAAAAGCTTTGTTTTCCTTTTACATATCTATTAATATATCACTAATACAATGGTAATTGAAAAGGCCAAACAAAGAGAACGCTTACGCTAAATGGAAAATGAGAAATGTACGAACTGTTAGTCGTTGGAGTACTCGACAAAATATAATCGGTATTACTATAAAGCGTCACTCAGTCAATAATCTGGCAATGCAACTAACTAAGAAAAATGGAACATGTGAGCACAAGTAAATAATTGCTTAACTGATCGAAGGCAACAACGATCTCGTAACCGATTCAATAAGACTAGTAAGGACCTGCAGAGTAATATTCTAAGAAAATAAATGCATCCGCTTCACTATGTGTATGAATATCAGGATTGGAAATTTAACTCGAAAAATATTTTAATTAAAAGGACTAGAGCTTTGGTAAATTTCAATTTTGTATTTCTAGGTAGACTCTAGGAGCAGTCGAGCTTTGTGGGGGGGGGGGGGGGGCGAACTAATTGTACGTTAGGTACCAACACTTTACTTCACTACTGAGATGTGACAATTTTAGGCATTCTCCTAATATAAATTCTTTCATTAGACTAAATCTAAATTTTTAATAAGTTTTCTTGACTACATGTGACGTGTAATCTATGTCCATACATTCTCCGTTCTCTCAGATATAGGCCATCAGGTCAATACCTAGTTGCTTATATGTATCTCCCTAATATTAATGTTTTAATGCCGAATATTTCTCAAATTATTTGAATCGTAAAGGAAGGTTATGAGTCTCGCCGCACTCTGGAACAATCTCTTGTCTAATTTCTAATCTGCCATTGTACTGTGTAACCTGGGTTCTCATCCACTGGCAGTAATTTGTTAAAAAGTTGCTATTTTCATGCTTAAGCATATTGTCAAAAATAAACATAACTTACGATATTCCTTCATATTTTATAAAATAGGGAATTTTACCGCTCAGGAAGTATCGCCTAGCACGAATACAACATTTCCTTTGTTAGCTATTCGATTAGCGGCACCACGGAGTGTTGACAGATGTTTGGATTCCGACAGAGATACATCTGATGGTTTGCCTTTCGGATCTGTGGATACTAGAACATAATCCAATGACGGCCGCTCCACTGATTCAGATCCTACATTAGTAGGTAGTATAATTGTATTCGATGTCGGGGAACTTGCCAAATTTAGTTTATCTGGTGCCAGATACCAGTAATTCTCTTGGATGAATCTTAATACGTTTATAGCTGTAGCAGTCGTCCTGGTTTTATGGGAAAAGATACTAAAGTGTGCGCTTGAGACATAGTTCTCGCAATTCACCAGCTACGGCGTGTAAGCGGGATCCTTGATGCTGCTGCTGGGATTTTTGACGGGTTTTCTTGAATTTTCTCCTGATAATAGGGAGAATACATTTATTAAATGAAAGTAGGAGAATAATAGTGATAAAAAGGGATTTTAAACTTACGTGCGGGGTTAATTCTTTACTCGATGTGTTCGGAATTTTTCCATTTCACTTTCTCGCATCCGTACTTTGTGAAAATTTTACAAGATAGCGATTATCTTCTTCTTCTTTTTCTGTCTGCTGTCAACATGGCACCTGAGCGTGAGGAAATGCATTTCTCTCGGTCGGGTGCGTTCAGTTTGCGGTTTACTTTAAGGCCGGCATACATGCATCAGTATTTCAATGTAGCATATTGCTATATGAAATGCGCTACGACCATAACATTGCAGAGTGGTCTACACTACCCGTGGTTCAGACGACGCTGAAAAATGGTCGACTGAGCTAGCCGGTCTTAAACATAGGCCTCATCACTGCGGGCGCTCAATGTGTGTCGCGACCCACGACCCAATGCGTATTCCTCATCACTCGTGCTATATTCGACCGATGACGCATCGAGGACACATCCCTGAAGTCCCGCCAGTCTTCGACCAGACCTCGACGTCCCTCTCCGTCCGGGAAGCCAAAGCCACATCGACAGGCTGGTAACCCAAAAAATCCAGCCGGTCGATGTCTCTATGCCTTTCTTCACCGAGACGCTGAGGAAGCCTCCAAATCAGCAACCTAAAGAACTGATAGCTAAGCTTTCCTGGCGCAACATCCCGCTCTGATCTCAGACCGCGATTGTTCAAGGGTGTGCCTCCAAGGCGTCGTCGAAGTAGCGACATGCTGACTGCCGAATATGGTAATGGATGCCGACAGGTGTATCACCCACCATTGACGGGGCAATAGGAGGGCTTCGCGATATCCTATAATTTACCAGTGAAGCTGGCTGGATGCCTCCTTAGGGCTTCCAGGCTACGTGACAAGAGATAGATGACACTTTGAGACTGGATATCACTGCCTGATGTCTCTGGCGTGATAGACTCCTAACAGTTTCCCCTGCAGATCTTCAAGCTCGTGGGAGTTTTCTTTCTTGGCTCGAATCCGACATTTGACAAATTTTCGTCCCAGTTTAGCACTAGCCTGCTGTTGAAAATTGCTTTGGGCAAAATTTCGTTTAAATACCTCTTGACCAACTTTGAATTCGACAGGTTTCGCCCTGAGATTGTAGGCTCGTGAACCCTGTTCGAATGCATCTGTAAATTTTCCTGCACTCTCGCAAGGATCAATCTCATCTTGTCTTCTGCACCTACCCTCAATGGCTCACTAAGAGTTCCGAGATTCCTCAAGATGGAATAGGGGCAGCCATGTTCTATCATTTGCTGACCGAATAGTATTCGATAGGGAGAGAAACCAGTAGCTTGACGGAAAGAGCTCCTGAGGGAACTATCTATTTGGCTGAGTTTCTCATCCCATCTCGTGTGATCCTTCTTGATATATGCTCTAATCCCCGACAATAGAGACCGGTTTACTCGCTCTGAGGCGTTTGCATTCGGCGAGTAAACTGCCGTTCGCATGTGGTTCACCCCATACTTTTCCAGTAATCTGGTGAACTGAGTCGAGCAAAACTGGACTCCATTGTCCGAGACGATCATTTCCGGGACTCCGAACACGTGGAACACTTCAGTCTCAATGAATTGGCACACATTGAGTGAAGACGCTTTTATCATAGGCTTGAGAATCGGATATACTCAAAGGTGGTCAAGAACTATCAAAATGCAGACGTGTCCTTTTACTGACCGAGGATGTGGACCTATAAAAGCGATGTACAGCTTCTGCCATGGTCGTTCTGTAACAGACTGGACTCTCATAGGTGGTCGTAAAATAGTATTGGGAGCTTTCGTTTCCTTACACATATCACATGTGCCTGCGTAATTTCTGACATCAACTGTCATTCGTGGCCAGTACAGATGTCTTCGCAGACGTTCCAGTGTTTTCCCTATACCTCCGTGTGAAGGTAGTGGCGGATCATGAGCTCTTGAAATTACGTCGGTGACAAGCCCTCGTGGAATCCAAAGCTTCCAAGCTTCTTCTTCCTGAATAGGATCGCCTGCTCTCGGAACAGTCCGGATATAAACGAAGTCATCCCTGACGCAAAGATCTGGTAGTTTGCCAGAAGTCGTTTTAACCTTATGCCTCAGCTCCTCATATTCCAACGAGTTGAAATATGGCGAACTAAGCTCAACTTCCGGGCCAGGATCTTCGTTTGTGTTCAGGCTGTCACAAGGAATGCGTGACAGCGCATCAGGTCGAAGCCCTGAAGTTTCAGACTCCACCGCGCAAGTCTACCGCTGAGGTCCTTTTGAGACATCAGCCATTTCAAGCTCGCATGATCCGTCACTATCTTAAACGGCATAAGTTCTATGAAGGGCCGGAACTTCTGTACGCTCAAGTTTGCAGCTAAGCATTCTTGCTCTGTGATGGTGTAATTCCTCTGTGCTGAGTTCAACTTTTTCGAGACATAGGCTATTGGCTTCTCGTGGCCATCGTCATCTAGTTGAAGCAGCACTCCTCCAATACCTGGTTGGCTCGCATCGCACTGGATAACGAACGGTTTGGTGAAGTCTGGACTCACTAGCAACGGAGCAGAAGTAAGTTTTTGTTTAAGTAGATCAAGAGACGTCTGGGCTTCTGGTGTCCATTTGAACTGACTGGGGTTTTTCAAGATGTCTGTAATGGAGGCAGTTAAATCAGCATAGTTTGGAATAAACCGTCTGTACCATCCCGCCATACCTAGTAGGCGTCGGGCCTGCCGCACAGTTTTAGGTGACGGATAGTCAACTATGGCTGAAATTTTTTCAGGGTCAGTTCTCATACCTCCCTTTCCGACAATGAATCCCAAGTATTTCGTCTCTTTGATACAAAACTTACTCTTCCCGACATTGATAGTGAGGCCAGCTTTCCTCAAACAATCCGCTACACGGGCTAGCAGTGTAAGATGAGTGTCGAAGTCTGATGACAGAATTAATAAATCGTCTAGATAGACGAGAACGTTCTCACGAAGATCGAAAGGAATGACTTTATCCATGAGGCGGCACATAGTTTGTGGAGCATTGCATAGGCCGAATAGCATCACTGTGTACTGATACAGAGGATGACCAGGTACTGTGAAAGCGGTCTTCTCTCTGGAATCAGCGTCCAGTGGGATCTGCCAGAATGCGTCTTTAAGGTCCAGGCTCGTTATGTAGTTTGCCGGAGGAAGTCGACTCAGAAGTGCGTCTACCTGCGCAAGCGGATAGGTATCCTTCTTCGTAACAGATCTGGCCTTCCTGGCGTCAAAACAAAGCTGGACCTTTCCAGGCTTCCTTACCAGAACAACTGGAGAGCTCCAAGGAGACTGGCTCTCCTCTATCACACCCAGCGATAGCATTCGCTCTAATTCAGCATCCATCAAACTTTGTACTGCCGGCGAAATCGGATAAAAACGCTGTTTTATCGGGACGGCGTCATTCGTTTCAATCTTGTGAGTGACCAGTGATGTTTTTCCCAGGCCCAAAGAGGCGAAAGAGGGGAAAAGCTGTTTAGTGGTTTCTAAGCGTTGTTGCTCAAGACTAGAAAGAATATGGCAGTCGGTATCAGAGGTAGCTATTACACTTGGATTCACTTCTGCGACTATACCCAGGACATCTGGAGCCAACCCAAATAGATGCCAGAAGTCTATTCCCAGATATAGTGCCTGTGTGAGCCCAGGCACCACTTAAAAACGCACGTTTTGGGTCTTATCACGGAAAGTGACATCCAAGTTCACATGACCATGCACAGTCGTCATGGCACCATTTGCTACTTAAACCTGTGTCCGATACTTCTTCCATTAGATATTTGCTCCGGCAAGCTTCTCTAGAGCTCCCTGGCCTAGAATACTGACAGTGGCACCACTATCAAGTAATCCAGTCTCAGTTCGCCCGAGCAGCTTTACTTCGGCGTACGGTCGAATGTCGTCCGGCATCGACACGGAAATCTGCTTGAAGATCTGCGGAAAAGTCTATCAGATTCTCCGTCTCCCTCAATGAAATGTTCGTATTATCAGGTGTTGTACTGATCTCATCAGAATCACTGAATGATATCAGTGGACAATTCAGGGATTCGTCATTGTGGTCTGCTAATGGAGCGGACCTCCCTCCTTGTTCGATGCATTGATTGCTCGAGGTGTCGACGTTGGTCGGAAAGAGGTGGTGGTATTCCCGACCCGTCTGAAGTTTTTCTGCTAACATTGACTGTAATTTGGTTTGAAGGTGTTCTTGCGTCCGCACCCATAGCAAAACACAACTTGTCGTTCCTGCCGGCAGTCTTGGTAAAAGTGACCGAGCTGGTCACAGTTCCAGCAGGTTAAATTTTTAGGGGTTGAAATGGCAGATAGTAAAGCTTCCTCACTGCGTTCAGATGACGCGTTTAATTCAGCCTCCGTCGAATGATATCCATCCACCTCACTGACTCTTTGTACGCGATAAGCGTTCCACAGACACGCTCTTCACAATGTGATGATGGCTAAATACTATTTTAAAGTCGAAGGTTTGGGCGAAATACTAAAATTCAGACAAACGTTTTCCCAAACGTTCGAAGAGTTGAGATTCAAAACAACCAAGGACTTGAAAAGTTAATCAAGGCTTCTCAAACCGAGACAATGTAAATTCTGATTTCAAAATTCCAAAGTTCGGAAGCAATAGCACCTTTTTGAAAGAAATTTTCTTCTAAGAGTTCAGGAAAAGCGAAAATCCAAAGAGATTACAAAAATCAAATTAAGCGTTGCAAAAAAAGTTTTAACGAAAATCATACAATCTCTCCCTCACATCCCGAAGCTAACTCCCACCATAAGAAGTCTTCAGGTCGCTCTCTCTCTTTAAAGGCCAGAAACAGGATACAGAAAAGTGACGTGAGTTGTGCATGAAAATTTGGTTGGGTTCTCACAGAACTCTGGGAAAGGTCAAGTTGGAGGTGTCAAAGGCTGAGAATGCTACTAGAGATTCTTCAGCCAGGCAGTTAGCAGTATGCCAACTCCTGATTACTGAGGATCTCCAGCATCACTTCCATCCTCCGAGAACTCTTCCTCTCCTCTTCACCGGATCATCATGTCCAGCTAGTCCGCCAACCGGGCAGAAAGTTGTCTCACAGACTCATAATTCTGTCCAGCCAGCCGGCCAACAGAACAGTTGTCCGTGAGAACACAATCAAGAAATTTTTTTTTGAGCCCCCTACATTTCCACGGTAGAAGGCCAGCGGGAAAGATCAAATTCAAAAACATTTCAAAAACTTTCAAAAAAAATTCGACAAACTGTTCAGGCTTGAGGCTTGACCGAAATCAAACCTAAAGCTGAACTTCGACTTTCAAAAAACTTTCAGAAAAACTTTCCTTTACTTTAATCAAAAAGTTTCAACTACGTTACGTTACTCTACATAAATCAACTAATACAAACAATTAAACCCCGGTCTGCATATAACTTCCACTGATTATGCGGTTACCGAGTCAGGCTATTTAGCTGACAGCCAAATGCCCATCTCTCGAAGCAATCACAATCCTCAGTAAAAGTCATACTTAGACCAACGAAGTCTAATTGAGGTGGCCCCACGTTGGGCGCCATTTTTGTTATGGTGGTTTAGAAGAAGAGTGATGTACTTCGGATATTAAGTCCAGACTGCCAGCATGAGCTGACAGATAACTCGGTGAACAGCGTTGATACAGGGCGGCATGCTAGCACCTCGGCTAAGTGGCGGAGAGTGTGAGGGGGGGGGGGGGGTTCCTAACGAAAACCTGCCGCTGCCACCAACCATAGTACAAAAAAATTCCTCATGCCTACATACAAAAACCTGGCACTCACTCAGTCCTGAAGGGACCCCTACGTCACTTACCTACATTCCAATGAAGGCGCAGATGGACTGCCTTCCTTGCCAAGCCCCATCCTCCCATTGACTTTGGGTGGCACAATTGTCCAAAGTCCCTTAGTTGACCTGTAAAGAGAAAAGGGAGACTAGGCGAACCTAGCTGACCTTCATACTAGTCGAGAGAGGGCGCCGGGAACGTGAAAGGAGAAATAAAAGCTCTCAGTACTTCATTTCGACGTTATAATTCAAACACGTAATTTTAAAGGTTACACCGGAGCATGTACTTATTCTAAATGCCTAGACCTAAGTTAATTCTAATGAAGGTAATATAAATTGTCTATATATATATAGTTTAATAATTAAAGAAAAGCGATACTAAAATATTTTATTAAAAAGTTCGATAATCACGATTGAAACGTACTAAGCCGTTGATCTAGTATGTGGAACCCTGATTTCGCGATCTATTTGCTGAAAGTTTCAATTTGATTCCTTCGGTTTTCCTTTTTTATTTGATATTTTAAATAGTTATAATGATTTTATTTATTAGAAGAGTATTAGTATTCGTGACTGATCGTAAACATTTGTTAACATTTGTTATTTTGTTTTAATTTTGTCTTTTTTTTGATTTTATCTTTTGGGTGAAGTTATTTTATATTTGAAATATACTTTGGTGTACCTTTTGACTTAGAGTTGGTGAGAGAGCTTTAGCTCTTGGTATTAGTGTCATTGATTCGTAACCACGGTAATTATTATTTTCAGTCCTCCAATGTTTGATCATGTTAAAGTTTATTATTTTGATTTCATTTGTAGTTCCTTTTTAGTTTTCAGGTATACGTGTAAGAAGGTTACTGTACATCATCGAACTTTTTATAAGACAGCTCTAATGCTAATGCATCTTGTCTTAATCTTTATCCTAAAGGGTTTGTTTTTCTTTTACATATCTATTAATATATCACTAATACAATGGTAATTGAAAAGGCCAAACAAAGAGAACGCTTACGCTAAATGGAAAATGAGAAATGTACGAACTGGTAGTCGTTGGAGTACTCGACAAAATATAATCGGTATTACTATAAAGCGTCACTCAGTCAATAATCTGGCAATGCAACTAACTAAGAAAAATGGAACATGTGAGCACAAGTAAATAATTGCTTAACTGATCGAAGGCAACAACGATCTCTTAACCGATTCAATAAGACTAGTAAGGACCTGCAGAGTAATATTCTAAGAAAATAAATGCATCCGCTTCACTATGTGTATGAATATCAGGATTGGAAATTGAACTCGAAAAATATTTTAATTAAAAGGACTAGAGCTTTGGTAAATTTCAATTTTGTATTTCTAGGTAGACTCTAGGAGCAGTCGAGCTTTGTGGGGGGGGGGGGGGCGAACTAATTGTACGTTAGGTACCAACACTTTACTTCACTACTGAGATGTGACAATTTTAGGCATTCTCCTAATATAAATTCTTTCATTAGACTAAATCTAAATTTTTAATAAGTTTTCTTGACTACATGTGACGTGTAATCTATGTCCATACATTCTCCGTTCTCTCAGATATAGGCCATCAGGTCAATACCTAGTTGCTTATATGTATCTCCCTAATATTAATGTTTTAATGCCGAATATTTCTCCAATTATTTGAATCGTAAAGGAAGGTTATGAGTCTCGCCGCACTCTGGAACAATCTCTTGTCTAATTTCTAATCTGCCATTGTACTGTGTAACCTGGGTTCTCATCCACTGGCAGTAATTTGTTAAAAAGTTGCTATTTTCATGCTTAAGTATATTGTCAAAAATAAACATAACTTACGATATTCCTTCATATTTTATAAAAAAGGGAATTTTACCGCTCAGGAAGTATCGCCTAGCACGAATACAACGTTTCCTTTGTTAGCTATTCGATTAGCGGCACCACGGAGTGTTGACAGATGTTTGGATTCCGACAGAGATACATCTGATGGTTTGCCTTTCGGATCTGTGGATACTAGAACATAATCCAATGACGGCCGCTCCACTGATTCAGATCCTACATTAGTAGGTAGTATAATTGTATTCGATGTCGGGGAACTTGCCAAATTTAGTTTATCTGGTGGCAGATACCAGTAATTCTCTTGGATGAATCTTAATACGTTTATAGCTGTAGCAGTCGTCCTGGTTTTATGGGAAAAGATACTAAAGTGTGCGCTTGAGACATAGTTCTCGCAATTCACCAGCTACGGCGTGTAAGCGGGATCCTTGATGCTGCTGCTGGGATTTTTGACGGGTTTTCTTGAATTTTCTCCTGATAATAGGGAGAATACATTTATTAAATGAAAGTAGGAGAATAATAGTGATAAAAAGGGATTTTAAACTTACGTGCGGGGTTAATTCTTTACTCGATGTGTTCGGAATTTTTCCATTTCACTTTCTCGCATCCGTACTTTGTGAAAATTTTACAAGATAGCGATTATCTTCTTCTTCTTTTTCTGTCTGCTGTCAACATGGCACCTGAGCGTGAGGAAATGCATTTCTCTCGGTCGGGTGCGTTCAGTTTGCGGTTTACTTTAAGGCCGGCATACATGCATCAGTATTTCAATGTAGCATATTGCTATATGCAATACGCTACGACCACAACAACAGGAGTTGAAATTGGAGTTGCGGAAGCGGTCATTACAAATGACAGGTCTAAAGAATGTTGTAGTCGAGCATTTTAGACAAGTCTTGATAGAGGAAAAAAAATCCTGAGACATTTGTTTTCGAAGAAGAAGCTGAAGCTGAAGAAGAGCCTGCGATGAACATAAAACACCTTTTGGGTACTTTAATGACCAAACTAGAGCTTTCCGCCCTGCAGATGAAGAATTCTCTTGAGGAACAAAGCAGTCTTTCTTGGAGGAATAAAAGAATGCTCTGCAAGCATGTTTAGAAGAGCAAAACAATTCTCTCCAAATCCATTTTGAAGAACAAAAGAATTCTCTAGAAGCCCGTTCGTATGAGCAGAAGAATACTAATGAGCATCAAAGGAATTCTCTGCAAGCATGTTTAGAAGAACAAACGAACTCTCTGGAAGCCTGTTGCGATGAACAAAAGAGTTCTTTGCAGAATAGTTTGGAAGCCTGTTTAGAGGAACACAAGAATTTTCTTAAATATTCATTGGACGTACAAAATGTGAAAATTGAAGGAATCCAGCAGGAAGTGCTTAAGGCTCAACAACGAGTGTCGGATGTGCAACAAAATGTTACGGATAAGCTTGATAACTTTAAAGCAGATTTGGAGAGGATGAAGCATCGACAACCTCGGCACGAAGGAACAGGCAGTATGAAACCTCGAATATTTGATGAAAAAATTAATGGCAGACATTCAAAAGACAATTCGAGACAGCATCCGAAGTAAATGGATGGAATGATGCAGACAAAGCTACAGCTCTGGTATTAGCACTTCGAGGTCCCGTGTCAGAGCTATAACAAACTATATCGAATAAGAGGCAACGTGATTACACTGCATTAGTACAGGCGATAGAACTACGTTATGGAGATGAGCGCATGCAAAAAGTTTATCGCTTACAGTTACGCAACAGGATTCAGAAGCATGGCGAATCAAAATAACAACTGCAGGCTGATGTGGGAAGATTAGCTTATCTTTCATACTCTAGCGTCAATGCAGAATTCCATAATGAAGTGGCAACAGAAGCACTTGTGAACCCAATTGCAGATCTAGATTTACAACAAGCACTAAGGCTAGCGGAAAGAAGTCAACAGCAGAAGCGCTAGCCTATGCATTAGCGTATGAATCCGCCAGACAAGCTTCACGGAGTGCAGTAGGAGTGAGAGAAATTTCAGTAGAAGAATGTACTTGACACATAGTGCAATCATCATAGAACCCACCTTCGCGTGGTATCCTTCGATGCTGGAATTGTAATAGACCAGGGCACCTTCAACGAAACCGCAGAAAATGTCCATGAGTGGAATCAGCAGAAGAAGAGGAGAAAGAAGAATGCCAAAGATGTCGAGCCAGGGAACAAGCTATTCGCTGAGAGACTAGATAGCAAGCAGCGACTAGTCGCATCAGCTTTCCTGTTGCCCAGTTTGAAATATGTACAAACCAAGTTTGAGGAGCAGAGGATGGTTGGAAGATTCGGCAGCACCGAAGTCATCATTCAAGTAGCCCAGTTGCGGAGAAATAATAGCAGTCTTGTTATATATGGCAGTGTCCGAAACAATTACTGCGCAATCACTATCGTCACTGGGGCTTCGAGATCAATTATTAGATCAGATCTCGTCTAAAACAAGTAGCTTCCCAACACCACCAAATATATGCTAAGAACAGCAACTGGAGCAGCAGCACAAGTTTTTCGAGAAATAATTTTAGATGCTCAACTAGGCGAACTACTATTTCCTCACTCTTTCCTGGTTTCAGACCTCATTGATGAATGCATTCTTGGAGTAGATTTCATAACCACATATTAAACTAATCTGGATGCCGGAGAACGGATAAGCACGATGGTCTGTGAAAATATTACTCTCACTGCAAGCTCCGAAACACTAGTATGACCAAAGCCTACTGATGACATGGGGACTTGCCGATTCTATCTGGTGGAGCCTAACCCTACAAAAGTGACAGCGAACATCATCGTTGGTAAGACCTTATAGAAGGCAGAAGGTGCAACAATAATTCAGTCAGAGTGCTCAAAACATACGAAAATGTGGTACAAATAAAAGAAGGTGCTATAATTGGAAATTGGGAACCGGTTTATCAGATTGTTAAGTAGGATAATGGTAGTAATATTAAGGAGGCAATACCTATACCAGCTACTACCCAACAGGTTCAGAAACTTCTTTCATCAATTGGCTTAAGTGAACAGTAATACAACGATGCCAAATAGGTGATCGATGAATTTTCGGAATTATTTGCAATGCATGATGAGGATTTCGGCAAAACAAATCTTGTACAGCATCGGATCGATACAGGAGATTCTAGGCCCACTCGACAGACACTACGAAGACTACCATTAACGAAACAATCAGAAGTAGGGGATATGATAAATTCCACGAAGGAGCAAGGCATAATAGAGGAATCTAACAGCCTTTGGACATCGCCAGTTGTTTTGGTCAGGACAAAGGATGGCAGCACACGATTCTGTTTAGACTACCGCCAACTAAATAACGTGACCAGAAAGGATAGCTTCTGCCACCAAGGATTGATGACACATTAGACACCCTTTCCTGAGCGCAATCGTTTTCCAAACTGGACTTGAAGGGTGGTTACTGGCAAGTGGATATACATCCCGAGGGAGAAAACTGCTTTCTTAGTTGGAAGCGGCTTATGGCAATTCAAGGTTATGCCATTTGGGCTGGAGCAATACATAATCCAAATGTTGCAATGCCAATATTGTTCCTATGCGCAACAACTGGCATAGCAACAATAACCTGTGCACCTTATGATTTGTTGATGAAGTGTTACCATTTTAGTTATTGTTATTAATAAGTTGTCCTTAACAAATATTTTGACCAATTTTATTTTTAATGTACTATGGTGTAAATAAAAAACCTTTCGCTTTTTGTTGAATATAATTCGCATACATATAAAAATAATTTATTCATTCTCAACGCATTACATTGAGTGGATATGTACACGTAGCCGGCAAGCAGCACGCACGGGTTGCTGCCACTGTTCCTAGATGTGCCATCACTTAATCTGCTGCGCAGTGATTTTTGTATAATTACCGCAGTTCTCATGCTGCTCGTGCTGCAGTTCGAAACTTGAATTGTGAATTGTTTCATACTCCTGATCCTTTCTTTGTGAACTCTAATGCATGTTAGTAGCGTGTACGCCTTAAGGAATGCTTCAGTGGAAATGGTGCTTCTGTTATGTACCAGTACATACCTTGTTTCCATTTCATTTTCTAGTGCCTTTTATTTTCTGAAGTTGTCCCCACTGTTTGAAATATAGATATTCAGCGATTTAGAAGATTTGTAGTGCTGAGATTCCAATACCATCACAGGTGATCAACCCTAAAACACTCAGCAATGAATCTAAGAGCAGATATATAGTACACAAATAATATTGTAAATGAATTGCAAATCGGGAGGTATTTTGTGGAGTGTGTAAATTCAATTCCAAAAGTTGATGATTCGCGGAGTATCTTTCTACCATGGTGCAGGACAAAAGGGAAATTCTTTTGCCGCATTTTATTGTTGCTAAGACTCAGGTAATGACTTACTTCTGGAGAGTGTAGCAGTGGATTAAATGCACGGGTTTCCAAAGACACAATGTTCATGTTCGTGGGATTAATTAGTTAGGTAAGATAAATTTATGATTTGTTTTAAAAGATTTGATTCTTGGTGGTGGATGCGATCTTCTTTTGAGTGTTCTCCAAATCAACAGACAATACGATAATTATACAGCTCAACAAAATAAAGGTAGCAATAAAACGTTACATCTGGCGAGAAATGAGTTGCTTTGATGATGTATATTATCAAACTGAGTTGCTTATGAAGTCAGATACGTAGGTAAATTACGCCTTTGATTTGTTTAAATTGAACTATTTTGTTCCTTTTCAGATCTTTCCCCCTGTTTTGAACAATGTCTTCTTTTAAATCAAGAATGGGTGATATGTCTGGGTCTTCTCGTTGTTCGCAAATTTTAATTACGCCAGTATTGCCTTTTCTATAGTAAATTTTCGAAAAATTAATTTTTTACTGTCGCAAATTTTAAATACGCCATGGATTGCCTTTTCTATAGTAAATTTTTCAAAAATTAATTTTTTACTGTCGCAAATTTTAATTACGCCAGGGATTGCCTTTTCTATAGTAAATTATTCAAAAAATAATTTTTTACTGTCGCAAATTTTAATTACGCCAGGAATTGCCTTTTCTATAGTAAATTTTTAAAAATTAATTTTTTACTGTCGCAAATTTTAAATACGCCAGGGATTGCCTTTTCTATAGTAAATTTTGCAAAAAATCATTTTTTACTGTCGCAAATTTTAATTACGCCAGGGATTGCATTTTCTATAGTAAATTTTTCAAAAATTAATTTTTTACTGTTGCAAATTATTCAAAAAATAATTTTTTACTGTCGCAAATTTTAAATACGCCAGGGATTGCCTTTCTATAGTAAATTTTTCAAAAAATAATTTTTTACTGTCGCAAATTTTAAATACGCCAGGGATTGCCTTTTCTATAGTAAATTTTTCAAAAAATAATTTTATACTGTCGCAAATTTTAAATACGCCAGGAATTGCCTTTTCTATAGTAAATTATTCAAAAAATAATTTTATACTGTCGCAAATTTTAAATACGCCAGGGATTGCCTTTTCTATAGTAAATTTTTCAAAAATTAATTTTTTACTGTCGAAAATTTTAAATACGCCAGGGATTGCCTTTTCTATAGTAAATTTTTCAAAAAATTTTTTTTTTGGTGTCGCAAATTTTAATTACGCTAGGGATTGCCTTTTCTATAGTAAATTTTTCAAAAAATATTTTTATACTGTCGCAAATTTTAAATACGCCAGGAATTGCGTTTTCTATAGTAAATTATTCAAAAAATAATTTTATACTGTCGCAAATTTTAAATACGCCAGGGATTGCCTTTTCTATAGTAAATTTTGCAAAAAATAATTTTTTACTGTCGCAAATTTTAAATACGCCAGGGATTGCCTTTTCTATAGTAAATTTTTCAAAAAATAATTTTATACTGTCGCAAATTTTAAATACGCCAGGGATTGCCTCTTCTATAGTAAATTATTCAAAAAATAATTTTTTGCTGTCGCAAATTTTAATTACGGCAGGGATTGCCTTTTCTATAGTAAATTTTTCAAAAAATATTTTTATACTGTCGCAAATTTTAAATACGCCAGGAATTGCGTTTTCTATAGTAAATTATTCAAAAAATAATTTTATACTGTCGCAAATTTTAAATACGCCAGGGATTGCCTTTTCTATAGTAAATTTTGCAAAAAATAATTTTTTACTGTCGAAAATTTTAAATACGCCAGGGATTGCCTTTTCTATAGTAAATTTTTCAAAAAATAATTTTATACTGTCGCAAATTTTAAATACGCCAGGGATTGCCTCTTCTATAGTAAATTATTCAAAAAATAATTTTTTGCTGTCGCAAATTTTAATTACGGCAGGGATTGCCTTTTCTATAATAAATTTTTCAAAAATTATTTTTTTACTGTCGCAAATTTTAATTACGCCATAGATTGCCTTTTCTATAGTAAATTATTCAAAAAATAATTTTATACTGTCGCAAATTTTAAATACGCCAGGGATTGCCTTTTCTATAGTAAATTTTGCAAAAAATAATTTTTTACTTAAATACGCCAGGGATTGCCTTTTTTATAGTAAATTTTTCAAATATTAATTTTTTACTGTCGAAAATTTTAAATACGCCAGGGATTGCCTTTTCTATAGTAAATTTTTCAAAAATTATTTTTTTACTGTAGCAAATTTTAATTACGCCATAGATTGCCTTTTCTATAGTAAATTTTTCAAAAAATAATTTTTTACTGTAGCAAAATTTAAATACGCCAGGGATTGCCTTTTCTATAGTAAATTTTTCAAAAATTAATTTTTACTGTCGCAAATTTTAATTACGCCAGGGATTGCCTTTTCTATAGTAAATTTTTCAAAAATTAATTTTTTACTGTCGCAAATTTTAATTACGCCATGGATTGCCTTTTCTATAGTAAATTTTTCAAAAAATAATTTTTTATTGTCGAAAATTGTAAATACGCCAGGGATTGCCTTTTCTATAGTAAATTATTCAAAAAATAATTTTTTACTGTCGAAAATTTTAAATACGCCAGGATTGCCTTTTCTATAGTAAATTTTTCAAAAAATAATTTTTTACTGTCGCAAATTTTAAATACGCCAGGGATTGCCTTTTCTATAGTAAATTTTTCAAAAAATAATTTTATACTGTCGCAAATTTTAATTACGCCAGGGATTGCCTTTTCTATAGTAAATTTTTCAAAAATTAATTTTTTACTGTCGAAAATTTTAAATACGCCAGGGATTGCCTTTTTATAGTAAATTTTTCAAAAAAATTTTTTTTGCTGTCGCAAATTTTAATTACGCCAGGGATTGCCTTTTCTATAGTAAATTTTTCAAAAAATAATTTTTTATTGTCGCAAATTGTAAATACGCCAGGGATTGCCTTTTCTATAGTAAATTATTCAAAAAATAATTTTTTACTGTCGCAAATTTTAAATACGCCAGGGATTGCCTTTTCTATAGTAAATTATTCAAAAAATAATTTTATACTGTCGCAAATTTTAAATACGCCAGGGATTGCCTTTTCTATAGTAAATTTTGCAAAAAATAATTTTTTACTGTCGCAAATTTTAAATACGCCAGGGATTACCTTTTCTATAGTAAATTTTTCAAATATTAATTTTTTACTGTCGAAAATTTTAAATACGCCAGGGATTGCCTTTTCTATAGTAAATTTTTCAAAATTTATTTTTTTACTGTCGCAAATTTTAATTACGCCATAGATTGCCTTTTCTATAGTAAATTTTTCAAAAAATAATTTTATACTGTAGCAAAATTTAAATACGCCAGGGATTGCCTTTTCTATAGTAATTTTTTCAAAAATTAATTTTTTACTGTCGCAAAACTTAAATAAGCCAGGGATTGCCTTTTCTATAGTAAATTATTCAAAAAATAATTTTATACTGTCGCAAATTTTAAATACGCCAGGGATTGCCTCTTCTATAGTAAATTATTCAAAAAATAATTTTTTGCTGTCGCAAATTTTAATTACGGCAGGGATTGCCTTTTCTATAATAAATTTTTCAAAAATTATTTTTTTACTGTCGCAAATTTTAATTACGCCATAGATTGCCTTTTCTATAGTAAATTATTCAAAAAATAATTTTTTACTGTAGCAAAATTTAAATACGCCAGGGATTGCCTTTTCTATAGTAAATTTTTCAAAAATTAATTTTTACTGTCGCAAATTTTAATTACGCCAGGGATTGCCTTTTCTATAGTAAATTTTTCAAAAATTAATTTTTTACTGTCGAAAATTTTAAATACGCCAGGGATTGCCTTTTTATAGTAAATTTTTCAAAAAAATTTTTTTTGCTGTCGCAAATTTTAATTACGCCAGGGATTGCCTTTTCTATAGTAAATTTTTCAAAAAATAATTTTTTATTGTCGCAAATTGTAAATACGCCAGGGATTGCCTTTTCTATAGTAAATTATTCAAAAAATAATTTTTTACTGTCGCAAATTTTAACTACGCCAGGGATTGCCTTTTCTATAGTAAATTATTCAAAAAACAATTTTATACTGTCGCAAATTTTAAATACGCCAGGGATTGCCTCTTCTATAGTAAATTATTCAAAAAATAATTTTTTGCTGTCGCAAATTTTAATTACGGCAGGGATTGCCTTTTCTATAATAAATTTTTCAAAAATTATTTTTTTACTGTCGCAAATTTTAATTACGCCATAGATTGCCTTTTCTATAGTAAATTATTCAAAAAATAATTTTATACTGTCGCAAATTTTAAATACGCCAGGGATTGCCTTTTCTATAGTAAATTTTGCAAAAAATAATTTTTTACTTAAATACGCCAGGGATTGCCTTTTCTATAGTAAATTTTTCAAATATTAATTTTTTACTGTCGAAAATTTTAAATACGCCAGGGATTGCCTTTTCTATAGTAAATTTTTCAAAAATTATTTTTTTACTGTAGCAAATTTTAATTACGCCATAGATTGCCTTTTCTATAGTAAATTTTTCAAAAAATAATTTTTTACTGTAGCAAAATTTAAATACGCCAGGGATTGCCTTTTCTATAGTAAATTTTTCAAAAATTAATTTTTACTGTCGCAAATTTTAATTACGCCAGGGATTGCCTTTTCTATAGTAAATTTTTCAAAAATTAATTTTTTACTGTCGCAAATTTTAATTACGCCATGGATTGCCTTTTCTATAGTAAATTTTTCAAAAAATAATTTTTTATTGTCGAAAATTGTAAATACGCCAGGGATTGCCTTTTCTATAGTAAATTATTCAAAAAATAATTTTTTACTGTCGCAAATTTTAAATACGCCAGGATTGCCTTTTCTATAGTAAATTTTTCAAAAAATAATTTTTTACTGTCGCAAATTTTAAATACGCCAGGGATTGCCTTTTCTATAGTAAATTTTTCAAAAAATAATTTTATACTGTCGCAAATTTTAATTACGCCAGGGATTGCCTTTTCTATAGTAAATTTTTCAAAAATTTATTTTTTACTGTCGAAAATTTTAAATACGCCAGGGATTGCCTTTTTATAGTAAATTTTTCAAAAAATTTTTTTTTGCTGTCGCAAATTTTAATTACGCCAGGGATTGCCTTTTCTATAGTAAATTTTTCAAAAAATAATTTTTTATTGTCGCAAATTGTAAATACGCCAGGGATTGCCTTTTCTATAGTAAATTATTCAAAAAATAATTTTTTACTGTCGCAAATTTTAAATACGCCAGGGATTGCCTTTTCTATAGTAAATTATTCAAAAAATAATTTTATACTGTCGCAAATTTTAAATACGCCAGGGATTGCCTTTTCTATAGTAAATTTTGCAAAAAATAATTTTTTACTGTCGCAAATTTTAATTACGCCATAGATTGCCTTTTCTATAGTAAATTTTTCAAAAAATAATTTTTTACTGTAGCAAAATTTAAATACGCCAGGGATTGCCTTTTCTATAGTAAATTTTTCAAAAATTAATTTTTACTGTCGCAAATTTTAATTACGCCAGGGATTGCCTTTTCTATAGTAAATTTTTCAAAAATTAATTTTTTACTGTCGCAAATTTTAATTACGCCATGGATTGCCTTTTCTATAGTAAATTTTTCAAAAAATAATTTTTTATTGTCGAAAATTGTAAATACGCCAGGGATTGCCTTTTCTATAGTAAATTATTCAAAAAATAATTTTTTACTGTCGCAAATTTTAAATACGCCAGGATTGCCTTTTCTATAGTAAATTTTTCAAAAATTAATTTTTTACTGTCGCAAATTTTAAATACGCCAGGGATTGCCTTTTCTATAGTAAATTATTCAAAAAATAATTTTATACTGTCGCAAATTTTAAATACGCCAGGGATTGCCTTTTCTATAGTAAATTTTGCAAAAAATAATTTTTTACTGTCGCAAATTTTAATTACGCCATAGATTGCCTTTTCTATAGTAAATTTTTCAAAAAATAATTTTTTACTGTAGCAAAATTTAAATACGCCAGGGATTGCCTTTTCTATAGTAAATTTTTCAAAAATTAATTTTTACTGTCGCAAATTTTAATTACGCCAGGGATTTCCTTTTCTATAGTAAATTTTTTCAAAAATTAATTTTTTACTGTCGCAAATTTTAATTACGCCATGGATTGCCTTTTCTATAGTAAATTTTTTCAAAAAATAATTTTTTATTGTCGAAAATTGTAAATACGCCAGGGATTGCCTTTTCTATAGTAAATTATTCAAAAAATAATTTTTTACTGTCGCAAATTTTAAATACGCCAGGATTGCCTTTTCTATAGTAAATTTTTCAAAAATTAATTTTTTACTGTCGCAAATTTTAAATACGCCAGGGATTGCATTTTCTATAGTAAATTTTTCAAAAAATAATTTTATACTGTCGCAAATTTTAATTACGCCAGGGATTGCCTTTTCTATAGTAAAATTATTCAAAAAATAATTTTTTACTGTCGCAAATTTTAAATACGCCAGGATTGCCTTTTCTATAGTAAATTTTTCAAAAAATAATTTTTTACTGTCGCAAATTTTAAATACGCCAGGGATTGCCTTTTCTATAGTAAATTTTTTCAAAAAATAATTTTATACTGTCGCAAATTTTAATTACGCCAGGGATTGCCTTTTCTATAGTAAATTTTTCAAAAATTTATTTTTTACTGTCGAAAATTTTAAATACGCCAGGGATTGCCTTTTTATAGCAAATTTTTCAAAAAATTTTTTTTTGCTGTCGCAAATTTTAATTACGCCAGGGATTGCCTTTTCTATAGTAAATTTTTCAAAAAATAATTTTTTATTGTCGCAAATTGTAAATACGCCAGGGATTGCCCTTTTCTATAGTAAATTATTCAAAAAATAATTTTTTACTGTCGCAAATTTTAAATACGCCAGGGATTGCCTTTTCTATAGTAAATTATTAAAAAAATAATTTTTTACTGTCGCAAATTTTAAATCCGCCAGGGATTGCCTTTTCTATATTCTTCCACCCGAACGCAATGTTTTCAATCAAATTTGTCATGGACGTCGTGAAAGGGCATCTGCATTTCCATGGATACATTCCCTTCGGTGTTGGACTCCAAAGTCATAGCTTGGAGTCGCTTTATCTACCTCACCACTTGCCCCTCAGGACGCCATTTAAGCGCTGCATGGTCAGTGCGGACGCTAAATTTGTGCCCGTAGTGATATTTAGGGAAATTTTTGTGTTGAATTCACAATAGTAGCTATTTTCTTGTAGCACAATAATTTTTCACGGTTGGTGCCGTGCGCAAACTCCTTATAGTTTACGATAATTAAGATCACATTTTCAATCTGTACTCCAAACTACTATTTAAATTATGAAATTTGTTTTAAAATCTTTTTGTATACAATTTACAAGCAAAATGGTATTATGATTGAAAATCATCAGCTGATCATTCGTTCAAAAAGCATCATTAACGCGATCCCAACGGCATGTACTACTGGATGTGTATGGCGGACTATCTTATGGGGCGGTATGTACCACTGGTGGTATAGGTAAAAAGGAAGAAATCAATTTTATGTCTTTTTGTTAATGGACTAGAATGAAACTTTCACAGATTGTATGGAACACCGAAATAATTCACCCCCCCCCCCTCTTTGGTTGGTTAGAAATTTCATGATCTTACGATAAAAGGTCACTTTCAAAATATCGCACATTCGCAATTCGTTCAACAAATGCAACAAGGTGACTCTGCGACTCGAAAAGACTTAAAAGGTTACGATTCTTACGAAGCACTTGCGACTACTCACTGTGCTCTTTTGCAAAGCGCCTTAAATAACTCCTACTGGGAAATTGCAGCCGAACACCATCGCAAATGTTTGTACATAGATAGATATGGTTTCTTGTTTGAAAATAAAATTAAAAAAAAAGTGCTAGAAGTCCTCTCCTATAGACCTTAACAGTTTTCCTCGAAATTTACAATTCGCCCAGTCCTATGCTGACGTCTTTTATACATTTGCAAGCACACAATTCAATGCTTCATTCACGTACAAGAACCTTGCGGTTCCCTTCCCTTACTTATCGCCTCCGGTCGCCACTGCGACCGATGCATTGCCTGCATATATTGAATGAAGATCGCTCTAAGTGCGTCTACGCCCCATCCACCGCACCGAAGATGTTGCGCCGAACATCATTCCTTTACCTTAATCAGTACAGCGACATGAAAAGAAAAATGATGAGAGATACGCCGAGTGATTCATATTTTCCCGCATCTACCATGTTCAGGCAGTCGACCAAATGAACACAAAACTGCTGTCAAAGCAACATTTGTTCTCGGTGCCTCAGAAACATGTTGTGGTCTATTCCGGAATGGACCAGCCATTTAAAATCTGTATACTTTTCTGCGGTATGTTACGCGACATCTAGTTCTTGTGCCATCTATGATACTAGTCAATTGCAACAGCATTTTATCAGTAATCTTAATTAATTTAAACTTATCTTTATTGTATTTTGAATTACAGTTAAATTCTTATTATTAGAACTGAAACATACATATATTTAGTAAATAATAATATGTACTAAGCTTCAAATTGGTGCGAGAATAAAGTGTAGACTTGGTGAATAAACGCAATCACTAACTTTAAACCAGCGGCTTAATTTTCACCACACTCTTCATTTATTGCGTGTTCAATCTGACCACCGGCAGAACAGACATGGAAAGGCCTCAACGGAAGCGTATCTCGGAGAAGAGTAAGAAACTGAAGAGCTACTGGGCTCAATGGAATTCTCTTGACGTTGAATGTGGTATATTAAAACGCAAGTGGGAAGCAACTAAGGGCGAGTCATTCCGAATGCAGATAGTCGTCCCAGCATCCCAGGTCAAAGATGTTTTAGGAGAAATGCACAGTGGATCATCTGAAGGACATTTGGGGGTGAATAAAACAATTTCCAAAATACGAGAAAGGTGTTATTGGTTACATATGCGAGAGGATTTGGAGCAGTGGTGCCACAGATGCACTATCTGTGCTTCTTGGAAAGGACCCCATACAGAAGCGTAGGAGCAATACATAAGTATAATGTAGGAGCCCCATTTTAATAGATAGTATGCAGGATTCAGCGTGGCACAAGAGGTAAACGAAGGATGGTTAACCTGGATCGTTTGTGTAAATACTGCGAGCATCAAGACAGTAGACCTCCTGCTGTTCGAGACCAACAATTTTGAAAAGGGGCCAGCGTTACGCGCTACAAAATGACACAAGCGACATCTTTTGGAAATGGAAACAACTTTAGATTAGTGATATCTTAGTAAACTTTAGGTACGGAGAACAAAATATTCAGGAAGATTCTAGGATAATTCGAAGAGTATTAATACGACGCTTCTCACATTCAGAACGCGAATCTTATTTCAGACAGTGAAGTGAACGATGTAAACTACTGGGATGGTGATAATTAGACGTACGGTACTAGCGATAACTATAGAGAGTCACGTTTACCCAGCACACTGGTCCAATCACAAGCGGATAACCATTCATTCATTTAATCAAAATCAGCTTTTTTAAAGTTATAACAGTAGTTACTAGAAGCATTAAATGATGAAGTTACAGGATCAAAAAACAAAACTACATCTAGTGCCGGATGATGACTTGTTTCAGGAACCACAGGTGTTAAAGAACGCTTAACGAGAGCCCCCTTGAGATCGGAGGAAAATACCAGGTCAAGAGATTTCCCAGAGTCACGCCACTAGACTGCATTAGGCCTGAAGAAATAATGTTGTCAATAAAAGATATGGCATGTTGAGGAGTCACCGAGAAAGAAGGCAGCAAGCCCTCATCGCCCAAAGAGTGTTCCCAGTTAACACTAGGCAAGTTAAAGTCACCAAAAAGAAAATACTTCATCGGCAGGCAGCAAAACTTCGATAAGCATAACAATACATGCAGCCAGCAAGTCAAATATCACAGCTGATGAGCACGGAAGATTGTAAACTGTTGCAATATATACGTTTTTGTGTGAGAGCTTGAGAACTATACGTATAAACTCCAGATCGCCGGACTCAACAAAATCGATTAATGTGCATGGAAAGTTGCGACGAACGGCACAAAGCAATCCACCTCCAACAGGAGCATCCAAAGGCAGACGATGGCGATCACGGCGAAACACCAGGAACTCGGGATCAAAAAGCTCTGCATCTGCAATCTTTCCACATAGCTATGTCTCGGTCAAGCATACCGCGTCAAAACATGAGTTCATCGAGCTTATAAAAAGATGAGTCGTTTTGGAGCGTAGTGGACGGATATTTCGCCAACAAGTTTTTTGCCTTAGCAGAAGATCCAGAGCGCCCCCTTGGAATAAATTCACGCACAATAGAATTTTGGCTCCAAATCTCAGGAAAAAAGACCGCCTGAAACAGATTTTCCGGAACCAAAACACTGAAGGACGCAGAAAATTAGCGTTTCTCACGATCATGTCGAGTAGTTAGTTTTTTGAAGGCAATCGAAGAAGTTGAAGTACCAACACGCGATGAAATATGTCTGCTTATCTCATCCTCGGTAGTGTCAGGATGTACTCTAGATACGAAGAGACACTTTGGAAGCCTGGCTGGCCGCAGCGAAGTAACGTCTACATATACAGTCGGAAGATCATTGGTGGAGGCAATATCCGGAACCGAAGTAGACCGCAATATACCGACATGCGAAACTGAAGCTATCGTCCCACTATCAAATACCTCGTCCGCAATCGGAGACACCACGGTGTCGGCAACCGAAGATGAAGTCCCGCCAATAGAGGCCATATTGGTATCCAGAGAAACCTCATGTCGATCTGAAGAAACACTTGAGGCAGTAGTAATATGATTTGGGCTGATGCGATCATTCCTTTTTCTCTGACGACGACCCATCTTCACTGAGGAAATATTCTCAGAGGAGGCAGAAGTTAAGACATGCGAATCTTGCTGAATAGATGAAGACTGTTGGGGTTCAGGCTGTAGAGTTTCAGAGCTGAGAGACTCTCTTATAGACAATTTCCCAATATCATGAACTACCGAACCCAAAAGCGTAGAATTTTTCAATACGGCCGACGAACAGGAACCAATATCGCCCTTGTCCTGCTTAAAAGTGCGCCTGAAATCTTCAATGATAGGTAAAGCAGTCCCGCCGTTAGCACAGGCGCAGGTTGCTACCACAGAGTGAAGATCGTCCAAGGTGCTCGACACAAGAGATATTTTTGATGATATTTCATGAGTCTTTTCCAGTATCGCAATCGAATTAGAGTTCAACGTGTCAGTCAAGGTGAGAACGTTCTCCATCTTACAATTTAGTATGTGAACATCATCATAAAATTGTTGAAAATTTGACAGCTTGGCTGAAAATTGGCTATTTTATCCAGCATAAGAGACTGGTCCCCAGAGATTGCCTCAGAAAAACTTTTCATGAGTCGTAGGACGTGACAAGGCTTGATATCACAGCATTCAATGCAAGTAATGTGTCCAGAAGACGAAGATGCATTATTTCGCTTCAAGCATGGGGCGTGGAAAGCATTGCCGCAAATACCCTCGCATACTGCCTCCTTGCCACCAACTGTAGTAGAACAAATCTTGCAAAGTGCCATTATTACCAGAAAATCAGAACAATTAGATTAAATTACATATAAATATTTAACTGTCAGTATAATCAGAGGAAAATAATATTGAATGTAGTTGATGAATATTTGCGAGAAAGTACTCTTAATAATGTTGTAAAAATAGCAAGTTGCTTAGTGTCTTTGCTAATATTAAAGTTCTATTCGAAACACTTTCACTCATAGATGGCGCTATAATACATTCCATAGAAAGTGATCAGTGGACTATATATATACTAAGCTTCAAATTGGTGCGAGAATAAAGTGTAGACTTAGTGAATAAACGCAATCGCTAACTTTAAACCAGCGGCTTAATTTTCACCACACTTCTCATTTATTGCGTGTTCAATCTGACCACCGGCAGAACAGACATGGAAAGACCTCAATGGAAGCGTATCTCGGAGAGGAGTGAGAAATTGAAGAGCTACTGGGCTCACTGGAATTTTCTTGACGTTGAATGTGGTATATTAAAACGCAAGTGGGAAGCAACTAAGGGCGAGTCATTCCGAATGCAGATAGTCGTGCCAGCATCCCAGGTCAAAGATGGTTTAGGAGAAATGCACAGTGGATCATCTGAAGGACATTTGGGGATGAATAAAACAATTTCCAAAATACGAGAAAGATTTTATTGGTTACATATGCGAGAGGATTTGGAGCAGTGGTGCCACAGGACCCCATACAGAAGCAGAGGAGGAATACATAATGTAGGAACCCCATTTTAATAGATAGTATGCAGGATTCAGCGTGGCACAAGAGGTAAACGAAGGATCGTTAACCTGGATCGTTTGTGTAAATACTGCGAGCATCAAGACAGTGGACCTCCTGCTGTTCGAGACCAACAGTTTTAAGAAGGGGCCAGTGTTACGCGCTACAAAATGACACAAGCGACATCTATTGGAAATGGAAACAACTGTAGATAAGTGATACCTTAGTAAACTTTAGGTTCGGAGAACAGAATATTCAGGAAGATTCTAGGATAATTCGAAGAGTATTAATACGGCGCTTCTCACATTCAGAAGGCGAATCTTATTTCAGACAGTGAAGTGAACGATGTAAGCTACTGGGTATCACCATCCCAGTAGCTTACATCGTTCACTTCACTGTCTGTCTAGACGTACAGTACTAGCGATAACTATAGAGAGTTGGTTTGATAATTGTCTGTGAATTTGTGAGAGTAAACACTAAAGTTAAATAAAGAAAGAAGATTTGAATGATATCTGAATTATTGTGTTGTTAAATAACTAACTAAGACCACTCTCGTACCAATATAGTTAAAAACGAAATTTTTGTATGGCAACCCTATGAAGTAGTTGTTGTATTTGTCCCATTTTTGGACTTCAATTTACATTTCTTTCAAAACCGCTGCGTACAAAATTTGTGCTATTCACGTCGGCGCGCTCTCAGACAGTTCCCAAATATTTAGAAAAAAACCAAAATTTTTGTTTCGCAACGCCAAGAAGGAGTTGCCCAATTTAGTCTATTTTTGAGCTTGTATTTGCAATTTTTATCAAAACTCTGTATACAAAATTTCAGTTTTCCTCGTCGATGCGTTCTCAGGCAGTTTTTTAGATCTCGACAGCTCCATCTATCGTTTCCAAAACTGTTTTTATCTTTCAGGCTGGAACAAACCAAGCCATCTACAAAGTTTCAGAGATTAGCGTGTACGAATACAGTGAACACGTGAGTTTTTATACATTAAGATATAGCAGTGTTTTGCAGATATAAAACACTGAAGTAAATTAGAATAAATGCAATAAGCAAGCATTTACTATACACGTAATATATACATTATATCATATTATTATATCTGTTCAGTCGCGGAGCAAAACCTATTAAATTGAAGAAATTCTTACGTTCTAAGTATACAAAACTTTCTTTAAAAATTAATATTCTTTCCACGTTGACAAAAAAACAAAACAAACGAAAAGCATCAATAAAACGCAAACAAATGATAAGGTCTCAGATCATTTCATGAAAAGAAAACTTACTCATTAATAGAGTCCAATTCCAGTCCCATGTTCTTTTCCTGAAAAATATATCAAACATTCATTAAGTAAATAATAACAAATAAATAATCCAGCTTTCCTATACAGCAGGTCACAGTACAGAGAATACAAAGTATTCTAATTAATTTTTTTGACATATCTACTGTGACGTACTTTCGGCCTCTAATTTAGACCGATAATAGAGGAGATGGAGAGAGTGTTGTATGGTCTGTGCCATGTAGCTTGCACGCCGCGTCACGGTCGATCATATAATATGGCAGGGCCTTTTGCTAAAGCTACCAACAGATGCACAGCTCCCATTGTAACTCCGGCTATAAATCGCGATCTGCTGGAAGTAGCTACTGCAGTCTTGCTTATCCCAAACCCATTAAAATCTTAGAACCCCATTTGACTAACCTCTTTATACTAAAATCATATTTAATATTTTTGTTCAGCATCTTACACTGGGAGTTTTTTTACTCCAGTTGTCCCGTATATGAGCAGTTCAATGACGCTCATTCCATAAATCTAACCTCATATTTTTTTGCTTGAATTTCTGACTAGTGGCATTTTCTTTTTCTTTTCATTACAAGTTTAATAAATGAAAACTTCACATTAATTATTAATATAGATTTGAATTTATATAGAGGTAATTTTTGGAACTAGAGAATGAAGTTTATATGAAATTATATTAAATTGAATTAAAGCACGCAAAAAAGCTAGAATTGATCGAAGACCAATTTTTATGATACTCTAGATGACTGCCCGTATGTAATTTCGTATGGTTACCCATCTGCGCAAGTTTGATTTTTGAAGTGGTTTTTCACATATATTTCTAGAACTGTTAGTCGGACAGTAAAAATTATTATAACGAATTTCATAGGATTTGATTTACTTAATATTACTATGAAAGCACCGTTTACAAAATTTCCGCTCTCTCCATAGCCGAGGAATCCACCTCCCAGCGTGAAAAATTCCAAGCTAATACTTCTAAAATCGTGCTTTTCTGCAAGTAATCTGAAGCAGTTTCGAAGTTGTTGCTACAATTTCAAAAATTCAATGCGAATGCGATTATGCAAGTTTTCTCGTGTTAAAGCCGCACGTACCATTAGTAATTGTGATTCGCAGATTTTCAGAAGAACATTTGCTTTAGTTCAGTGAAAAATTTATAGAACGGTTAGTTTGTGAAAATATAAAATTATAAAGTGTATTGAATTGTAATGTTAACCGTAAGTAGGGTTGGGAATCCCGGGATCCCGAAACCCCGGGATCCCGCAGTTTTTAACAATTTCAAAATCCCGGTATCGAGCACTTAATCCCGGGATTTGTTAAGCTTAAATAAAAAATTGCTTACGGTTTCCTGAAAAATTCTTGAAAAAATCGGATTTGGTTGAACAGTTTCAAATTTAAATTCTTGGAATTTTTTTTAATACAAATTCTTAATATTTAAAAATTTAAAATTTTCAAGCTCTAGGCAGGGTTTGAAAGCAATAGAAGGCAGCAAACGCAGCACATAAAATATGCTTATACTTGCTATGCTCCCGCAAAAATTTATATTGGAACTGCTATGCTTGCTGCTGTTATTCGAAATTTCACTGCTGGGTATGCTGGGCTATTTCAAGTGCATTTGAATTCTGGTCATAGGCATGAAGGAAACCAATGTGATGTTACTGAGGTCAATTGTGGTCCAGTGGTCAAGAAGGTGCGAAAATTGATAGTAATGTTCAGACGATCGCCAACAAAAAACGATGTCTTGCAGAAGCATGTTGCTGCTGAATTTGGGAAGCAAATAACTCTAATAAAAGACTGCAATAATATGTAGGTGGAACAGGCTTTTGTCAATGCTGGAACGCGTCTATTTATTAAAAAATTGTATACAAAAAGCATTGATAGACATATGTCCACCTGAAGAAGTATCTTTTGCTTTATCCAATGATGAGATTAAAATGGTATCCGCCATCATTAGTGCTCTAGTCTCAGTAAAAGCAACATTTGACGTCCTTTGCCGTCGGGCTGCTAATCTGTTCACAGCCGATGTTGCCATAACTTTTATGTTAAAAAAACTTAAAGATGCTAACAACGTTATAAGTCAAAATTTGCATTCAGCTCTTATTCTTCGCATGCAACAAAGACGAACAGATATCAGTGGGGTACTTCAGTATCTGCACAATGGTAGAACAAACGATCAGTCCGAATCCGAAATAGACTTCGTAACAGTTCCTTCTTCCATAAAATGTCGCAAATTAATAGTTGAGTTACTCAAAAGATAGACGCTTCAAATCCAGCTATATCACTAACATTTCATGAGTCCGAAATTATGCCTACTGTGTCAAATGAGGCACCTCTCGTAATTGTTTCAGATTCTTCTGAGCTGCCATCTCTTTCCTGTTCTCTTGAAGAACCTTTAAGTATTTCAGACGAGCTCAATAAAGCTATAAAAAAAGAACATTTGCCGAGGATAGCAATTCGATGTGAGACGCTGTCAGTGAAAATTCAAAGAGAAATGCTCTTATTTGAGAATGGAGGAACACGTGGTGACATTTTGCAAAGAGCATACGATTTTTTAATGACTATTAAGCCAACCAGTGTAGAATCTGAACGTGCTTTTTCAGCGGCTGGATTGTTTGCAACTAAAATAAGAAGTCGTTTGTACGATGAAACTTTGGATGTGCTGTGCTTCCTCAAAACGTATTTTAAAAATAATAAAAAATAATTACGTATGAATGTTATATCTATAAAAACAATGAACTTTTTATAATTTAATTAAGAATGCATAATATTATAAAAACAATGAAATTCCTTATAATTTAATAAATTACTTTTTATTAACCTATTTTTGAATGCGTCATGTCATTAATTTTGTTGAAATAATATGTTAATATCTTTCAAGAACAAATATTGGAAAATCCCGGGACTAATCCCGGGATCTCGGGACTAGGTAAATGCAATCCCGAAATCCCGGGATTGAAAATATAGCACGGGATTGCCAACCCTAACCGTAAGCTATATGATTTTCTTTTACCTCAATTAAGCATAAGTGTCAAACTTTAAATTTTCCGTAATTAAAAGAAACAATGGTAAATATTTGTGCTGATACAGTAGTAGCTGCGATCATGCAGAACTTTCAATTTGTTTCACTCAAAGCACTGTAAAAGCCATTAAAACGAAGGTAAAAGGAAGTGCTTGGTTCTGCCGACATGCAATGTTAAAATTTATATGACATTAAAGCACAATCGAAGCATTCTGGGCTTCTGCAGAATCGGTTGAAAAGGAACGCTTTTTTCCCGCTGCACTATTATCATTAAGCTCGCTTCGATCGCGGAAGAGAGACAGTTGCTTTTAAAATTCAGAAGTACTGGCTTGTTCAGGTGGAGTAGAGTGGCAACTGGCATAATTTTTTTCGTAGTGCATATGCCCATCTGTGTATGGCTAAAAGCAGAGCAGAGCGGATCTGTATGTAAATAGGTTGTATTCTATTCTCACGCTACCATTTCCGAAAACTTACAAACTGGAATTTCGAGCTACTAGCATGTAGATGGCGTGGAAAAAGCTCCATACTTCTTTTTATCATAACTAACATTATTAATCTCATTTTCTGATTTAATATTTTTTATTGAATACTAATAAAACCAAAAAGTATTTTTTGCAAACTACATGATTAGAAAAAATACGTTAATTTTTAGCTAGTTTAGAAGCAATCTGATGGTGCCAACTCGTGTCTCTTTTTCCGAATTTATTGTTTTGACAACGATAGTTGTTATAGTTGTTATGTGAAGCATACATTCAAAAGTACGGATCCATGCATGTAAAGTAGATAATCCAAATGCAAAGAGCTCTTCGTTGTTGGGAAAGTTCCTCGATTTCTTGTTCATAGTTGACGGAGTAACTCCTTAAATATAACACTTTAGTGTTGAACGTGTTACCGTTAAAGCGTTACACACTTAGTCAGACTTAGTCATCGTCAACAACAAGTCGTATGTAACTGAGATTTGAGATCCATCAACGTTACATAATGTTGGAAGAAGGTGACTTATTTCATCTAACACCTTTTTCATTTTTTCTCTCGTAAGAAAATAAATGTGATGGTACGGCAATATAAGGTTGTGGAAGGTCGTGGGTTTTGCCAGATCACAGTTTCGCTATGAAGCAGTCTCAAGGGCACACGAACAGGAATTCATCTGTAGAGCTGGTCTTCTCAAATCTCTGCTTATACGTGCTATGCCCAGAACAACCATCACAACCTTATTTGCTTACCAACGTAAACGATGAGCGAGGTAACACACTTCTAATAACTTAACTTCAGACTGAGCTTCAACTAGACTTTCAGCCGATTTATTCAAAATAGCCTGAAGATTAATTTCAGCTCGAGATTCAGTTACAGAAATATGTTTATCATAAGGACAACAAGAAGCTTTGGATTTACCTAAACTGTAGAAAGATGGGTACACTCGATGTCCCGCCTTCACTGCCCACTTCCTAGCTTGCTTATATGAGTGAGTCGTCGACTTAGAGTCTACATAATAAGTTAATGCCTAGTCCGGAGTTAACTGCCTACTTTGGTCAGAGCACTTCATATTCTTCTCTTGACTTTCACTAACTTCTCTGATTTGCTTCGCGATATTTCGATGCCCTTCCTTCCGTGCAGCCAATTCCGCAGCTATAGTCAACTCACTTGCACTTCGAGTTTCTAAGAGATCTTCTACTCTACGTCTCTTCGTTTTCAATGAAGAGTCATCGAAGGATTTTTTGGGTCTGCCCACATACAGAATTCCTGATGATGTTGAATGGCAGGGCTGGCTTACACACACATTAATTTCTATTTCCGGCCCCTCTAACCAATCTTTATGTTTGTTTAAGAACACTACTTTTCTAGACTTAGATAATGTCCACTTTTCAATGAATTTCGAAGAAATACTTGAAATTTTTATCCTGAGCTTTCTCACAGATTCGTCGGAAACATCGGTGATATTGTGTTTTTCACGCACGCAATCCAAAATATGACTGGTTCTTTTACTTTTATTATGTTTCAGCCATTCTTCGAAAAATTCCTATTTCGTCTTAGTAACGACTCATTCTGAAATAAGAAAAATCATTTTACTTGTGGGTCCTTTCGGGGTCTAAAATATATGTGAGTCTGTGCCTGAATGTTGTAGTCATAATATATAGATGTATCAAGACGAGTATATTCGGGTAAAAAAAGTTGCGATCCATTGAAGCTTTCAATGATGGAAAAATTTGCAGGATTTCTTTATAGATTTTCAAACTCGTATTAAAGCAAAAATATGTGAAAAATTTGTAAATAAGTATATGATAACAGTGTACATACCTTCAACAGAATATTCCATCACAAAAAAAACTTTTCATTTTGCTACCAATTTTAATAGATCTTACCACAAGTGTGCCAAAAATGCAATTGATTTGCAAATGAAAATCGAACCTGCTAATCACTTACCTTTCACCCCCGATAATATAACGTAATAAAGTAGTTGCGGCAATAAGATCTTGGCATTCGGTACCTGTGACGGGTTGTTTACAAGATGTCATAACCAGTTTCTGGAAATTACATCATTAATTTTGTCTCGCTGTCAGCAGCAGCACGAAACACTGTGAGGCGTTCTCAGGCAGCGTTCAAATATGTAGCAAAAAACGAAACTTTTGTATGGCAGCCTTACGAACGAACTTCGAACTTAAATTTGTATTATTTTTAGAAAATCTATGTACAACATTTCAGTTCTTCACGTTGACGGGTTGTCAGGCAGTGTTCAAATATATAGAAAAGAACAAAATTTTTGTATGGCAACTTAAATTTACATTTTTTTAAACTCCAGTGTGCCCTCTAATTGAACGCATTCTCGAGTTATTGTGCGGAAGGATGGACGGTCGTGCAGATTGACGGACAGATGGATGGACGGACGGACGGACATGCATAAATCAAAATTACTTTGAATATTACGCGTGGGTGTCCAATCCATTTTGCTCTACCATGATTATTTCTATAAAAATGCGACAAATCGGACACCCCTTCGTAGGATTGCCATACAAAAACTTCGTTTTTCACTATACTGCCCGAGAATGTTCTGACGTACCTATAGAGCTGAAATTTGGGACATTGTGTTTTCATAGCAATAGTATATAAACTTTTTAAAAAAAGGGGTAAATCGACCATCCCCTTCTTGGTGGTGCCATTCAAAACTGTGGTCGTTCACTATATATTGCGACACTGCCTGAGAGCGCGTCGACGTAGACTGGTGAAATTTTGTACACAGTGTTTACATATGAATAGTAAACAAAATTTCAAAAATAAACTTAATCGAGCCACCGCTTATTGATTTTTACTTTATTTAACTTTAATTTTCATACCCTAGATTATCTGGTTGTGAGCTAATAAGTCCTTACCGGCTGCAGATAACATATAGGATGTAACAGGTCCCATCAAAGAGGAGAGCTTACAGTTTATGGTTTTTATAAAAAAAAGTTATGTTAACGACCTTTTTGCAAAAAAAAATAGAGGTCAAATTAAATTTTTTTTTAAGAAAATCCGAAATTTTGAGCTTAGACAACAATAACCCCTAAGGGGAGATGAGGACTGGGATAGTTGAGCTATCACTGGAAAGGCCATGAAGTTCTGAATACAATCAGCTTTATACGGTGATCGTGTGCCCTGACTTTTTAAGATGCAGGGTCTTTTGTGAAAACCTACAATAATTTTTTAACCACCCTGTAACTCGTAAACGGTTGGTATTCCCCCCCCCCCCCCCCCCCCACCACTCGTCATACAATTTCCCACACGTCATACAATTTTTTGTTTGCCTAGGTGAGTACTTTCACCTGCCGCTCTATGGACCACCCTGCAGTTTTAACGGTTTCACGTTATACATGTCAGTGATCCTAGAATTCGGGGAAGAAATAAATTATGCTAAACAGAAATTTCTTACAATTATCGAAAATAAAGCAATTCAATAATGTATGACCCCATTCATGCCTCCACCCCGAGGCTACCAGAAAATTCCCTCCGCAAAGTTACATAAATGAATGGACGATTTTATTAGAAATGCCCCAAAACAAGCAGTAGTGCAATGATTACAACAATAAGAACAATAAAAAAACGTCTTTACACCATCCAATCGATAATATCACATTATTAAAGTGTTATTTTCTGAAAGTTTCTCGTATTACCTTCCTGATTTTCCTAGCAATGTTTAAATATATTCTTTTATATACCATTTATTTTGTCTTAAATTCATGAAAAAATTGAACCACCTGGTTCTTCAATTCTTATCCAATTAATGACAATTGCGAGATTTATCCATGCGAAATGAGCATCCATGAAATCCTAGCAAATCCCTCAAAGTCACCGTTGTCGTCGTCATAGTCATCAAAAGGAGAAAAGGAAATCCCATCATAAAACCCTTGAAATCTCGTTTAACAGTACCCAAAAGGGCATAAACATTTCTGCTAAATCATATTCAGTACACCCAGACAAAACTGTGATACTAAAGAAGTTAAAAAGGATCCCAAGATGTTAGCCTGAAGGACTACTACAGCGAAACGCTCAAATCTCGTTATTCGTTCAACTCTCTACTCTCAATAAACGACATGCAAAATTATCTATGGTCCAGAAGACATCATCAAAGAAGCCCTTGTCTACAAAACAATTGATTGACTGTCGTCTTTCTTCATTCTGGTGAAAAAGCTCTGCGATATGTGCCTTTATACATAGTAACACGGAGGAGGAAGCCACATACTTCAACCACAAGAATTTGGGTATTTTGGATAGGACTACTTACACTTGCCAGGTTTTTGGTTTCGATTGTACCCGAACTGAGTAGGGTGCATATTCAAGGAGATGAAGTCCCCCCTTTGATCCACAGCCAACAGACAGTTTGTTAGCCTGAAGAATCACGATGTATTGGGAAGTAAATAGAACTCCAATTGATATCGATATTGAAAATCTTCTGAATGTAAATCATCTTCATCCCCAAGCTAACGTTAGAATTGCAAGCCATTTCCATCAAAGCATCAATGACGGGACGCCAACTTCTTGTCCCCTCTTTGCTCCTCGTCATTGGAGAATGTGTCGGCAGCCTTTTATTTTTCTTTACTCTTTTAGGTTATCCGCCTTTAGATCGTCTTTATCTCTTACGAATCATCTATACATAGGTCGCGAGGAGATAGTGAAATTTATTACTGACTGAATACTTATGGGTACATATATATATATATATATTTATATATTATATATATATATATTGATTCGATTGCCGTAAGCTGTATTAAACTCGTGGGAGATGGCGCGGCATACCATTACTTCCCGTCCTTTAACCGTAACGAATAATTTATAAAGCGATTATGCGGGTTCTTATCATCGCTTTGAAGTACAATTTTTTTTACCATTTGAGTCTGTAAGAAAATCCTAAAGAGAAAGTGTATGAATACAAGATGCTTTGATTGCTCTCCATTTTGATTGATTTCAATTTGGTTTTATTTGCATGAAGCTCTGCCCTGGTTGTCAGTATTTGCTTACATTCTTCTAAGAAATGAAACAAGAAATATAATACGGGCTCATAAAGGAATTACTTTTATTTATATTTAATTATTTTGTAAAACGCCTAGATTATTTTACTTCATTTCAATTTGTCATAGGTTTGATGACTATTATAATCTTAATTATTAATAAAGTCAAGTTTTTTTTCAATCACAAGCTTTCAATAGCGTCATTCAGAATGACAAGAAATAGAACGAACCTACGGAAAATAATTTTTGTTACAAAAGTAACAGTGGCATATTAAAACTCTTGTTAATTTCAGTTCAGTTTATTTTAGTCTTAAGGTGGATTTACAGTAATCGCAGCATACTCATCTCTTATTTTGTTTTCAAATCATTGCTATTTCTGTTTTCCAATACAACAACGAAAAAATCGTTTGAATGCCTGTAATATCCCGGACCGCTATCCTATACCCCATTTACAAGAGTTCGCGCATCAACTCGAAGGATGCTTTTTTTTGTCAACTTTCGATCAAACGAAGGCCTACAACCAAATTCCAGTTGAACCTAAAGACATCCCTAAGGCCGGGCGCCCACTGGAGTGGTGTGTGAGCAATGTGGCGGTGGCGTGGTTTTGGCGTGCGATGTGGCAACAAAGTGGTGTGGCAGTGGAATGGTGGCGGATTGGTATTAAAATTATTAAGGCCGCATCAAAATGGCAAGCAGCGTATCGAGTAAGTAATTCAACATCATTTTTTATTCAAAAGGAGAAGTGGCATCCACTGCCACTTACCACTCGAAAATTAAACTTGTCGGAGACTAGTGGCAATCAAGTGGTGCCACGCCACTTGTCAAATGCCACGCCATCGCCACTCTATTTCAATGTGCGCTATTCTATTTGTTTTTACGGGACTAAATTTTTTCACTTACCATTTAATCGCCACGCCACTGCCACATTGCTCACACACCACTCCAGTGCGCGCCCGGCCTAAGACTGCAATTTGCACACCCTTTGGCTTATTCGAGTTCGTTCGAATGAGTTTCGAACTTTGCAATGCAGCAAAAACTTTACAGAGGTATATTCACTCTATGATCCACAATTTACCTTTGTGTTTTAGATATCTTGAATATGTTTTAGTTGCATCAAAATCAGTATAGGATCATTTCGATTAGCTGAGGCATATTTTTAGTCATTTCAAGGAAAATGCGGCTTATTTATCAATATGGATAAATGCCAATTTTTAGAAAAACAAATACTTCTTTTTGGTCACATTATTAATCACATCACCAAGCTAAACGCCTATCTTACTGGTTCCAAGAAGTCGGTACTCGAAAAGTTGATTGGTCGGAGGTTTATACTGAAGCATTTGAGTTGGTCAAACTGCAACTGAGCCATGCCACTCCACTAGCAAGTCGTTCGACTTCTACACCTCTAGCTGTGTGGTAGACGCCTCTAACGTGGCACTGGGTAGCAGCAGTAAGTGGATTCTGGTAGCATACAGTGAAGAAATTTCGTATAATTCACTGATCACAAACCTTTAACTTTCGCTTTTCAACAAAATTCAGACAAGGCTTCACCACGTCAGTTGCGACACCTGGAATTTATAGGCAAATTCAGCAACGACGTTTGCATATTTCCGGACAGGATAATGTAGTCGTCGATGCTTTGTCTCACGTTGACGAATTTTAGGTATCCAGTTCCATCGATTTTAAGGGCATTACCAAGAAACAAGCTACGATCAGAAACTTCGTCCTCATTTCTGGTTCAGATATTTTCTGTGAGTATTCCCCCAAAGGTTTGCGACCTTTCATTCCTGAACCTTTTCGGAAACAGATTTTTAATTTGGCATTCTCTATGTCCTCCAAGCATTCGCATAACAACTAAGAAGACCACTGCTCACTATTTCTAGCCATCTATTAAGAAGGACGTTCGCAATTGGACGTAGAGTTGCCTCGCTTGTCAAAAGAGTAAAGTGTCTAGGCACGTTAGAAATTCGCTTCGTAAATTACTCATCTGTTCAAACTGTTTCGAAGTAATCCACATTTATTGTCGAGGCTCTTTGTCAGAATTGGATATCACGTTTCGGCATCCCTAAAACCATTATTACTAATCTAAGCTCGCAATTCGAATCGCAACATTTTACCGAACTAGCTAAATTTTACGGCTTCAAACGTTCTAGGACAACTGCGCACCATCATCACGCAAACAGATGCATCGAGTGTTGGCACAGGATTTTAAAAGCAGCTATTATGTTTCACCAGGAGTAATGCTGGTAGAAAATTCTACACCTTGTCATGTTTGGGTTACGTTCCGTTTTTAAGTAAGAGTTCGACGCTGCAGCAGCAGATATGGTTTATGGAGAGAATATTCGATTGCCTTGCGATTTTTCCCAAAATTATCTAGTCTTCAAACACCAAAACGAATTTGTAGCAGCTTTCCATGATTCGATAGCCTGCTTCAAACCATTCATTAACTAAATTTTTCAAATTCAAAGATTTCGATTCGTACCCATCCGTTTTCGTACGCACAGACACACTTCGTATCTCACTGCAACCCACTTATTTAGGTCCCTTCGAAGTCCTCAAGCGAGCGGACAAATTATTCACTCTGAGGATTAAGGATAGAGTAGTCTTCGTCGATTATTTGATACCATGCTATGAGCAGGTTTTCGATGAAGTTAGCTCACCTGAGCAAGCGCCTTCCTGGTTTCGCTGGAAAACTGCATAAAAGCACGCTAATAGGAAGTACTTTGAGAAGCGAATGACATGTCAAAATTCCTGCTGGATTTCGCTGAAACTGTCACTGTTTCGATGGTGGGGAAGTACTGTGGGGACTCACATAATATTACTGGCTTTAATTATTTATTTATTTATTTATCAGAGCCAACAGGACAAAAAGTTGCAACGGACTATTACAAAAAAAGAAAGAAAAGCAAAATAAAAACTAAAAACAAACAAAAGACCATAAAAAAGCAGAAAAAACAGAAGTCATATCTAAAAAAAAAAAAAAATAAAATAAAAAAAAAACTGGAATAATAAATTATAAAACTAACACAGAAAATGTGTATAAGTAAAAGCGAAAATATTACTTTATTCGTAAAGTAGGCCTTTGAACTTTGCCGAATTTAAGTCAAAATCTATGAGCCCCGAGTGGTCATTGAAAGCTCTCAACATAGAGCATACAGGCTCATTATAACCGTAGTTGGTGCGATGATGAGGTACATGTAACAAGGTATACGAATCATTCCTTAAAGTTTGTGGACGCATATTGAAGTTACTTTTAGATAACACCTCAAGAGCGTCTACTGCACCAGTAATTATTTGAAACAAGAAGACTACCTTAATTACTTCACTTCTTCTAGTATGCGTAAGTAGCTTAAGAAGATTTAATCTCTGTTCATAAGGAGGAAGCGTGAGCGGATTATCCCATGGGCGACGTCTAAGTGCAAAGCGAATAAATCTCCTCTGTATAGATTCCAAGCGCCTTAGATGAATATCATAAAATTCACACTAAACGCAGATAGCATACTCAATAAGAAGTCACACGAAGGTTAGATAGAAGGTCCTCAAAGTAAAACGATCATTAAAATCAGGCATGAATCTTTCTACAAAACCCAATGTGCCATTAGCCTCATTGATTGTCTTGTCAGTATGTAGTAAAAAGCTAAGTTTGGTGACTAAAGTACACCAAGGTCTTTGATTTTATTTGTTTTGTCAAGAGCGATACGATTGATATGGGATGTAGTCAGAAATGGACAATTTTTACGGGAAAAGCTAATGGCTTTACTTACACTTGTCAATATTTAGGTACATACAATTTTCATTACACCAAATGAACAAACTGTCAATATTAGGTAGATTAATAACATTTGGCAAATCGCTAATATGTAAGAAGAAAAGCAGCGGATCAAGATGGCTGCCTTGAGGAACACCGGAAGGTACAGTTATTACATAAGAGACGGCCGACCTAAACAGAACTTGTTGGATCCTATATGATAAATATGACTCTAACTATTTAATTAAAAAAAGAGGAAATCCGAGGGCACCAAGCGTGATTGATTTATAATATTATGTCCGCAATATTTTAAGAAGACAGAAGGACTCCTTCAGGGCCGGCATCGAACTTTGCAACATACTCAAGCAAAACATCTTCAGATATTGTAAGATCACTAAGGCCAAGTACAACTCCTAAGGACGGAAGAATAGAACTAAAATAGGATTCATCAATTACTTCACGATCATGTGTAAAGCTAGTACTAAAAAATTCAGCAAAGAGGTGACAGATAATTTTGGAATCGGAACTAGTATGACATTCATATTTCAATTGAGATGGATATACCAAGCAGGGTTCCTATGTAGGTCCATTTTTATTGGAAATATATGGCGTTGATAATATAAAGCCATAAAAAGTTATTTTGTAAAATTTGTGAATAGATGTGTTAATATCACTTTCATTGACCACCGCAGACAAGTCACAAGTTGATGAAAAGCTTAGATGGCACAAGAACTAGATGTCGCATAGCATACTAGAGCAGAGTATACGGATTGTGAAATGAGTAGTGCATTCTGGAATAGACCATAACATGTTGTAGAGCGTGCCGAAATCAAATGTTTTTATAATAGCACGTTTATATACATTTGATCGACTTCCTCGACATTTCAGATACGAGAAGATATGAATCACTCGACTTATACGTCATTTCAAATGTTGTGGTCCAATCCGGATTATATATGCAGGATGATCAGAGTCCTCAGGACCAAAGAAACTTCACTGCGACTGACAGCAGTATTGCCGTCATCAGATGTAAATGATAAGTTCAACAGTCTATTGGAAGAGTTCATGATGCAGTTAAGTTGCTTTATGCCTAAGGCATTTACTGGAAAGAAAAATTCGTTAGTATCGTCCTCATCCTACCTGAGGCTCGGCAAGCTAAGATCTCCCATCAGGATAAGATCGTTATCAGCCCCAAATCTATTAGTTTCTAAATTTTGATTAGGTGGGATGTACATATTCACTAGATATATTTTATTTCTATTCCATTGTATACGTACACAAATTATTTCCACATGGTTAGTATTTGGTGGCATCAACAAATTGCAAATAAAATAGCTGCGAATGGAGACAAGTACACCTCATTGTGGTCGGGGAATCGGTCTTTTCTGAAAACTTAAAAATCAGATCCAACAAGTTCTCCATCCGTAATCGTTGAACATAGCCAGGTTTCAGTAAGAGCTATCACGTAGAAAGTGCAATCCCATGACGATGAAAACAGGAGCAATTAAAACTAATTTCAAGTCTAAGGTATGTAAAAGATACAGAAAATTATTTACTGTTGGACTGTATCAAAGTTCAATAACATTCATATATCCGCAGACTACACATCCACAAATCGCAGCTGTGCGTTCGACACCGCATTGCTTAAATCAAAGCAATTTGCAGGGCAATGAACGCCAAAGAGGGTACATCTTTCAAATGAAGAACATAATTTGCTTCCAATAAACTCCAGTTTATTGCCCTTAGTTGCAAATTTGATAATGGATTCATTTAGAGATTTACGAATATAAACGGCCCCACCACCGGTCAGAGGCACCATTAGTAAAGATTCGGCACAGAGCTCTTACTTTATCCAAAGAAGGAAGATTAGCACACAACGACAGTACCGACAGTATACCAATGCTTAATATATGAAATAAAGTAAAAACAAAAATAAAATAAACAGGAGAATACCTAGAATCTAAATTAAAAAACAATATTAAAAAGGTTTTTTTTGTAATTTTCAATTTACTCATTTATAATGTTAATAATAGTAATATTTATTTATTTTTTCCTTTTACTTATTACGATTTTTTTACGATTTGCCCTATCACCCGATTCCGGCTTGACGTCGACTTCCGGGACACCGTGTATATAGGGTAAACTACCCAGTCTCGATCCCCCCTTCCAATGTTGAGCCCCCTAGCAAATTATTTATATATAACTAAGAAGGTGATAATACACCAACTCTTTTATTTTATTTGGATGTAGCGGTATATGTGCTTGACATTTTACCGTTTTGCTATTCTTCAGTCAGCATACTCAACTGAAGCTGTAAAGACGCCTATAACAAGTGTCTCCAAGCTTAGTGATTTCTTACAGAATTTGCTAAGAGAGGGTTTTTTTCTTTTGTGCGTTTTGCTTATATATAAGTAGTTAGGCTAATAAAAGTGGACTAATATATGTTAATTTCTTATTATATTTGACATTTAGCTTTATTTCTCAGATAATGGGGCATGTTTTTCGAAAAATCGAGGGGTTCTTTATTGGGTATGAAATAGTTGAAATTCCAGTAAAGAGTCCCGGGCCTCGACACTAGTTTCCTTGTATTATTTTGTTACCCCCAGTCACGACCCATCTCATAATACACGAGTTTTTTTTTTATCTTTGTATTTGCGTTAACTGTGAAATTTACATTTAGAAAGTAGAAAGAAGTATTCGGAGGATGATTTGCAAAAGCGATAACGGAGATAAACGAAGCATTATCTATCCTCGTGGAAGTCTAAAAAATCGTTTGCATCAGAGGACAAAGAAGCTAAGTTTTGGCCCTTGTCAAGTTTTGACGGTGGAAGAAGAGCAGAAAATGGTGGATTGGTTGGTAGATAGCCATCCAAAGGGATTTCCTCGGAGAAAACATGAAGTTCAAATCATAGTAAAATAATTTGTGGACGCTTCTCCGAGAGCAAATCCTTTCTCTAACAACTTACCTGGCGAAAAATGGTACCAGGCGTTTTTGAGCAGACATCCAACCATATCGGCTATAACACCAGAGCCAATTACCGACGCGAGCTCTAAGTTCTCTGAGTCCTATATTCGAAAATAGTTTGGTTAAAGAAGTGATAGACGGAAACATATAAAAGGACACTATAATGAATGGCTTTCGAGCATGTGCGCTATATCCTTTTGACCCAAATTCTGTTGATTATACGAAATGTCTATTCAGGAATTCCATATTAGTTTCGACAGCATCTGATAAAGATCAAACGAGGAAGAAAAGTAAGACCATTGACTACAGCGAAATTAAGGAAATAATAGGAGTTGCAAAAATTGATCAGCTAAAAAATTTCAGTGACTCGGCTCGTTCATACTCCGAAGATTTTTCCATATTACAGAAAATTTTTGGAAATTTTGTTGATCAAGAGCAGGAAACGAGTCAGGTACCTCACTATCTTCTTCTTAAATTTTATTGTGTAAGTTTTAATTATAGGATTTTCAATAGTGTACTGTCAGGCCAGAACACGAAGATTCAGAAATACAATACGAAAACATACCTCCTGAAATTTTTGAGTACGATGAAGACAATGATGCAACAGTAACGAAAAGCACGAATATCTTACAAGATATTATGAATATAAGCAGTCTTGATGTTGAGGTGAGTTAATATTGGCCTTGTTTTACTAATTACGTTTTTATTATGTCTAGGTTGAAAAGTTTTAACATAGAAAATGTGCCTATAGTTTTTTCAAAGCCGGCAAATGTAGAATTAATAGACTACTTACTCACACCTAAAACTCCGATGGGCGTTAGAAACTTGATGCAGAAAACTTGAAAAAGGAAAGACAACAAAAAATAGCAGAAAATAAAAAAGAAAGAGAACGTAAAGCAGAACAAGCAGCGATAAGAAAGCAAGATAGAACGATTATAGAACAGAATAAAAAATTCAAGCGTGAAAATAAACAAAGTACAGTAACTCTCAAAACGAAAACCAAGGTAAGAGCCACCGTTAGTTCCTTTAAAATAAGCGAAAATACCAAGCCCACTTTGAATAAACAAGCAGATTTAGAACCCCATGTTTGCCAGTTATTTAACGATAATAAGGAAAAAATTCTTCAGACGGGCATTGAACTGCAAAGCCTTTTCGAAAATGTGGCCATTTATTCTGGATTATGTTACGAATGTGTGAATCATATTACACAAAACGAATCGGGAATAAATTGCTTCGTCTGTCATAAAAGTTACCACACTGAGTGTGTTTCAAAATTATATCCTGGCTATAACGATTTTAGCTGTAAAAGCTGCTTTATAAGAACTTAATTTTTTTTTTTAAAGCATACCGAAGTAGGATTTTTATTTCATTTTATTTGTTATATTGTTCGGCACTGAAAAATGGCCTCCTCTGTAGATTTTTAGCTTCATTTTTAAATTTAACCGTATTTCAGTCATTTTATTGTTCTATTTTATATATAAAGAAACTAAGTATGTTTAAAATTGGAAAAATTAACATTTTGTTTCCATAAGTAATACAATATTTGGTATATTATATGTATATTTATATTCAGTTTATTTATAGAACAACTACACAAATAAATCTTTCAATTTATAATTATGTGTATTTACCTAAGCTATTTTTGAGTTAATACTTATTATGTATGCTAATTAGTAAATAAAGAAATTACATTGCTGACTAAAGAATACTGTTGAAAAAAGCTATATAACAAGGATTGGAAATTACATCCATTGCTGCTTCTCTTTATATTATTTGGGAGAGCCTTCCACAGATTGTACCAAAAATTGACTTTCAGTAGGTCGATATTGGAAACTCGGCTGAACTAAATTAAGTGTTCTTGATGATTGTACAAAATTAATTTTATTAAATTAGTAAATAGGCTTCTGGCTATAAATTATTTCCGCAGAAATAGTAGTATTCTTACTCCCATATACTACTTAAATATACATCCAAAGATTGACTTTACATATGGGGAGACATGGTCATAGCGCTTCAAACCAAATATGTTACCAATGGCAGAATTAAAAGTAACATTTAACTTTCTCCAGGTGGTAGAATCGAGTGCTTAAAAGATTTCACATCCATACGTTATGAGAGGCACTATAAGTGATTTTACTAAAAACATGCGGGTATTTTGAGGAGTATATACTGCAAATGCTGAGAGCTTGCGGAGGGTAGCAAATAATCTACAAATAACACGGTTAATATAAGCACTCCAGCTTAAAGTTTGATTAAATACTATACCCAAGTTATTAACTGATTTGCTATATGAGATAACCTCATCATTAATCTTCAAAGCAGGGAAAAAAGATGTATCAAGCTCAACTTTAAATATTACTATTGAGGCGGACTTTGAAACGTTAAGATTTAGCTTATTCTGCAGTGCTCAAAAATGTATGGCATAAGATCGGTATTGGCTCAGTTTTCTGCATTATCAATTGATCCCAGTGGCTTAGAGCTATAAAGTTGAAAGTCGTCAGCATACATATGAAATTTACAATGTTTAACTACCAAGGTTAAGTCACTAATGAACATAGTGAACAGTAATGGGCCCAACATTGATCCTTGAGGAACCCCTGCGAGAACGGGAAGAAAATGAGAGGCTCTGTTTCCAATAACAACTCGCTGCTGGCGGCCACTAAGGTAAGACATTAGAAGCTTACAGCCGGATGAAGGAAAATTGAAGTGAGCTACGAGATTATTAAACAAAAGTATGTGATCCACATTATCAAAAGCCTTAGAGAAGTCTAGCAGTACAAGTACTGTCGCCATATTAGAATAAATTGGATTACGAATGTCATCGGATATTTTAATCAAAGCAGTTGTGCATATGTTGAACTCTGAAGACAGATTGATATTCGGATATCAATTATTATTTTCAATATAACATAAGATTTGGTTATGCAGTATTTTCTCGAACACTTAATGGAAGAATAGAGATAGGACAGTATGCTGATGAAGATTTTTTAGGAATTGTTACTATCTTAGCTAGTTTCCTTCTTTGGGAAAGCATGAGGAAGTTATGATAGGGTTTAAGTTGTATGTAAGATACGGTAGCAAAATAGATAGAAAAGTTTTAACGAAACTAGGATGTATGCGATCGCCGCATATACCTCCTGTTCAGTCAAATGCACAAATTAAAACCCCTCAGCAGTAATATTACGAATGAATTCAGCATATCTACTATTAAATGCATATTCACTGCACGAACTAGATGGTGAAATAAAGCTGTGATTCAGTACCTTAAAATCAACATTCACGTCAATAGGCTTAGATTTCCCAACGCCACTATCTTTAAGGTTCATCCAAAGATTCTTAGTGGAAACTCTGTCATCAAACTTGGACCTATAATAAGAAATCTTGGAATGTAAGATTTCTTTGTTTACGGCAGTACGCAGAGATCGAAAGACATTCCAGCATTCACTGGTGAGAAATCGTTTCCATCTACGCTAAGCAAAGTTACGTTGAGAAATAAGACTGTCAATTCTTCTAGTAAACCATGGACAGCAGGGATTAATTATAATTCGAGTTTTGATTGGAACGTATTTATCGAAAAGATATTCAATGAAACTCTCAATACAACTGACTTGATCATCAACTGATGTGAGTGAATAAATAATATCCCAATCGAGCTCAGCAGCTTCATTTAAAATTCTATCATGATCAACACAACTGAAATCTCGATATGAAAAAAATTGATTAGTAGCGGAAACAGGCTCTAAATCGTAAGCAAGAAAAATTAGATCATGTCTAGAAAAACTAGGAACAGAGATTTGAATACAAAAATAGCAGCTACTTTGTTAGTAACGATAAATAAATCAAGCATGGTAGAGGAAGTAGATGTAAAATATGTTGTTAACGAAATCTTTTTAAGTAAAAACTTTCCTTAAGGAGGGCTCGTCACTGGGTGATTTACCCTATATTTTTAATTTATTTTGTATTCATCAATACTGAAATGTGTCAACTTGCCTCACAGCCTACTCACATACTAAATTACAATATCACAGATCTCGCGTTAGAAAAATACCTTCAGCAGTTATTTCTTCGAGTGCATTGGTGTTTTTTATCACGAGTGGAGTATCACCATCCCAGTCGGACTTTTTAGATAAAATAATGCCTTCTTTAATCGCTTCTAAGGGAGCCAGTAGGGATTCATACTTTAATTATATTCCGCATTACTTATACATTACGGCGAGACTGGCGGTCAAGTACACATATACTTCCCATCTCCCTTCCCAAAGATGTACTTATAGAAGGCATGATGCTACATCGCCTTATGGAAGGCGTGCTTTCAGATCTAGATGGATTGGATGGTTAAATGAAATGAATGGAGGAAAGGAAGGATAGGTGATAGGATGGACGCTGCACGGAAAGCGAGAAAAGTTAAGAGTGGAATTTTGGTTGGCACGGGAATGTACGGCATTGAAATAGCGTTGCCAACCAAAATATTTATAGACTACCTATGCCTCCAAGTGATGTATACTTTTTATGCATTGGAACCGACAACGGCACATATGAAAGTATAGCATCTAAAAATAACTCCACCCGGTCACCAAAGTTGATATAAATTCTGCCGAAAGACATTTTCTGTAAATTTCTAAGAAGAAATGAATGCTTGTTGCTCGTCTACCAGCCTACTGTACGCTAATAAGAATTGTTGGCGGGCCAGGTACCCGTTGTCGGCCTCCAATAATGCAAACAAATTTTAAGGAAAAAATTTTCAGTAAATTTCTAAGAAAAATGTTAGAACTTCCCTACATCAGGTCAAACCATCGTAGATTTTATATTGGAGCGAAGCGTTGTTGGCTTTTTTTAAAAAATGGATCGAGAAAAGATATGGTGTGTAAAATGTGAAGTATTGCATTGCAACAGCGCTAAGAGGGATAATCCTGGTTTCAGATTTTGTAAGTTTCCTGACAGTGGAATGCAATACTTCACATTTAACACCCCATATCTTTTCTCGATCCATTTTTAAAACAAAAACAGTAAAGAACCAAATTTATCAAATTTATTATCTACTATACTTTTTAATTCAAAAACCAAAACAATTAGAGAAGAAATTATTATAGACATATATACATACCTAATAATGTGTATTTAGTTTTTTAAATAAATATTACTGTACGGCCGAAAATATTTTGGAAGGGTAAAATGATGTGCGCGGCTTGCAACGCGAGTATTGCGTGTAGGAATCATGCTATAAGGGATCATACTACACACTTTTTCAGAATATTGACCACGCATAATGGAGCGAAAGGCATCCAACATTACGGCGCACAGTGGGATAAGGGCGGCAAAATGTCATTTTTTTGTACATCAAGTATTTTAAAAAATGAATACATATTTTAGATAACGACCTGCAAGTCTATTTTAATCACACAAAAAAAGTTATATTTTTATTCCTAAGTTGTACTTTTAGCACGGCGGCGCGGCGAATATGAACTAATTATGGGAGCATATGAAAAGCAAAATAATCATTTATGTTGGCGTATTTATAATTTCAATAATGTGTGCGCAATGTATATGAAATTTTAAATATCTATAGATACATTTATGGTTACACGTGTGCCTGGGTTTGAGAAAATAAAATGTTTTTGGTTTTAATTTTTGACACGTTAAGGTAAAAGTCTTGCAAATTTGTTGAAATATTACGACGAACCATATTTCAAAGTATGTATATGCGAATATAATTTTATGATTTTTTCTCTAATTTTTCTAGGGAATCCTAATGCAAGCATATTGACCCGCAATATAGATAAGACAATATAAAAATATGTTAGGGACTTGCGATGAGTCATCCGAATTAGGGATGAACTCGATTATATATATAGATACCTTGTTATGTAGACTATATGTACATATACTCGTATATATGCTAATTCTGTGGAAGGTAGAACCTTTAAAAATAGATGTTTCTGGGTAGAGGGTTTACGCAATACATGTAAGTAGAAAAGGTATGTAAATATAAAAGCCATGGCTTAAGTACTTTGACTTAATTCAAAACTATAGTTCAAAGTAAGCGTAACTAAGAGAATTTTTCTTTTAAAATGGAGCAATTTTCGGTGGAGTCTAAAAAACTTTTTGATTGATTTCGGAGTGGTGATGGCTCACTCTTAATTCTGTTATGAATAAAATTAGTGACGAATATAGGTATGAGGAACAATTAAAAAGTATAAAAAAGAACATTTAAAAAAATTGTTTGGCTATTACCGTATACTGGGGAACAAGATGAAAAACCAATTTTAAGCATAAAACAGTACTTGGTTAATAAAGACTTAATTATAAATTTGAATAAACAATAGAAAGTGAATCAGGTCGGATGTTCTCAAGTACACGCAGTTCGTGTGATAATAGTAACATCTCGCGTTCTCTATCACAGGATTCATGTAGAGGACGCAGCTTATCAACTGGAACTGGTGGTCGCCCAAGGAAACACTAGTCTGAATCTTCAGAAATAACCAAGCGAAGTAATGTCCATGAGCTTCGTTCAGAAGTACCTTTTGATCAGCTGGCATTGCTTTCTCTTCGGGAAACTATAACCAACAATGTCCTTGGCTTATTTATAGATATCGGACTAACCAAACAAAAGTAAATAATCCTACGATCATGTAATCAAAGAACAGGGACAGACAATAAACATGATCAAGCATATGAAGAAATTGTACTTGCAGTTGCAGTGTTACAGTCGCTTTTAGATCATACCGCAAAAAGAAGAATACTTTCTATAAACTGTCAAGAGACACTTGCAAAATTTAATAATCAGACCATCATTTTGTTCAAGAAATGGGGTATGGATGGATCATCATGTCAGCAAGCATTTAAATAAAATTTTGCAAGCGGCAGTGGAGGATCAACAACAACTAGTTCGTAGAAGTCCAGTGAAGCTAGCAGTGTTTTTATAATAGTATCTTTAGTTCCTCCGCAGACGAACTAAAATATATCGGAAGAAGTTATCTGGAAAAATGTTTGACCAATTAAATGTCAGTATATGAAAGAAACAGCAAAGCAAACTTTGTATGAGTTCAGATACTACAGTCACGAAATAAATAGTTTAAATAGTACTACTATTAACATACGAGGAATTTTTTGCATCGTAAAGTATAACATGTAGTTCACAATATTAGATGAAAAGACGTGCAATATTTTATCTGGACAGAAGTCAAGTGTTTCCTGTAACGTGTGTGGTGCAAGACTCACAGAAATGAATAAACTTCATGTAATTAAATCCAAAGAATGTAATGTAGAAGTTTATCAGTATGGACCATCCATTTTGCATTGCTGGATACGTTTTATGATATGTATTTTTGATATATCATACATTTTGGACTTTAAAAAAACTGCAGCTAAAGACGCAAATAAAGTTTTGAAAGCTGAGAAAAAGAGAAAGGTTCAAAATTACCTGAGAGCTGAGCTTTCTATATTAGTGAATGTGGTGAGGAAAGGATATGGTGCAAGAAATGATGGAAATACTGCTAGAATTTTTTTCTCCAACTGCACCGTGTTTTCCAGGGCAACAGGAGTCTCAGATATTTTAATTATGAAGCTCAGTACCATTTTTCAAGTAAGTATATTAATGCAAAACCATACAAATGTATTGCTAACTCATTCTGAAATGGTATGGTTTGTACAATAATCTCATTCATTTTACCTCGGTTTTCGCTCCTGGTAAAACGGTAAATATTGATGAATTCAGAGCATATGCACAAGTTACAGCAGAGCTGTTTATCGAACTGTACACTGGGTATAGTATGCCACCTAGCGTGCATAACGTTTTGATGCATGGGGCAGACATAATTCAAGCTGTATCAGAACACGTACCTATAAGAAAGTTATCTAAAGAAGCCTTAGAAATAGGAAATAAGCTATTCAAGAGAGCCAGATCTTCTGCAAGCTGCACATGCTCTCGAAAAGCAAATAGTGAAGATGTTCTTCGCAATATTTTGATTGAATCGGATCCACTAGTTTACGAAGGATTCCAGCAAATAAAACATCAAATCAGCTATCAAGCGAGGCATATGCGCTTTTGAATGTATGTCAGCTAGAAGGAAATATAAGCAACAAGAAAGAAAGTGCAGATAGCGGTGACTAATGTATGTACATAATTGCAACTACTATGTATTATCTTTAATCCTAGGATGAAAATGATCTTATCATACGATTTTCACTATTTTCTTATTTTATTATTGAGAAGAGGTATTGCACGTTACCTTTTCAAGATCTAACTATAGCATAAACGAAGCTATTAATCGCAGTTGCATTGCTGGTAATAGTATAGCTGAGCACTTTGTTGTTGACGTTTCTAAGCTTGTTTTAAAAAACATCATTATAACACTAAGTGTTCTGTTTCTATGTTGCATTGCATGTCATTTTATCGGGTGTTTGGTTTATAGTTAGTCTAACAGACTATTACTAACACAGACCAAGTGATGAAAACCGCAAAGAATGTATTGTTGACCGTTTATTTATTAAACGTGTTACTACAGGGAGGTTATGTTAAGCAGGTTCTGATAGTTAAACAAACAAATTCTCCTTATATGTATTGTTAAGAGAATTTAAAAATAGGAAACTTTGGAATATTGAATGAAAACGATTATATATTTTATTATACAAAACTAGCTAAATTTGTCCGTTCTCAGAAGCGAAATCTCTTTGTAATCTATTTTTAATTTATTTGTTTATTTTGTTTTTATTTTTTAGATATTTTTTAATTATTCTTTTCTTTTTTATTAGTAAAGCTCAGATTTTCATTCTAACAAAATATAAAAAGAAAAGTTAAAATAGCTTAACTATTATAGAAGTTACAAGGTTTATACCGCAAAAGCTCTTCAAACTGTGCGGCGGAGATCGAGTAAGTTGAAATGACAAGTCACATCGCCAATGAGCTTGAAGGTTCTCTTTTGGATGATATCCAATGAATCTAAGTCTGTGCGACCAGCCTCGACCCAGATTTGGGAATTGTGTGCAATTCTAAGTCTAATAAAGGACTTGTAGAGGGGCGCTAAATTTGATGGGCTGAAATATTTCTTACACCTTTTCAGAAATCCAAGACATTTCGATGCATTTTAGCTACAAAGAAGATGTGATATGTCCAGCTTAACTTATTGGAAATATAACGCCGGTGTATTATAAATCAGCACCTCATAAAAAGAAACGGAAGTAGAAAAATTATGATCTTGTTTTAAAAAGATGATATTATCAAGTGATTCAATAATCTAGTCATGCAATCTCGTTTGATAGATGTGGCATTCCTTTTGAAGTCTGCAAGAGTGTCAAAGGAGTAAGCGAAATCATGGCTACTGTGCGATCTAGTCTCGGACGTTTGAGGAGGATGCCGGTAAAAAGGACAACTCAGTCTTTTTCAAATTTCAGATTTTATTCAATATTTCAATATAATTCAACATACCTAACCTAATATCACAAAATTCATTTAAAACTTAAAGACTATAAAATTCAATATAATAGATAAAACAAATTCAAATGAAAAATGACGTTTGCGTCTTCTAGCTTCCAAAGAAACTGCCTGTTTCCTTCGTTCGTTTAGTTCTGAAGAAAGAAGAAGACCAGATTTTATTATCTGTCATTAGAATGAGGGAAAAATGTTGAGGCTACTATTGCGGTTGAGCACCAGGGTTGTAAAACTAATCCTAGCTAGTTTGTGAGGGCACAAGTGTAGCAAAAGGCTTTTATAGAAAAACTAATTCAGATTAAAAGCTGAATATAGATTTATTGTACGCAAAGGAGGACAGGAGATGTTGCAGATTAATCTGTGCGCAGAATTATTCTTCTGCTTATATGTGGACAGGAGTATTGCAGATTAATCTCTGCGCAGAATTATTCTTTTGCTTAGGTGTAGGAAATGATAGGAATTTCAGATTAGTCTCTGAAATATAGAATTAATCTTCTGTAATGAGGTTGGGAATATTATTATTCGTATTAGTCTCCGAATCAGATGAACTCTAAACCAAGAATGATTTTGTGCTACAGCTCGTCGGCTTTATATGTATCCAATAATGAGTTCCCGCCTCTCGGTGTTACCCTAGCGACGGTTGTTAATTTTGCTTGACTGAGGCGAAAACAGATTATGTGCAAATGTAAATATACCAAGGGATGTATACGTCAGGTACATTTGTGAAATTTTTGAACTTTTTTATGTTTTTAATAATTTATTAATTATATTTTAGATGAATGAGTCATGTTAAACATTGCCTCCATAGTTCGCCTATAATGTATTTAGCGTGGAAGTGCATTATTCAAGTGGATTTATTAGCTTCTAGCAAACAAACAATCATGTCACAGATGCAGGATTAGATAAGTATCCTTATATTTTTATATTCTTGGAAGATTGATTCTTTGTTTTTGTTACTTATTTGTTTTAGGCTAGAACGAGTGATCAATGATGGAGTAGGGTTATGTCTATATGAGAACTGAAGATTTGTACGTATATAGGTGGACTGAACAGGTACTATCATCGAAAAAACTATGGATGGGATTGAAAATAAGATAAAACAGATCATTAATAAAAACTAAGAAGAGAGACGGAGACATAACAGACCCATCAGGCACACCGGTATTCTTTGAGGGAGCGCAGATGTAACGCCACCTAGTAAAATCCATATTAAACGACCAAATGAAACACTTTGAATTCATAATAGAAGAATATGGGAGAGACCACGTGCTTTAAGTTTGGCTAGAAGGGCCAGACTCTATCAAAGGCCTTTGATAAATTGATAAATACAAGAGGGAAAATCATCTGTCTAGTCGCCCGGAAAGCGAATGGTCCCGGTTTCAAACCCCGGACGACGAGGTTGTTTTTTGTTCATGATTTAATTTAGAATCGTTAAAAATAAAAGTTCTTAAAAATTCTTCTAATACAGAAGTGTTTGAAATATGTAATATAATCACAAAACGAGAACATATTTACTTATTTTCCAGCACAATGTGGCACAATTAATTAATTTTTCAATTATCAAATTTGGATCGGATTCAATTTTGCTTAAATTCGGTCGATCGGCAGTTCGTTGATAAATTGCTTGTACCGAAAACTCATAGAGCAAGCTCGACTCGCTCTTCATCGAAATATTTGTTTTAATTCATGTTCCTTATTGTTAAGAACTCTATTTGATGGCCTAAATGTGGCTGGTGGTACGTGCTTGTACGATGGACGCCACTCTAACCTAACCTAACCTAGGTACTCTATATGGATTATATCTGTAGCTTAGGCCTAAGCACGGTTCTGCTACTGCTTTATTACATCTTAATGAATCTGCTAGACGAAATATTAAGATTGTTGGATTTTACCAAAGCCTTCGCTTCTGTCGGTTAATATTACGTACACCATGTCAAATTTCCAATTCACATATGCGGCTCCGAAATAATGATTGGGTTCGATTTTAAGCTTCTCCCAAGTTTTTGTTCCATTAACTCCGGGTTTACTGAACACACTTTGAACTATGATGATTGGATGTCCTGAGTGTCATCTCAAAAACAACTACTGATTCTTTCATTCGCTTAATATTTACCATTTTGTTAATTTTTTCCAGCAGAAAGCATTCACCATCTGCAAATCCTGATAATGCGATGTTACATTTTTTATTTTTTGTATCGACACAGGCAGTTTTCTTTCTTTATTGTGCAGGAATCACTTCTTAAATCTATAATGGCAGGCGTTTTTTGTCCATCGATATTAACGTTCTAGTAAAATTCATTTCATTGAGTTGTCGAATGAACTTTATAAATGTACGTTTTGGCAGTTTCGGAAGAATTTCTCTTCCAGGTCATGAGTTTTTATGAATTGGTGGCTCATCCACTTTATTGGGGACACATCAGATATTATCATTTTAAAATACATCCCAAGAACTTAGTTCCTCTTCTTTGATTCTAACCTAATGGACGCGTATAAAAGACTCGTGCCATTAGATAACTGATGAGTCCGTCTGATTTTAGTAATAATAATGAGTCATTCTGTGGTAGTAGGACTGCCAGGATGTATCCCTGTTAGAACTGATGATGATTCACTATTTCCTTCCAACGAAGTCTTAGTCGAAACTGTTTCATCTTCCGTCCATTTTGTCCAAGATTGGGCTCATGCAATATTATTTTCAGTTCTATTTTCTCTTAGAGAATAGTTTTAGTCTTGTTCAGAAGGGCATATTTTTGTGGATGCCCCGGCACAACAGCAGAAGCGAAAAGAAATTTTGTTAATCCATCACACAACCCACTTGATTTTGGGTTACAAGATTCAAGTCTTTGTTTTGACTGATCAACAAGTCCTAAATAGCGTGACTCAAAAAGTATGTGAAAAAGGAAAAAAAATCAGAAAAATAGAAGAACGCATTTTTATTTACTCCAGGCAGAAACAAATCCATATTAAAGAGTATAAGGTTTCTGCCGATACGAAACGCTTATTATTCTTCTTCTTTTTCTTTTTTCAGCCCACTGCTTGTTTACACAGATTCAATTCGTTTCGAATGAACCTGATTTTTAAAATTTTTAAATAACCATATTTTACTTCTGTTTTTCTCAATTTTTTCATTTTTGTATTTCTGTCCATTTTTCTATAATATGTTTCATTTGTTCTTTAGAGTCACTCAATTTCGCTATTTGGGACTTGTTGATAAGTCAAAACCAAGATTTGAAACTTGCTACCCAAAATCAAATGGTTTGTGTGATGAAATTACAAATAAAAATGTTTTTCGCTTTTGCTGTTGGGCCGGAGAATAAAAAAATGCCTTCTTGAACAAATATAAAGTTTACCGGGTAAAAAATCATAGTAATCTAAGTTTTAGCATAAAAAATGTATTACATTTCGATATACTATATACATATATGTATATATAAAAAAAAAGTCGCAATGTAACTTGGAAAAAAAATCAAAACTTAATAGCTCATCAAAATTTCCTCTCATTTGTTAAAAAATTCTCCGCGAATGACATCTCTCGAATACCTCTTACTGTTAATTTATATGTAGTTGAAACCGACGAAAATAACTGACTTCCACCCTGGTGCCCTAAAACAAATTTTCCAGACCGCCATGAAATGTATGCGGATGCAACATAAATGATTACCCCTGACAATTTCTATTAGCATACCATAAAGTCTCGTATTTCCCACATCGCACTCACTTATCATGAAAAAAACAGTATCCTATTACAAATTTCAACAATCCTTAACTTTTCTATCTTATTTTATAATTGCTGCTTACAGAAATAAGGGGTTAGCTGGATTGCTTTATTACGGGCTATATGTTTGGTCGATAATTTTGTAAAAAAAAAAAAACTTTCCAGTTATTCATACTCATTCATATTTGAAAGTTATGTAATACTTATTAAAGAAAGATTATCCTACTAGTCTAACTAGGAATAAATGGACACATCCATTCATATGCGCAAAATAGCCTTCCACTAGTAGACGCATTCATCAGACTCGCACAAGATTATTTTTATATATACAGTCAAACCTGTTTTTGCGTTTTATGCCATGTTTTTTTTCTGCAATTGCTTCTTATGTTCGCCATATGTACGTTCACCGCGACGTTAGTTCAATCTCAACGGAGGTGGCATCATCTTTCTTTCTATAAGTGTGTATGAACATCTTGCATTAGCCATTTTCGTACCTATTACATCAGCCATTTTCACTCAATTTCAAACCTATTCATCAGCCAATTTCCATATTTGCGCCATCCAATAAAATCAGTTAATATTCGACCTTCGAAGTGCGTAGGGAAAGATGCGGACCTTGGGCATGTGCATACCTTGGTATAACCTACATAAACGCACTTTTATCCTGTTTTACTAATTAACTGGTGACACTTAGGTTATTCTGGGAATAAGATTGTTGGAAAAATGTGCAGTTATTGCGCTTTAAAGAAAAGTCGCGAAAATAGCAAATATTTTCGAGTGATAAAGAATTGAAAATGTTGGAGTTCTATTCTACCTATAGCTTTGGATTCCAGCTCAAGTAAAATTTTTTTTTATTTGCTATTATAAATCGTGCATCACTTGGTGAGTTTTGTGCTTTAAAATATTTCACAAGCGGTTTTATTTCTTTTCCAAGGGGTATGTACCTTAGACACTTCAAACATTAGTACCACGTACATGTCTAAAAAGGCCATAGCCCGACCTTTAGATAAATAAAACACTAACTATGTACATATATCTATAGCAATTTTTTGTTTAATAACCAGTTTTGCGAATATGTTATTCTTGGTTGACTAATTTAACTGTGCTGATCTACCTTCATACAAGGCCGTATATATGGGGTGGGTTTGAGGGGTTCAAACCCTCTCCATCGGTGTATCCTACACTTTCGTTAATCTGATAAGCCTAAATTATAATGCTGCTCAAAACAATTCGTTCTGGCCCTTTAAGAAAATAACCAGTCCAGTATGCATGTATATACACGTCAGTAGATGGTACTCTGGTAGAAATTCCTCATAGTTTTACCTTGTCTCTTATCCCACAAGTGGCGGTGATTATGTAAACCAATACTAATTTGACTGAAGAGCATCAAGGTGTTTGCAATTCATGAAGAAACATATAGAAAATTAAGTCCGGATGAGCGTTCATTAAAACTCATCGAAGAGCTAATTGGATATCATGAAACTGCTCCCTTGGTTTAGTATCAACGATTAATAAATATTTATTTTTGTCATCACCGTGTCATATGACATTTCTACTAGGTAAATTTGAATTGATTTTTGTGATTTATCAGATTTTAAATTAAATTTTTATTATTGATTTTAAATTTATTATTTGATTTGCACTTCCTCCGAAAGACTGTCGTCAATATGCTGAATAAAACGTTATGCCCAAATCCTTACGGTTCAGCGTCTTAGACTTTGTTTTGCAGCCGGAGTTTAAATTTAAAAAAATGTATTAAATCAATCTTAAAATCAAATTCTCATTTATGAACTCAACATGACACTCATTGACATGCTCATTATAATAAGCTCTCAACGTGACACTCACTATGAACTCATCGATGTACTCATAGAATATTGTAAAATGCACAAAAGTGAAGCAAAGCATAGATTTATAAATTAATGAAAGCGATGCAATATCTCTTGCACACTATTTGTGAAAAAGTAAATGAATTTTTTTTCTCGGTTTTGATTCAAACTCGAATAAATTTCATCAGGACATTCATCTCAATACTCCTGAGGAGCTCATTGATGAGCTCATAATAACTTGTCTATCGGGGTAGCTTACTTTGATACACCGCAGCTTAATCGCAGTGGTATTTTATAGTTTGTTCACATTTTAAAGGGAATATTATTAAGTATAAGTTTAATTTGTTTTCCGTCCTTAAACCAGCAACTTTTGTTGTAAATAATTAAAATATGGTAACTAATATTTTCCATGATTTTATTTAAATAGCTTAAAAAATGATTTGTTTACATTTTAGATCATATCTAAAATACCCTAAAAAATAAAATTTGTTTTCTTATAAATTTTTTTAAATTGCTTTTTTGGCCCCGCCAATAAAATGGCTCTACTAAGTGTTCATCGAAATGTTAAAATTGAAATGAATGAAGTACTTTCTCCGTTTAATTCTTTAATTTTTTCTTTTTTTATAAAAAGTAAACCTTTATATTAACTTTTCTTGGAATGTAAATATGTATATGTAGTAGAAATATGGTTAAACAACATGTTTTCAAACATAATTTTTTAAATTTCTTCAGACCCACTGAACCTTAATTGAGAATTACCGTCAAATCAATTAACTAAATATATAGAACTTATAGATGAATAGAATTTTTCGATTCAATTGATATGTCATTATAAATTAATATATTAAATTTACATAAAATTCAAATTATTGAGTTCAGATTAATTCTGAGATATTCTTTTGTTTCTAGAGGGTATTAATTACTGGTCTAAACCACTCCCATTCGTGATCTATATATACGGCCTTGCCTTCATATCTTCTTAGTATATTACAAATGTCCAAGGTACAATAGCCCATTGTCCATGGTACAGCTGCATGTTGTACTTTGAACCGAAAAAATGAACTTCATATATCCTTAAATATAAATTTTTAACTGCATATTCGACTATTATTCGAAAAGCTATTGGTTAGACTATCTTTATTATCGGTGCTCAAGATTTCTCTCATTACTTTTGTAAAAAAAAAAGACCAATTCAAAAAAAGGTACAGCACCTTCCCCTACATACATATCTGTTGACCATTTAGATAGGATTAATTTTATAGTGACAGTACAGGCAAATTAGTTAGGTCTTATAGTTTTTTATGATTTTAATTTTATTTTTAGACATAGGTAAGTAGTCCCTTGAAATTAACAATCGTATAAAAAAAAAGATAAAGAAAGACAAATGCAGTAGAATCTAAAATTGCAATATTAAATAGACCAGCAGATTTTTAATTGATTGTTAAATTAGGTGAATCCACTATACGAGTCAAAGAAAAACGTGCTAGTAAAATAAATGAATCTAATAATTGTGCAAGAAATGAAAGTGGTGAAAGAGCATCACATTCCGGAAATACTTTAATGGAAAAAACGGAAAAGACCCTCGTATTTTGGATTAATGACTCAACTCGAAAACGAATCCCTTTTGACGGAGATTTAATTAAAGAGAAAGCTAAAGAATATTTAAATCAACTGATAGAATAAGAACCATCTAGTTCCACACCCGACTTTAAAAACGTGTTTAACTTGATTTTTACGACGACACGCATTTCACAATGTGAAGATACAAGACGCGGCCGCGTTCGCCGATGAAACTAGAAAGCTAGAAAAAATTATTGATGACGGTGGATATTACCCATATCAAGTATTTAATGCAGATGAAACGGGGTTGTTTTTACCTCCCAGTACTACTAGCCACATACAACCATTGGACCAAGACATAATCGCAAATTTTAAGAAATACTGCGTGAAATTAACTTTCAGCAAAATTTTGAAAAAACTAGAAAACGATGGAATAAGCCTGACGCTACTGCAGAAATTTTTCAAATAAAGCAACACACTTAAAATTTGTGCTGGAAAACGATCTGGCCTGAATGTGTCACTAATAGAAATGTAACCGAAAATCATTACTCTAGCACATAGTTTCTTAACCTTTTTACATCCGCGGTCCACCAAAAAATCAAAAAATGTTTTGCGGACCATCAAAGTTGGAATAAAATAATGAATATTTATAAAATTGATTTTTTTATTCAAAACAAATAATTTTATATATGTTTTTAAATAATAATAACTCGGTATGCTGATATAACTATATTTAAATTTATTAAAACAGAAAGATTGTTAGGGAGTTATAATTAAACCGACTTAACTTCACGACAATTTGAATCAAACTCTATTAACTTCTTTCTTTTACATGAAATTACATTTATTTCTTAAGTCAAATTATTTCGTAATGGGGTCATTCTTGCATTATTGCTTCTTGTTATTCATTGAAATGATCGACAAATGTTTATTAAGCGCTTTATTGTCTTATTGGAAAATTTGACATAATTTACACAATAAAGCCAAAGTAAGTTTATTACGTTGGTGCTCTAATTGAGCTCTTTCATAATAAATAACTTTTGTCTGATCATTTCGATGGATAACAATTTCTTGTTTCCTAACAAGATATAAAAAAAATAATTCACAAAATACAACACTAAATTCCATTGTTTATTGAAATAATAAAATAAATCTTTTCAATAATATTTATAGATCTTCCAGTATTTTAAAAACAATCTGGATTAAAGGAGTTAATGCGACTTCTGCTGCTGTTTATTTGCTATAATAATTGATAGCCGCGGCTTCAGCGTAGTTTCAGCAAGACGAAGCGAAGCATTCACATCTATACGATTTCTTTGTTTTGTTTTAATCAGCGTCATGGTCGAAAAAGCCTTCTCACACGAATATGTTGTCGAAAAGATAGATAATAATTTTATAGCTTTATAACTTAAAGTTGGATATTCTTCTTTGAGAGAAATCCAAAATTGAGACAGTGTTTTTATTTTATGTCTTGACATTAGAGTTGCATCAGAGGACAGATCGATAAGCTTTTCCTTTTCATTTTTATCAAGTGAGCATGAATTAACGTCTTCTATAAAAGAATTATAAATCCACAAATTTCCTTTACGGGGATCTTCTTCATCGGGGTAATAGTGATTAAAATTTTCGATTAATCCCCTTAAATGTTCGTCAATTCTTTTCAATATCAATTTTCGGTTTATATTAGTAACGCTCAAAAATTCTTCAAAAAGTGGAAACATTTCAATGTTTCCATCTTGTATGCCACTTCTCCAATAAATCAACTTTCTTTTAAACCCATCTATTTTATTTCTTAATGTGAATATGTTTGTGGAAAATCCTTGCAGAGAAATATTAAGTTCATTAAGAAAACCAAAAATATTCGCCAAATATGCAAGTTTAGCCATCCATTCGTCATCCTCCAAAAATTTGGATAAAATTGAATTTTGTTGTATAAGAAATATTTTTATTTCTTCTCTCAGCTCTACAAATCGCGTAAGAACTTTTCCTCTTGAAAGCCAGCGAATCTCTGTGTGGAGAAGGAGATGTTGATGTTGCGAATACATACTCTCGCACAGTGTCGCAAATAATCTCGAGTTCAAGGCTTGACTACGAATTTCATTGATGATCTTAACCGCGTTATTCATCAATGCGTTTAGTTCAGCAGAAATCTTCTTTGCAGCTAGTTGTTCTCTGTGGATGATGCAGTGTGTGAACAACATTTCCGGATGCGCAGCTGCCTTTATTTTTGCAACTACACCTGATCGGCAGCCAGCCATGCTTGCAGCACCATCTGTACATACTCCTACGCATTTGCCCCAGTCCAAGCCATGAACTTGTATATACTCATTGAGAGCGCTAAATATTTCCGAGCTAGTGGTCCGTCCAGGTAAGTCAAGGCAGCAAAGTAATTCTTCTCTAATGTCCTCAACTTCAGTATATCTTACGAAACAAATTAGAATTGCACGATTACTGATGTCGGTTGATTCGTCAAGTTGAATCGCAAAATATCGTGATTTTTTAATTCCCTCTACAACTTGCTCCTCAATATTAATAGCCATATCGTGAACTCTTTTCTGTATGGTATCGTTTGAATTCGGTACAGCTTCTAGTTTTTTAACAGCTTCAGGACCCAAAACTTCGCAAGCGACATCTAAAATGCAAGGCTTCACTAATTCCTCACCAATAGAATATTGTTTTTTAGTTTTACTTATTCTAAGGGCAACTAAATAAGATGCTTTAAGTAGTGATTTGTCGCTAATTGTCATTTTCTTCATTTGACTTTTTTGATTTTTTAACTCGTCTTCTAATCTCATAAAAAAATCCAATGGCTTATCAACGAGATCACTATGCTTTGACTGCAAGTGACGCATAAGCTTGGAAGGTTTCATAGCATCATTTGATAGCTTTTGCAAAAATACCACGCAGAAGGGTTGTGGATATTGTTCACTTCCAGGCTTTACAGTGAAACCAAACTTTAAATACTCTTTATAATATTTTCTAGTTGGGTTTCTTTTAAACTTTTTTATTTCTGGTGAACATTTCTGAACCCGTTTGGTGTTCTTAGTTTCTTCTAAACTTGGTGAACTCGTCTTTTCACTGTTTTCGGTATCTTCACTATTCTTCGTTTTAGAATCGTTGCTTTTGAAGAATGTTAAAATATTTTGCTGCTTGGTTGTTTTCTTTTCCATTTTGTTGGGGTTACAATATCTGTATATCAAATTTTTGTATATTTTATAAAAAATACAATTAATATTAATATTTTAAATTATACCGTATTTTGAAAGGAAACAACTTAGCTAATTTAAAAACGTCAGAGCATGGGAGCACAAGATATAAACAACACTCACAAAATAGCTGACGCCGACGACTGACGCGCTATTGAAACAATTCTCTAAATATGAAGCAGAAACGGATGAAACGCACATTAAACCACGCCTCCGTCTTTCCACGAAACGAATTTCAGAGAATGACTTGCTAATTCATTGGGAACACTTGCAGTTGCACGAATTCCGAAAATTAATATAAGCACAGAGAAGTAATAACAGATATCCAGCGCCTATGGGGGAAATTCTATGGAAAAAATTTTCAGTAAATTTCTAAGAAAAATTTGCTGGCTTCCCTACATCAGGCCGAGACATCGTTGATTTTATATTGGAGCGAGGCATTGCTGTGTCTGTGATATAATCATTTAAAATGAATGCTAACTATTTTTAAATTGCAGACAATTTTTGCGGACCACCCAGAAATTTCCGCGGACCACTGGTTAAGAAACTATGCTCTAGCACATAACATCTGCGCAGTATATTTTGACACATTCAGCGAAAATGATCTTATCGAAATGATTAGTGGCGAAATACTGACATTATCAAAAGCTAAACAGCTCATGATGGACAAGAAGTACCGGATTCTTGACAGCGGATAAAATATATGCAGCGATCCAGCTTTGCGGCAAATTGGAAAAGCACCTTCTTGAAATAGATAACAATTCCGAAAGAAATTTGAAATTCAAAAACAGCTTCGAGCGTGTATATCTGGCTATCCCGACGTTTGATGATCAAACGACCATTATTGCAAAGCTTATCACCGAATACATACATACCTACAATACATAACCAAAAAGAGATCAACTCTAATATCAAAAATATCAAAGATAACCTAATCAGAAACCGAACAAAATTGAAAAATTTTCGTATTTTTTAGGTCGAAACAAGTAATGTCATATACTTTCGTCTTTTGCATGAATTGGGCAAAAGATCTTTGCTATGCACTATTGTAGCGTAATTCAGCCAACCAGTTAAAAACAAAAATCGAGAAAACGTAGGATTATCCGAACGACAAAATCTTATTGAATCCCTCAAAGCCTTATCGAACTATTCATAATAATATATTGTACATCGGGTCACACTACCTTACTTTTTTAAGAAAAAGATAAATTTTGCTTTGCCAAGGTGCTGAAAGGAGATGTAAAATTTCTATCAAATGAGATTCTCATTATTCCCGAAAATATAAGAGAAGCCAGCATGAGTTCCTCTCTCTTATCTTAATCTCTTGAGAGCAAAACGAATGTAAACAGAAGCCCGTGCTGATAAAATATAATAGGAATAACATCTACCTACAAACATTGGTTCTGTTATAAAAAACATTGAATACTTCTCTCAATATTTCCGCAAATCTTGGCTTTCACAAAAGCGCAGGAACATTATATGAGAGGAAATTCTGAAAACTCTGCCCCTTCTCATTTATTCTGTTTCGTTGCACGCAATCTGCGCTTTCATATTTTTATCTTTATTCATAGAAGTTTTAAAGAGAGTTTTATTTATTTTTTCTTCATTCTTCCTTTTCTTGAAGTGTGTATTTTAAATGTAAAACAATCGGAAAACTCTTCTGTGTCCTACTTGTCATTAAGTTAACTTTACTAATATCTTCAGTGACGCAACCGATTACGAACCAGTTCATCAAAAGAATATGCGCGTTGAGTAGTATTGAATTATGTACATTTTGAAAATGGATGTTCCAAATAAGATATTAAATTTTTTTAAAATGTTTCCATGTGTAATTTAATTGTTTATTTTTTTTGGAAAGCACTTTCTCGCTATTTCGTAAAGCTTGACATATTTTTAAAGTGACGTTTTTATGTGGTCCTTTTCCACTGCATAAAAAAAATGCTACAGCTATTTAAGAAGTTTTTGAATATTTTTTTTTTTGTTTTTTTCTGCGGTCCTAGCTACCGCACAAAAGCAGGTTTGACGTACAATAATTAGCTAAACCGTTTCATGCCCGGATACCACAAAAAGAAGTTGTCGACTGGCATTATTATTTTATTTTAATTTGACCTCTAATTAATTTTACTGTTCTGAGCAAAGAATAGGAGCAGACTGAATATTTGTTGGCAGAGATGTGCCTTTAGCGTGAACCAAAGTTAGTAAAACTTCGAAATAAGTGAAGCAAATCCGTTGCATTAGTAGTAGTTTTCGATTTTGCCCATTTGCTTACTGGTATTATATTACAATTATAAGAAATATGATTTTGTATAAAAAAATTCACCTTTATTGCAAGGAATATTCAAATAAAGTAACACAAATATTTTCTTTAAAAACAACAAAATGAAATAATTAAGTAACACAAATATTTTCTTTAAAAATAACAAAACAAACTTATAAGCTAAAACAAAAATATTTTTGTAATTTCGCATTTTAGTACGGGATATTTTGAGTCAACTACCAGCAATAGATATGTGCGCAACATTTTGGGCCCTTTGGAAAATAAGCACTGGCTCCGGCTCCTTGCAATCCCGAGGACGAAAGATAAGTACATCCTTTATTTAAGAATTCTTTACCATTTTAAAATTGTCACCAGCACAACCCTTAACACGAATTCGACGCACGTGGGCCAATAACGTTTAAGAACTCGTTTAGAAGAAAAGATAGCATTTACCAAGTTTCAACGCTGATCCGCACATGATCATTTTACAAAGTACCAAGGGGAACAGGTCTTGCTGTTGCTAATAGTGCCAATCGCACTTTTACCGCGGGATACTTCGCTGTCACCTACCAGCTATAGATTTGTGCGCAGATGAGCTCCTTCGTTCCTGAGTGGTACCCCAGTTAAGTACGAGGCGCTTGCAAGCGTCCCGATTGAATTGAGAAAGTTTGTAAATTGTCATTCAGCTAATATTCGAAGCAATAAGCTAGCGATCAATCTCCTATTTATGTGCTGTGAACTCATTTAGCGAGATAGTTTGACAGAAACTAAACTTAGATCATTGGTGTTGAATTTGATAAATTATAAGATGTGATTAGAATTGACTAATTTTGCTCCATATATATATTTCGATATAGTTTGACCGAGTAAGAACTAAACATGTATCCTTGTGTTGAATTTGATAAATTATAATATGTGACTTGAATTGAATTGATTCCTTTTTTTTTATATATAAATTTCGTTATAGTTGGACTAAAGAAAGGAAGAGGGTGGGAAAGAACTAGTCGAACCATAAGCGACTCTCACTGCAAGTGCATGCATTCTTTCTTTATTTTAGATTATACTAGACTGGACGTATCGAATTTCAAGTGCCCATTCAAATTGCGTGTGTCGGTGAAATAAAGAGCCAATTTTCCTGTGTACCCTCTTTATGACCATTTTTCTTAAATAAATAAAAAAAGAAAAAAAAACATACGATCGCGGGTTATTAGACTGGTCAGTGTGTTTGTTCTCCTTACACTTGAAGACTGTGTTTTCCTAATAAAAAGAAAAATTGTGTAAAAAGCCGCTCGGACACAACTTTTTAAGTGGATTCCTCGCAACAGCCAGCTGAGGTGACACAAAATTGTAACAATATATAGTTATATTTGTATTTAATATAAAGAAATTAGCCTCTTGTTTCTTGTCAACATCTTTAAGAACTTCGGAAATTATTATGAAATGCATATGCCTTCAAAATTTAAATTTTTGAAAATTTTCCGTCCACGTATTTATATAGAAGGCAATGCTTTACTAGAGTTGAGGCGGTTGAGAAATTTTATTGCTGTCAATTTTAACAGCTTCGTTACATAATAGGATGCAAGATGCACTTTCAATCGTTAATCTATTTCTTTTGTCTGTTTTGACATTCCTGAAATCAGAAAACTTTCTTTCCGCCGCAGCATTACTATGAGGACGAGCTACAAGTTTAAGCATATGTCTTGATAAGCTTGGAAACATTGGTTCTTCCAAAATATTTTCTTTTTTAGGTAAATTAAACCAAAACTGAACAAAGTCTGTTTCTGATAAATCGCTGATAATAATATCACTCTCTTTCATACTGATTAAGAGCTTCAATATCCATCCCATCAAGATAAGGAAATGACTTTATTAAATTGTCATCACTTCTCCTCTCAAAATCTTCTTTGGGTCTATATATTGAAGATTTGAAACTTTTACATCATTAAAGTCAAAACGAATTTTAATTTGTGTACATAGTTCGATATAGAAGGAGAGAATATTACATTTAACTTTTAAAAGAACTGCGCTCGGAAATTTTTCTTCCAATTCATAATTCAAAAATGATATACCAAAAAACATATTAGTTAAAGGTAAGTGAATGCAATCAATAAAATTAGCAAATACACTAACATATTCCGCAATTACGAAATTTTGCAAGATTACTATAAAATTTTCTTCCACCAGAGTTTTAAGTAGATGCATTTTAGTTGACTCACATTGAAATATTTTATTTTATTTATTAATGAGAATTAATATATAAGATAAGAATAGTAAATATAATTTAATTTCGGGATTTTTCAAATTTTGCAAAATATTGTCTGCCTTTGAGTCGTTCACTTCGAAAACAAAAATAGTAAAATAGTGTATTGAGGGGTTACATTGTTCTAATATTCGGTTTATAACAGTTTCTAGTTCGAGCCACCTTGTTCCACTAATTTTCAAAATTTTATGAATCGCAGTCTCAAAATAAGCTTGAAAATCTTTTAACTCTTCTTGCCTTTTAACACTATGAGAAAAGTGGTAGTAAATATTACGAATTAACGTTTCAATAAATGAGGCAATTTTTTTCATAGCAGCCGCTGCGCAAAGGAGTAAGCTATGTCATGTGCAACCTAAATAGAAAATTCGATCATTCAACCTTAGTAGTCTAGTTTTAACTCCTGAAATATCACTCTTCATCACAGACGCGTTGTCAGTAGCCAAACCAATTAAATTGTTCACTGGAATTTTAAATTTTCCAAAGTACTCAATAATTGAGTTAAATATAGCTTCTGCAGTTGATTCTCGAAGTTTAACAAGCCCTAAAAATCTATCCATCGCCGTGTGAATATTATTATCGAAATAGCGATCTACGAGTACCAAACTTTTTTCGGAACTAACATCTGTGGTTTCATCAATTATTAACGAGAAATAAAAATAACATATCCTTAAAATCTTGCTAATTTCTTCAATTACATATGGAGCAATTACATCAACAATCAGCCCTGTAGCTTTTTTACGTCCACATCTCAGTAGTTTTAGTTCCGAATTTTGGCATAAATCAACAATTAAATGTGGTAAAGTATCCATTATAGTAAATGGCAAGTTGTTTTGTATCATAAACATGACACATTTAATTTCTGCTTCAACCCTCTGGCAAGCAGAATTAAAATTTTTAACTTTAACCAGGGCTTCTTTGACGTCTACAGAATTTTTAAATCATCTTTAAATTTTGCTTGGTGAAGAGAACTGGCTGAATGTCTGTCTAGAAGCGTAATATTATTAGACAATGTTTTAAAGCAAATTTTGCAAAATGGTTTATTTCTCATTGCTTTTAGCCATGGCCTATTTTCTTCCCATGATTTTTGTACAATTGTTTGTACTTAGCTTTTTTAATCTCTTTTTCCTATAAATTGAATAATTATTCAAATTATAAATATAAACATAAATAAACAAAACAACCGTAATTAAAGTTCCTTCAGATCCAGCTGGAGTTGTTAAAATGTTGTTGTCCTTATTTTTTTTAATTAGGTTAGATTGTCTATTGAATTGTAAAATAATTTATTTTTAAGAAAATTTAACATAAAATTTTTTTGTGATATCTATTCTTCAATTTCTTGCTCATTTTCTTGTCTTTTTTTTAGAAATTTTATAATAGTTGTTTGATTTTGCATTATATATACATTAAACTTAACCGGAAGAAACAAAATTTTTATAGAAGGCGGGAAGTTAACTAGAAGCCAAAATGATGAAATGTCACATAAACATTCGACGTGTTGTCATGAAAACGTCTAAATTAAATATTCTGAGACGAATTCTTTTTAATGGATTGGGTAGAATATAGAGTCTGAAATATAAAGCAGGAAACTTTTCCAACCTCAACCTCACCCTCAACTTTGATACTTTTGTAGAAAATATGAGATCAGCACCAGCGCCATCTCAGCTTGTATGTAAGTGCCAATCATAAAAAGTAGTGAATTATTAAAGTAGAGTAGTAGGGTATTAAATTGAGTGCAAATGTAGCAGATCTACTACAATTGTAGTAAAGGCACAGCACTGTTTGTTGGCCTTAGGCTGGTCCAGAATTGCCGTATTCGTAAGTAAATTTACTTAACCCTAGAGTTAACACCATACCCGAACCCTCTTGTTGATATACCAAAGGTACAAGTATACCTCCTTGATATTATGATAAAAGGGACTTAATATGCGAGTAGCGTGACATTTAATATCTACAGGAAATAAGATTGGAAAAACACATATAAGTCGAAGAGAAGAGTTTTTATGTTTATTTTACTGTTTTTTATTTAAAAATAAAATAAATAAGGCTACTGAGGTAGAACCAAGTTGTACATTTACGATTTATTTATTTTTTATGTTTGTGTTTCAATTATATTTACACAAATATGACAATTACCCCAGCAAACATTGCGATTCGAAATCAAATCGAAAGCGATTCGTTTTAACGGAGTTGGACTCTGATCTGAATTCAATTTCGATTCGACCACGACTAAAAGTGACATTCTATATCGAATCGTAAAAACAATTCGATAACAATTCTTAATAACTACTCAATATCGATTCGAGACTGATTCATAGTTTGAAATTAAAATCGACGGTTATTCGTAGGGGGCTTAAAACATTTCAGTAAACTCACAATTAAATGAAGTCCCGTTGGTCGAATAAGGCATAGGAGTAATAGAAACTCGGCTCATATGTTGCAGAGAATTCTGTCCAAATCTGACAATTTAATACTTTTCTGTGGGGCTGTAAATTTATTACAAATTAGTAGAAATAAACCTAATTCAGTAAACAAAAATTAAATATAGCCTCTTTAGAAGACAATTAAAAGAAGAAAACAAAACCGAAAAATATTTACACTTTCGGCTTGTAATTTGGTTTTTTTTTCTCAGCCTGTCCTTCGGGTATTGAAAAGGGCGCATTGCAGTTTCCTCGTCTTGGGGATGGCCAGCGTATTTTTCGTTAAATGTATCTATACAAAATGAACAATTATAAATGCAATCTATTAGTGCATTGTTTACACTTACCTTTTACAGCCGTAAGAATCCTGAGCTCCCTCGCTGACTGTTTGTCCTTGACAATGGCTTCAGCTTCTCGTGGGATTTTTTTAGATCGATTCATTGCCACAATTACCGAAATTATAAAAATTGAGTACTTTAGTGCACTTCTAGAACACAAATAACATTTTACTATTAATCCCAAATAAATTTACAAGAAGTCTAAACTTTAATTGCTTTTCAGAATTAAGCAACGGTGAAAACAAAAAAAAAAGGAATGAGCGTACGGACGCCAGCTACATATTGTTAAACCAAGAATTCTCGAAGAAATCTTGAATTTCGGAATTCGGGAATATTTCCGACAGATACACGTCGCTAAACGAAGAATTCTCGAACAAATCTCGAATTTCGGAATTCGAGAATATTGCGCTGAAAATGAAATTTGCTAAAATGTTGGAGAGGCCGAATGCATTTCTTGAGGTGCTGGAAGCTGTAGTAGAGTAGCATGAGACACTATCATCATGAATTGCTTCATTACGTGTGGATTTGCAGACCTCATTTCCATTAGTGGCCCCACTAAGCAGCCACTTGGTTCAGGAAGAGATTTACGCCGATCGTCACATTTACTGTAACCAGTTCATTTTGAGTCAATTATCTTATTTTGTATAATTGCACCCAAAGCTGCGAGGTCTAAGATATTTTTAAAAAAGGCCAAATGCCAACGTTTCCTTTTTCGTTTGGAGCTACAACTCAAGATCATTCTGTCCATAACATCAAGGCCCGCCTTGTGTTCATTATAATCTATTATAACCTGGATCCTGTTTTTATTCTGCAATTATATCTGGGGCATAATGTACGTTCGACATCAAAATAGTCGCGTTCAGTTTTTTTTTTTGATGTAGGGAATTAACCAAGCAAGTACAGAAATTTCTACAGGTCTGCTCTTACGAAGACGCATTTCAATGGGAATGTGTGGCTAATTTTTACGAATTGTGCCAATGAATGATAGCCCATTTCGACGCAGAGTTTTACATCCATTCAACGTTGTAAAAAATTGTCAGCGTCCACTGTGCGCCCAGTTCTTTGTATTTATTAGTTATTTCGGTAAGCATTCGTTCACCTTGTCCCATTTCTCTTCACCACCAGTTTTCCTAGTGTACAAGATACCTCTTAACGAAAACACCGCCACCCACCAGTGTTAATCCCGTGCTTGGCTGGCTTACTGGCGATATATTGCATGAATTAGATTCGATCTCGATATGGGTAGAGCTGTTCATCCACAGTGATGACTTCGTGAGGTTTGTAAACATCTGCCAAATGTCCCGATTCAAGACCATTTTTGTTATCTCTTCTTAGTTTCCTATTCTTTCATACAGTCGAGCTGTGAATATCGCCGAAGCTTCCATTATAAGGCTCCTGAATATGCGTAGGTACAATTGTACCCTTGGTATACATAATCCGACATGTAAGGATTGTAAGCAGGTATGTCCACGTAAACAAGATATAAACATAAATGTATTTCTGTTTTCAACTCAAAACCCAAGTAAAGGATATGTTTGAAGCTATCATGGCATTTGAGCTTGCTACGACTAAAATGTCTACTTCAAATTGCAATTGTTTTCTTAGTAACGGTACATTTGTACCTTGGTGTAGACTCTAGGCTTAAGTGTGGAAAACACGGCATCAGAGGGGAACTTTCGTTAAGTTCAAGTATCAAATAGCAGTCAGTAAAGGTGCGGTAATAATCGGTCATTCCGTAAGTACGTGATGTTCCAAACAATTAAATTATTATTAAATAATTAAAAGTGCAATCTAAAAATTAAAATGGAGTAAAAATGGTACTGCGAATTAATAGAAAGTATAAATCATCAATTAAATCAACTTCTATGTGTTAATTTTTTCACTTTTACCACTTTTTAAAATGTCATTACGGAACTGCGAATTAATAGAAGGCACAATACTTCAATTAAATCAACTTCCATTTGTTATGTTTTTTTTTTGTACCAATTTTTATAATTGAAAACATTAAATATCAAGATATCAAGATAATAACCCTTACGGATCGTGATATATATTTAGGCTAAAAATATCGATTTTTCATAAGTAAACCTCAGTCCCTTTAAATTCTTAAATTTCTTTATGGCAATTATGGTCCAGCCTTTTGGTCGATGTCTTTATGCATATCCTCCCATTCATTCTACTATATCGGCGATTTTATTCGCCATAAGCTAATCCTTTCTTCAATTCTTAACTATTTTTTAATTAAACTAAGTTTCATTTCTAAGAACTAAACTGGAATTTATGTGCAGATTACAGCATTCCAAAGATATTCGGTTCACGACCCTTACATCAGGGTGGGATGCAGCACGTATTAAAGATGTTGTTATCCACCACAGCTAGTTATGCTGTATTAACACGAATATTTTTGAAAATATTAAAAACAACATCTTTATTACGTGCTGCATCCCACCCTGATGTAAGGGTCGTGAACGTTGTCTAGGTATTTAATATTAGAGCCTTTACAATCGCAGCATTGTCATCTTCAATCGCTGAGGACAAACCATGAATGTTGATTTATTGAAAGAATAACCTCGTTCACATGTCATCAAAAATATTAACTTCACTTAATTAGTGCATTAAGCCAATTCGTAAAATTTCTAAATTGAAGCGCCCAGCTAAGGAACACGAATACAAAGCTAATAATCATCTAAGCCTAACATATGAAATTCTGAAATACTGGATGAGTGGTAAATTGGTACAGTGTTATCTCTTGTGTGCAGTTTTTTCAAGAATACTATTAATCGCCATGCTTCATGAAACAATTTCTACATATTGCAAGTACCTACCTAACCTGCTTAAACACTTGAAATAAACTTCTTTGTTTAAAAGCTCTTCTTTTATTTTCCTATCACCATAAGTTAATTAATATGAAAAAGGATGGCTTATAAATGCTAAATAATTTTTTTCTGAGTCTAATAAAGTATCCGTACAAACTTAAAGCTTTTATGAGCGTAGCAATTGGGGAAAATTCTATCTCAGAAAAATTATATCCAAATTAGATGACCATTTTCTATCTTAAGGGAAATTTATAGATGAAACATTCTTCCGTATTTTAACCGAAAAAGTTGTTCAACCATTTCAAGCTTATAAATTGCCTTTCACCTACTGTCTAAACAGAGGTACCTCAATGTAGCCACAAGTCTGACCACTTGACGCAGCGAGTTGGTAAGGGAGGGCTAGAGAATTTACAAAACAAAGAGAGCTGTCACATATCAGGATGTCCCTGAAAAGCCCCAAAAACCAAAAGTCCAATGACCACAATCACATTCCTCAGGGCTTTTCCCTTTTACGGAACAAGTCGCCGCAAGGGGTTCGTGATGTCGCACAGTCGTTTTCATTGTTTCTTGCCAGTTTCCTCCATGAATGAAACTTACCTTACCCCACATTACCCCACAGTACCATGGACTCCCGTTTGGGGGCATTTTTATTGTATCTATAAAAGTTTACTATACGAGAGAGAGGATTTCATGCATTAAGCAGAGGCAAATTAAAATAAGTTTACGAGGCGAACTTAACTCCTTAACAAGAGTCTCGACTATTGATGACGCCCTCGAGATGACTCTTTCATTTCTCGCTCCAAGGTGTTAGCTGCACTTAAATGACGAGTTCTGAGGACTGTGTAAACATTTTTCATCCGATTAGCACTTTTTCTATCACTTCAGATCGCATATCAATTAATTGGCTCTACATAGGTATACCATTATCAAACTCTACCTTCGGGAGCCTGAAGCACATTTTCATTGCATTTAATCACTCCACAGCACTAGAAAATCAATGAAGGATGAACTTTCATAGACTATTTAAGTTGCTTTATTTTAAGTTCGTAAGTCCAGCTAACGAAGAACCAAATCCTCATAGGGGAAGGTGCAGCTCTGCATCAGAATAGAAAGGGTGATTGAATTTTCCCAAAATAGCTCGGCCATTCTACGGCGTTCCTTCAGTTTATTCTAAGGATAGGAGTTTTGTAATAGCTCAAAGGAAGACCAGTTGTAGTGGACCGAGACACCACCCTGGTATTATTGGGCAATGGCTTGATATTCTCGTTGAGTGACGATGCAATGGCGATAAAATAAATTTGCATATGAATTGGGAATTAAGCACCCTCCAAATGATTCAATCGGATGGGGAATATCCGCCTCCGTCGTCTTGGATAATACGGCAATTTTCCGCCCTTCTATGTAAGTAGTGCAAGGTTTGAATTGGGGGAATAACGTGTTTCTGATTTCTCACACTCACTTGTTTTGATTCCCTGATTATCAAGTACAAAAACCTTCGTTGAAAAACAAATGAGCGAAATTTAATGTTGCTTTAAGATATTTGTTTGAGTAAGAAATTGGAGGTGGTATCCAACAACTTTATTAGGGTATCGTTCAATATATCAAAGCTCAACAAAAACTGGTCTCCGATATGGCATATTCACGACAGGAAAGCAAATATACAGTTGACTGTGGAAGGATTTATTATCACGCAATAGTCTTGCAAAGTCCTATCCATTCACTTTATTTCACAAAAAAAAAAAACATTCTACTTAATGCGAAATAAATTAAGGTTAAAGTTTTATCAGATATGTATAAGGAGACCTGGGAGTATTATTTAAAAGCTCAGGGGCACAGGATATTTGAAATGCAGTTAACATTAATCTGAATTTCTTTAATAGATCTTTTATAACATGAAGAAGTTTGGAATATGGAATTTCCACTATAATACACACACGGCATAAACGTTTCACTCTGTAACTAGCGTTCGCACACAGAGCGATCTCGAAGTCAAGCTTTCAGCATTTATCTTATGGGTCCATTGAGCCTACAGTGACCTTGTGACCTTCTACTCAAGTGATTACCGGAAGATTTAGGTATTGCTTCTTAATATTTTCATAATTTTCATGTATTGTTTAGGTAGTTTTGTTCCCGTATCGGCGGCAGCAAAGTATAAAAAAATAGCTGCCATTTAGGCGAAATATCTAGACTTAGATGCACTAAAAAATTAAGAATAGATGTCATGAAACAGATAATTTATCTTGTTGGTGCTTATGTGATCACGCAAAACAGTGGCAGCTTATAGAGAATTATACAAAACATCTCGCAATCTATTATTGACTTATTCGAAGGGCTATTTTTTCATTTAATTCTTATGACCTTTTGCTCGAATTACAATCGGGAAATCTGCGTCGAATGTTAGAGGATAATTAACCTCGGCTTTGTACTTTCTATTGGAAATTTCCCGCAAACGGAAAAAGCGCGGGACATAAAAAATAATAACATTTGGGCTTCAATAAATATGAATTTGTATTCTATATCTACATATTTAGGAGTGCTCACGATTTTTTTTTAAACTTTTTTAACCATTTTTACCCAACGAAAAATGCACGCGAAAATAATTGAGCCAGTGCGACAGCTGAAGCAGCGAAATTAGCGTGTGACAAGCAAGGGTTAAGTTTTCTTCCCATATGGTTATACATATAAGAACTCTCATTGCACATACGTATGTCCTTTTTACTATCGTAAGAAAAGATAAAGCTTTTCTAACGCTCTCACTAATTTCGAATAGTACAAACGTATTGAAGGCCCTAAAATAACTTTAGTAAATGGCTATGCAGTTATTGCATTGATTTTCTAGTTAACATGGACTTATACGTACGCGGAGGTGTGTATATGGGGCACGAAAGTATATCACTATATTGAATGTGGAGTAAATGTATAGAACTGCAAATTCATGACGAATTCGACAGCTTCCTGTTTTGTTAAACAGATTATAGTCAGAATAAATTACTTGATTATCTCGTCCGTTGTTAAACAATTTATAAACTAACTGCATAAGACTGTTAAGGCAAAGGTTATTGATGCAACAGCAACTCAATATCTGCACACAGAGAGAAGCATTATCCGTATCAAGAGACTTTATGCTAAAATTGCCTATTTTTGCAAATTTTTCGCTAACTCTAAAGAAACTTATAGAAATCCTGAGCCTCCCAGTAGAATTAATACAGGTAAGTGTCGCATACCTAAACCAGGAGCCACCCGAAGACTTATTGCTCGGTTACACTAACTATACATTTGCTCCAAGTAAAAACAACGGAAAAATAGTAGAAGTCATATGAAGGACGGATGGATTAAATGACATTCACTAAATCCTAAATAATTTGTCTTCCAAAAATCGAAAAATTAGATTTATATAACTTAAGACTGGTATAAAAACGCAATTGACAATAGTCAAATCGCCATTATCAGGCGAATGTTATAAACCATAACTACATAGATTTGCCTACAAGAAACACTATATAACAACAATAAATATAGATAACCAATCCACACTGCAAGCTATTTCAACCTGATAGAAATATATCCAAGCACTAGCAAGTATTGTCGCAAATAACCCAGCGCGAAAAAAAAGTCCTTTTTAAACGTATCTGCGGAAGCACAAAGCGCTTCGATTGTGCTTCGTTTTAATCGCATTTAAAGCACTTTGTATGAAGCAACTTGGAAACTCTGCACGATTTCAGCTGCTACAGTGTCGACACAAATAGTTACCATTGATTCTCTTTTAATTACAGATAATTTAAAGTTTGACGATTATGATTGTGTGAAGTAAAAAAAAAACACATAGCTTAAACTTTAGCATTTTAATTCAATATAAAATAAAACATATTCATCATATAAAAAAAACGTATTCAGATAAAGGAATAGTTCAAAGTACAAAATTAAACATATTCAAGAGAAAAAAAATAAAGGAAAAATTCGATGTATAAAATTAAACAGGTAACGTCGGGGAATCGGCCCTGGACAGTCCACTCTGAGAATTTTTCAAATCGAACGTACTTCGATAGAATTTATTTTTAGCTTTTCGTAAGCCCTCTTTCATTGGTTCCTCAAAGTCCGAGTAGCTAAAGTTATCATTTTTTAAAGCAACTGAAAGGAAGAGTCCCTTACATTATTGATTATCAAGAACACAAAAGTCAATACTCACGATAAACGAACGCCTGAAAGAGCTTATACTTATTAATCGCATATAGTTTGTTATGACAAACATCCTAATTTAATTTTAATGCCACTTACTCGGAAAAAATGTGTGGAGGCATTTACTTAACTGTTGATATACTCCTTTATGCATGATATCTGCATTGAAAACGTTTATATTGACGAGGATATATTTAACAATATTTCATTTATCTTACTATGGCTTCTTCTGGTTTATGTGGAATCTCTCTTTCGAGTTCTTCAAGTTCGCCAATGTTTTTAATTGGAGATATGTTTAGTATTGAGTAGTTTTTATCTGGAAATAGTTTTTTGGTAATCCGATCTAAAATTACGTTTGGTTGGCAAAGTACGGTCTCTATTTCAGTAATAGAATATTTAATTTCTTTAAACTCCCCTTTCAAATTTTGATCAATCTGTCCTGAGAAAGTTACGCAATACACTTTCAGTAAATACATTACCTACTACCTAGTACCTCACAGGTTTCACAAAAGTCGTGCTTTACTTGCTTGCTCAAAGTTCTCGGGTCTAAGAAAGTTATAAATTTATAAAATAAAACTTGAACCGTTATTAAATATAATTACTTTCATTTTCGTCAATTCGAACAGTCACATTACATCGGAATACCGGTGTAGCTGTTTCTCCAAATTTCCTCTTCATTGGAAGCATAACGACTTCAATAAGTAGTAAAAATCTGAATATGAGAGATGATAAGACATGAATATATTTTACTTTAAATTAATTATTTACTTCAAATGGAATGGTGTAGAATCGGTATGAAAACATAACCGACTTTGAATGCCAAGCTGATTGTTTTACAAAGAATATCTTCAACAGGAATTTTTTCTCCGTCGTTACTAAGTTCGCAGACGTAACTTATACCCAATGCTTCAATAGAAGATACAGGTTCACTGAAGAAATATTCCATTATTTTGAAGAGGTACCCGACAACGAAACGTTTCTCATCCAGATCTACAAAAAATCCAGTTGTCTTTAAGGGCTGCACTGGTTTATTGTAACAGTAACTATCTGGGCTATTTGAGCTGAGAAAAACTTGGTTGACATAAAATCGTTTATATTAAGGTGACACGACAACTATAGATTTCTTTTTCGATAGTTTTTCGAGGTGAGGTAAGGCTTTCCTGCTTTGATTTTCCCTTAGCGTCATTCATTCGGACTCTCTATTACACAATTGTTGCAATATGTGTGTAGCCTGTCGACAGCACCTGCATAAAGTTCTCGAACTAAGCAGCCGAAAAACTGTCAACGTTGTCATATTGGTCGAAACATTGACACAAGTGAAGGACGTTGTGAACATTATAGCTTATATTATTTAATCCATAAAGATACTGAAAGAATGTCTTTACATTTCGTTAACACAAGCTATACATGCAGTTGGGTGGGCATGACAGTAGTCTATACGAGGTATGAAGTAGGAACTCAATTGCTTTCCATCTGCGAACATCGTCAAAACCTCGTGATTTTCGCCTAAATTTTTTCGGTATATATGCAGATAATGTCAGAAGCTTTTCATTAATGTATTGTTTGCCTTCAGTACTTAATTTTGTTGCAAGATGATTTCATTTCAATATGCTGACAATCATCTTTTTCATGACACCTAAATCTATAAAAAGCATGACAACTAAAGGAAATTGTTTCAGGAACTTTATTCCTATATCTTCTAGGATATGGCGATTTATTCGGAAAATTTGACGAAGATGCTCTGGATATTTTTGTTTAGTAAAATTGGTATCTGTTCCTAAACTCCCGACTGAAGTGCTGTATGTCAATGTATTGTCTTTTCTTTCAGATTTTTGTGTACACTTTGTACAGCCATCGCCGCATGTGTGGCCAACCCTTCCAGTCACAAATGATTTTCCCGGTGTAACACAAATAAAAAGTCGAATTCTTAAGCTCACAGTATTCCTATTAAGATTCAGATTCTAGCCTCTGAATTTCTCTGACAAGTTCTGAGATATTCATTTACGTTATCCGGCTTCCGTGGGACAATATATGCAGGAATCAAAAACGGTTGAACTTCGTTACAATCGGGAAAAGCCCCTAATACTGGCCACAATGATGCACTAGAACTTTTAAAAAACGGCAGACCGTCTATCCCAATATCAATTTCTATGTATTCTTTATTTACCCTTAAAGCCATAGATTTAATGGCGTTCTCCAAGGAGAAGTGAATATAATAATCAGGCGTAACCGAAACAGGAATTATTGGACTACTTTTAATTTCAAAAAACTGTTTTTTTCGACTTTCATTCAAAATTCGAAGAATATTATCACAAGCATTATGTATTATTCTATGCCTTACACACCAGTTATTTAAATCTGAAGGCAAATTATGCTCATCCGGCTTACTGGAGTTACTATTAATGACATTAAAAGCTGTTTTCGTGTCCTCGTTTGAATTTGTTTCAATTTCAACATTATTTGTTGGAGTCGGCTTCTATTTATCATTTATTACGTTTTCTAAATCCGCAACAAATGAAGTAGAAGTCACTATTTCATTAGTGGTTATTTTCTTTATATCATTCGCAACCAGCTTTCGGAAACGTCGCTTACTTACGCTTGCTGCAATTTTTATAGTAACTGTAATGTTGAAAAACAACTATAGGATCATTTTTCAAAATGTAATGCAGGTTTATGAAAAAATTATTATTCGATTTCGTAATTGATGGTGCCATTCAATATTAAACGAGTAAAAAAGCTTGAATTGGTCTAAGACCAATTCTTTACCCCTAGATGAATGCCTGTATGTAATTTCGTATGGTTACCCATCACTGTAAATTTAATTTTTGAAGTGGTTTTTCGCATATATATATTCTAGAAAGGTTCTAGTGAAAAACGAAATTTTTGTATGCCAACCAAACCCTGAGCAAGTTACCTGAATTGTCCACTTTTCGAATTTAAATCTACAATTTTATTAAAAAGGTCATATGCAAAATTTCAATTTTCTAACTTAACGCGCTCTTGTTGTCGTGAAGACAGACGAACGGACCGACGGACAAACGAACGGAAATGCAAAAATCAAAATATGTGTTACAAATGGAATGAGAAACAGTAAATTTCATCATTTAGCATATAAAAAAATAGTAACTTACCTTTAATCGCAAGCTTTTATACACTTTATAATTTTATATTATCACACCATTAATTTCACAAAACAAATGTCTTACTGAAACTCTGCGAATCACAATGACTCATCGCAGGGTATCAACACGAGAAACTTGCATGATCACGTTCGCATTCAATATTTGCTTCGAAATTCCTTCAGATTGCTTCCATAGAAGCACTGTTTTGGAAGCATATCATCAGTAACCTCGGTACAAGCGCTTCCAATCTGCTTTTCTTTAAAGCGCTTGATATTTTTGCCGCTGTCGTTTAACTTTTCAATGTATATGTAGGCGACATCTATGAAAATATAAACCGCAACACATCCTTTGTGAATGCGAGCAATTAAACGATTTAGGATTCAGGATTTTGGTCACTTTGAGAAGATTTCCTTAAGCGCAAAAGCCAATCGTCCTGGGAAATAATATTATCTAAAAAATCTACACGACTGTAGCATAGCGATATTTTAAACTATTGGGTGTCATTTTTTATCACTTTAAAGCATTCAAGGCCTCATCTGGCTTTCTGGCTCCCTTTAATATCTTGGTCAGAAGTAGATTAGGATATTATTCTGTTAGTGTGAATCCGCTTTATCAAGTACGTAAGTTCAGCATAAGCAAAAATAGAAAGAGTCCAGAATCACCTACATGTATGCAGAATATTAAAAAAGGCTTCGATTATTATTCGAGCTTTTTTCACGAACTATTTCTTTAAAGATTATTCATAATCTCGTAGATAAAACGGAAGTTAATGTACAAGTGGCAAATAAAGCCCCAGCAATCCAATCTGAATATATATATTTCACTTTCTAATTTGAAAGCCGAAGAAGGAAGATTAAATATAAATTAGACAGAATTCAAAAGCAACCCTAATATATTTAATTCCATTGAATCCTCGGCAGCATTATTTTTGTCATTAAGCTTCAGATGTATCCGAAGCTCGCTCTTCTTTACCCGAAGTTTTTTACCACTTACTTTAGAAAATGGATTTACATGATAGTTAAAAGTCTGTACCTTAATATAGCCTGAATTTTTTTGATTAATTACATTTATGAAAATCGAGGCTCCATATTTCACATTAATCACTATACCTACTGTCTTCTTAAATATTTTCCCGGCAATATGTAATTTAAGTATGTTATCCTATCGTTTAAACTTTCTTAAATAAATAAATAACTTTAGTAGATCCATCATATTTTCTTCATCCCTTTATAAGAAATATCCTTTGCAAAGATCAAGTTTTGGTTGTTTCAGTATATTTCACGTATATTGACTTATACGTATCGCATATCTAAGAATGTAAAGATATGATAATAATCTCCGGCATGAGTGCTACGATACGTGTATATACCTTCCATAAAAAGACTATTAATGACTTATTTTTCCTTAGAAGTTTATCCTCCCTCAAACATTTTAGTTAGAGAAGAGTCCTTGAAAACTTGAATTTGCCGTGGGCTAAACTTGTTAGGCCTAATATTATTCTATCAACGAATTCTTTGGGCAATTTCACTTAAATGCACGACTGACCGCCCTTTTTCTTGGTCTAGTAAGTCTGGAATTCCCCTAGCTTTTCAGTTTTACATTTCAGTCCGCTTAAGGAACAAGCAAGAGTTTTTCAAAATAGAATATGAGGAATAAATATTTTTGTGGTATCTAAGAAAAATATTAATAGCCACACGATGATGTATTCAACGTGTGAAATTATTTGCAGTCGAAATCCTGTAGAAAAGTTATTTTATTTCTTTTGGAATTGTTCATATGTGTGAAACGAAAAATTTTCAATTTTCGGATGAGTTGACTAAAGAACATCAAATGATTTCAACGCCTTCTCTATAAATTTTAACGTTTTCAGTTCTGTTTATTCAAGCAAAAAACACCCTAAACTAGAAATTCCAGAAAATTATCTCTCTTTTGGCACAACAAAGACAAATCCCATTTCTACTTCTCCAGAACATTTGACTGGCTTTAAGGAATTCAAAACAAGAAGAAGTTGAGCGACTTTTCAGTCTTTGTAACAAAGAAGACATTTCCTCATTCACCTGACTGACATTAAACGATTTTTTCCACGAAAATTCTATTTATTTGTACATTTCGCGGCATCTACTGAAGCTCCCCTAAAAAACCAACCTAATCTCTATGTTGGGAAATATATTAAAAAAGGAAATTCCACCAGATCTCACAGGATAAAAGAACTGAATTCTTCAATTTCGTTCAACTGTAAGAAAAAGACGCTAAGAAAAAATAAATCCTATTGCATCTAAAAAGAGGATGATTTTCAACGCCGCCGAACTCACCCGTCGCATCCGTAAGGAAGGATTTTAATCCTTAGAGGGCTGTGGATATTTCAAGGCACACCGAAAAATAAAGGCACAAGGCAATAGCAGATGATGCGATTTCTCTACTTCTTGGTGACTTCCTTCCAGTTCCTTTGCAACATCTGGGGCTACAATAAAGAAAGGACTGAATTGGAGTGGAATTGTGACAGTCAAATATTCACGCACCCTTTTGGATGTTCACATGCAGTGCATGCCAACACTAACGTCTACTTACTTGAAGACATTTGAATTTGTTTGATGAATTCCACAAGGGTCCGCCTGTGCTCCGTCTATTGTTGTTTTGATGTATTATTCATTGAAATAAATAAATGATTTTTTGACGTGTCTATGCGTATATAGAAAATCGGCATCAATCAAGAACTTCAATCAAATTTGGAGGTGTACCAAGAGTGTTATGGTTTTTTGAAGGAAATATTTTTAATTTCGAATAAATGAATTGTCAGATGATTGATGGGTTTCCGTTAGTGTTCTAATATAGTGTTTTGAGTGCAACCTTTGTCTGCCCGTAAAAATATAATCCTCATTAAGAATACCCAATTAAAGTATCAAAATAACGATTACCACTATAACTGTCATATTGTACAGAAAAGACAGGAACTTAGAGACTTCTTGTATGCGTGATATGGAGGTTGTCTTATCGCTGTAAATAAATCTCTGCTGATTCTGTCTGCATTACCAACTGCCAGGAGATTTCAGATGAGGTTTTGTGGGTTTCTACTAAACTAAAATATCTGACTTTATATGTGTGCTGTATTTATATACCTCCTAATTGCACCTATAAATCTTACAATCCTCTCTTCTATAGAATTAGTGGGAGAATTCTACAATTCCCAAAATTCTCTCTCGCGTTTGGTTTTTAGAGGAGCCCGATCTGTACTCTCTTGGTATTTAAACAAAACTGAAAATTGTATGACACCTTCTGATGTTTTCAGCCGAGCAGCTTATTCCCTGATCAACAATAGGTCTAAGTGCCACCTAAACCAATTTACTAATATGAAAAATTTTAATGATAGGATTTTTGGCTTAATATATACAGGTACCGCTCAGAATAATATTTGCATATCTTCATCCCTATGCTCACTTTCACGGATGGATCTTCATCATCATCCATTAGACATTATTTTGAATATTTCTTTGCCTATGGAATTTGTTAGGGAAAGGAGCTTCACATTGCGGGATTATACTGGCTTGAGTAACTACCTCAATATTGTTGACTTTTTCTCCGTTATTTCATCTGATCCTATACAATTTTTTGAGAAATTTTATGAGATAGATAACTTTCAAGAATACGTACCATTAACTAAAAAAACCGGGCATTCTCCGATCTGGTATAGTCACCAGCTTCTTAAAGTTCTTCAAATTAATGAAAAATATCGTCACTTTTGAACCTTCACAGATTGTTAGCTTGAGGAAAAAGCGAAAGTTGGTAGATTATTCCAAATTCGCACTGC